>VZTU01000159.1:26830-179965 GCA_013400835.1 Zapornia atra | reverse complement strand
AGAGGAGAGGAGAGGAGAGGAGAGGCCACAGCAGCTTCATTTTGTGGTCTTTCTTCTAGTCATAAGATACTCAACTCTCACACCTTTTGTACAAAATTTCGATCAGGGTTCCAATGGATGTCTCAGTCTGGAATCACCTCTTTTTCCAGTTTACCCAATATTAAGGCTTGGAATAATAAAGATGTAACCATCGCATGGGAAAAGTACACATTTAGCCACAGCCCAAAAAACTGTTCCAATGTCAGCCTCGCTTTCAGGGGAGAGGAAATAAGTTAAGACTTAGGTACGTCTCACACTTACCTTGTAATTTGCCAGCACAGGCCTATTTGTAGTACAGCTGTGACAATATTTAAATATAGTAATTTTGAATCTGAATTATAGATGATGTTTTGTACTTTAACAGATCTCAGTGGCTAAATATTTATCTTTTCCTCTTTCAGGTGTCTCCTTTTGTTGGCAAATTTCCAGTTCCTGCTGCATTACTTCTCTTTTGGAAATACTGCATTGAATAAGGATCTCTCTTCTTTAGAGCTTGGCTCCTCTTTCACCTGGCTCCTGTGGTGAAAGTAATTAAGAGCAATTCGTTGCCATAGAAATATTAATATTTATTATTAGTACTGCAGTAATATCCTGAAGCTTCAGCAGCTGTGATATAAATGTGTGAGAGTAACAACTGTGAAAGTGCCAGCTGAGGATTATTATTACTTCGACCACAAGGTCAAGAACCCTACCATCATGTAGATGAACACTGAAAATGGTGAAGTAGAGAATGTTCTAAAAAAACTCTGTAAAACTGTTCCAATTATTTGCATGCAATACAAATACAACAATTTAAAACCCCTTTTCTCTTGATAGGATCTCTGGGAACTGATATCTATGAATTAATCTTTTGAGAAAAGAAAAATATGGGGAGAAAAAAAAATCCTGCATTTAAACTTCTTTATCCATGGTCAGCTTACCTTCTGTATTTGTGTTATGTGCTTCTATCTGCTGAAAGTTAACTGCAATCATCATGGAAGGTTGGCATGACATGAGCACAGAAAAGGAGCTTTTTCATCTTGGTGTGCCTGACCAACCAAGCCCCCATGCTAGAGCATTAACTGCTAATATTTCTTGTTAAGTGAATCAGCCCCACTAAAGGCTTCTGAGGAAAAATGTAAAGGTGACATCTGTGAAAGCAGACAGCATCCATCCCACCTTCTTATCACTACTGACTTCAGTATCACTGATGTTGGCAAAAAGTCAAGCAATTTTATATGTGATCCCATTTCAACCTGTTATTTTGTCCAGAAAGAAAGCCAGCATGAACACTGTATCATTGCAGTAAGTCACAGCTGATACACTTTCAGGATACCACAACAGAAAGGCGACAAAATTCACACCTTTAAAAAAAAACCAAACAAAAACCCCCCAAACATTATAGGTGTTTCTGTTTTTTTCAAATCACATTATAACATTTTGAAGAATGTGAGACATTGTTTCATGGAAATTCCTTTGCCTTTAAAAGACTATTTGTCATGCAAAAAGTGCTTTGAAGAAAATTTTCACCCACTTTAGTGCATTAGTGATTTCCTACTTATGTACACACAGATTAAGAGGATATACACACCGTGTATGTGTCTGAGTGAGTTTCTAAAAGCTTTATATATTTACTGATGAGTCAAGATGATTATGGTGAGATCATGGGAAGAAAAGATAATGCACTTTAAATGTATAAAGGGATTTCTGAAAATGACAAGGGCCAATCATCCTAATTAGCCAACAAAGAGAGAACAAGATGCAATAGCATTAGAAGGACATTGTCAAATTACATTTTAGAAACCATCTAATTGTAAAAATCCCATATTCTGACAATTTACACTTTCAAGATCATGTCCTGGTTTTGACATTATTTATAATTCTCTTCAGAAGGAAATTTCCACCTTCTGTTAATTTTTGGAAGAAATTAAGAAATGTGAAAACTTGTCTCTGTACACAGAGGTCATGTAAACAATTATATATTGAACAGTTTATTTAGTTTTACATAAATAGAGAAAAATAACTCTTTCTAATCTGCATTCTATAACCAATATTTAGTTTTACTTCTATTCAAACACATTGAATGTTTCAATGCATGTGGCAACCTTCAAATAGGTTGCATTTTACCTGCTATGCTTTTGCTGTTCTCCAAGTGATACAGTTTATGACATGTATTCATAATTAAATGTTGATTCTAGCTATCTATCTCCTTTTGCAATCTCCAATCTGAGACAATCAAAAAAACCTACTTTTCAAAATTGCACTACTTAGTTCTTTCTGAAAATTAGGTTCTAGTTCACTGTCTCAGAAAATGGAGGCCCCTAAAACCAATGGTCATTTTGAAAAAACTGTTATTTTTTAAATTGGATAAATTCTTCCAGAAGTAACATGCTAGAAAGTTAGAAGAAACATTCTGCCTCTTTTCCTTCAAATGTGTCATTTGCTTTCAGTAATTCATCTGAGGAATGATGGAGTAACTGTGTTATGATAACATGATTGTAAACATCCTCTTTTTCTTCCTGCAAAGATACAAATCTAGTTTCAAAATTCTGTTATATAAGTGTATTAGCTAGTCTGTCCTAAAAACACATCTGACAGGCTGAAATGTCTCAGTTCAAAATATTTTTCAGTGACATTAAACTTTTTTCCGGATTATTTCTTGTTTCTCTTGATTGTCTTGATTTTATTCTTGTAATGCCACAGAAATGGCGGAGCCCCCATCCCTGGAGACATTCAAGGTCAGGCTTGATGAAGCTCTGAGCAATGTGATCTAGTTAAAGGTGTCCTTGCTTACTGCAGGGGGGTTAGACTAGATGACCTTTAAAGGTCCCTTCCAACCTAATGCATTCTAACATTCTAAATATTCCACATTTTTAGTTAAAGACAAATTATGAACCCATGTTATTTTTTAATGGGAAAAATACCTACTACCCAGCTGAAATGTTTTCCTGGAGGACACCTGCAATGGGATGCTGTTAGGTACCAATGAGAATTGTTTTCCTTTCCAGGCACTGCTTTTCAAGACCCACAAAATTTACTGACAAATACGAGAGAGTGCAAAGAAAACCAATAGAAACCCTTTATACTGAGATAATATGAGAGCTAAGGAGGAGAACAGTGAGATCTAAGAGTCATGTTAGGTAACAATGACTAGATAAACTGGCTTTCAGACAAAGATAAGGAAGCTAGGCATGACGAGAGTGTCTAAACAAAAGTGAATTGCCACTCACATAATAGACTATATGTATTCACAATAAGGAACAAGTAATAGGGAGGGGTACTGTTTGTGGTGACATAACTGGCCATGATGACTATTGCCATAGCCTGAAGTTCTCGACAATGGAAGAGGTGTAGCAAGGGAAACTTCCTGACAATGAGATCTTCAGGTTGTTCAAAATTACAAAGCAGGTGAAGGAAGTCCTGTTGCCTGAGGCTAGACTGGGCAATAGTCCAACCTGCTGAGTATATATTTTACTGTTTCTTGAAATTCATATCAGGAAGTTCTAGGAAATACTTTAGATGGCAAAAACAAGGTACAAAGAAAGAGATGCTTCAGAGTTAAAATTACTGTCCCTGTTCCACTAAAGCTCTGCAGAGAAGTTTCAATAAAGGATGGTTCTGTGACTCTTCGCTCCTGTCAGATGTACAAATAGAGAGAGCATGTATCAAGCCTTTTGAGGTAAGATGAACTAGATGATGCAATAGATCTTTTCCATCTCTAATTTTCATGAGTGCACAAACAAATATCTATGCCTGGGCACATTAATCACTTTTGGGTAGAGGTCTAAATCAAAGGAGGGAAATAATGTTTTGTGCATGCTCAGCACACAATGTTCTAATGTTTATAACTATGTAATTTCCAAACCAAATTTCTTCAAACAAGGCAATGCATCATTCAGGAGTACATTCACTTTCAAGGGTGATGTTTCAAAATAAAGTTGGTTTGAGTTACAGGCAATGAAAAGCATATGAAAAATACCTTAAGTGGTGAAAATCACTTTTTCCATCCTCCTGATTGGATAAGTTTGAAAAAAAATACAAACAGCTGGATTGATTTTTATGAAAGTTTCTAAAACCAATTCACTCTGGGACTGAGACCAAGCATGAAAAATTTGAGCCCCAAATGTAATATTTTTTGAGAAAGTTATAAATGACTGTGATTTAGAATTGAAATGCCATTTTCAAGCTTGGCAGTATCATCACAACCACAGTGCTACATTAACTTGGGTTGTGCAAAGCTATAGTGATAATAGAAAACAAAGTTCTTCTGATTTCAACTGATTTGCAGCAAGTTACTCTGGCAGGGAATCTGTCACACAAACAGAAAACAGGGAGTAAGAAAATGAAGAGGGTGACTGGGACTAGAGAAAAGGAGAAGAAAATGAATAGGAGGGAATGATAAGGTGGGGGAATGAAAAAAACAAAGAAAAAAAACAGACCAATACAGTCTCTCTCTTCAAGTCCTTTATTTCCCCATGGGAGGATTAAATGTGTATAGTCACTGTTGTTGAACATGAGGGTGAGTAACACAAGACGTGGAGATGGTAAAGAAGAGAACAATAAGGTGAAAAATGGAGTGAAGATGGAAGAAGTGGATAGAATAGGGACATTAAAAGAGGATTGATCAAGGAAAGTAATTTTGGAGCTATTGCCAGAATTTCTAGAAGAGCCCTCAAACAACTCTCTCAATTACAATTCAGAAAGAGCTCCACTTAAGACAATTTTTAGAAACCTGCAAAAACAGGACTAAGCTAGAAGTAGACTGTGTTTGTATAGAAGCTGAATAAATTTTATAAAAATAAAATGGGTGGAGGTAGAGACAGCCTGGAACTGTCCAAGACTGCAGAGCATCTCGTTTCTTCTTACTATCTAAAAGGAGCCCTGGTTGGTGTTTGCCAGTAAGGACACCCCTCTGAAGCCAAGACTTTGGCAGTGCCAGCTCCTGCAGAGACTCCTGAAGTTCTGGGCTTGCAAAGGGTGCCTCAGTGTCGAGTGGTCTCAGATTAAACAGGTCCTGTGGGAAGATATTATCCAAATTTACTAGCTATCCTTACATTTGTTAACAAACTGAAGTCTCCTGCCAGGGATTCTGTATAGACATACTCCTTAAACACCATTTTTGAAGTTTCTATAGGTTCTCAAAATTACAGTGGTTGTCCTGGTTGCTGACCCTGCTCTGCAAGAGCATTTCAGGAAGCAGTCTTTGACTGAAGATTGCTCTTCCCTTTGGAACACAGATCTGGAGCCTTAGTTTTTCTCCTCCACCATTTTCACTCCTCTCAGGTGCAAAGTACATGTCCGACGTTCTGCATTTGCTGCTTGATGCCAAGTAGTATTTAGTGAAGGGCTCCTCCATCAGTTTCAGCCACAGGCCCCTCTCTCAGTTCTTTCTAAACCACCCCTAGGGGTGTATAAACCAGTTATTACATTACAAGCATGCGTTCAGCTTCTGTTGTGGCTGTTTAAGAGTGAACTGCTCGCTGCTTTGTGTCCATAATCTGACATGGACAGACAACAGCAGGAAAAATCAGCCTCTCCTTCTGACTACAGATACTTTCCTTCCCATGCTCTTATTTTAAATTAGCCATGCTTACTCTCTACCTTACAGCAAAAAAAAAGTTGAGTGACTCATCTCACCTGTTCTGGTCTCGCTGACATTTAGAAACAGATGTCAAGTTGATTGTTTATCTGGGAGACAAGAGAGTGGGCATTGTCCTCTGCAATTCAAAGAAACTTGGTACACCATTCATAACATTTTTTGCAGTATTCTACATAAAAAGACGTAAATAATATCTAACTTCACCCTTATTTTAAGCAAGTCATGAGCATGTAGTAAAAGTATGTATAGCAGTCATGTTAAGCATATGGACAATAAAGCTGATAAGAGAATGTTTTAATCCATAGTTTCCTTCCTGTCCTAGAAAATATTTGTACATTTGTTTTAGGGCCATCTTATATCACATATAAAACTTAGCCTTAAAATTGCCTCATGCAATGAGCATCACAGTATGGAGCCCACGAGCAAACCTTTGGTACAGTGTGAGAATGGATAAAGGCAGGTATTCGGCAATACTGACTCAAAATTCAGCTATTTGAAAGTTTCCAATGGGGCTGTTTTCCAAAGATAAATATCTTTGACAAATGGCTGCACATAAATATTTTGATATTGAAAAGTCCTGATTCTGTAGAACAACAAAGCTCCTTAAAGAGAAACATATCTATAAATCTTTACCCGAATCTGTGCCTAAATAGACACCATTTTTGGTGCTGCCATACATCAATAACCATAAAAATGCATCAGGGGAAAAATAGCTTGATTGCTTGAAGTTCATATTCTGCATATTAGTCAAAGTTCCCTGGAGAAAATATATAATTTAAAGTGGTATAAGGGACTGTGATGCATTCTGCCGGCAAGTAGCTATATTATACTTTATACTGTGGCAACTGTGGTATGGCTCTGTTTCATGCATCTCTGAGCTGAACACTTTTTGCACAAAAATATATGTTTTTTAATTTTTCACATATACTTAGAAACTTACTTCAGGGAGCAAAAATAACTTTCAGCTTGATTCTTTAGAAAACAATAATGAGTCAGGTAATTGCATGCTAATACGCAAGAGTTTTCAGCAATAAGAATGTTTAGTATGAAAGCTGGTCTGGGGAATACTCTGAACCACTAAAGGGAATGGCAAACTTCACATGACTGTGATACTCGTTGCCTTCCTGGTATAAAAAATGAGTGAGAACCTTCTCTGCAGTGTAACTCATTCTTCTAAGATAGTTATGTTATTTTAAGGGCTGCAAAAAATTCTAGGCATGCTTTATACTGAGAGATATTTAAGGCTCAGTTAGGATTTCATCTTGAGGGAAGCTTTTAGGGATAATTAAATCAGCTCTGACATAATTTAGGTGAATGGCCTAGGCAGGCAATTAGAAATGTGTCCCAAGTTCAACAACTCTATGACAAAACATCCAAAGACAAAGTAGACTTAATTGTTCACTTTTTTCACATTAAAAATTCTGCCAGGCATGAAGACTAAGAAACATTAAACAATTTGTCCAATATGTCCACAAAGTTGATGGAAACACAGGCACAATATCTGACATGGATTCTATAAGAAAAATACTGTATGCGAAATAAGTATGTCTTCTGGGTAGTGATCACAATGGCTCAAGTCTGCCTTGATCAAAGCCAGTATCTGATCACAGAATCAGACCTGTCAGCCTCATATTTAAAAGATTTGAAGACTGAGCAGTTAAAATTTACAATGGGTATCTACAGCAATGGGATCTATATATCTTAGAATGAAAACAGGGTCTGTAATGACATATAGTCACTTCTGGTTTTATTGAAAGCCAAAATAGCTAATCCTAGCTTTTCTCTTCAAATGAGTGCATACCTTTTTTATCACAATTAAAACAAAGTGGGAAAAAAGACTGTAAAATAGTTTTTTTTTAAACTGCCATGTAATTTAAATTTCAATTTAGCTTTGTTTTGGCTGAATTATATGCCAAGTTATGGGCTGTTTGCTAGCAGATAGCATCATACATTGTCAACTCACTTTGATAAGGTTTACTAAACCAAATCTTTTTTCTAGAGGGCTACAGGAGATCTAGGTGTTTCCAGTATTAACTTTTGGATCATTTTGTAAAAGAAAATGTTCTGGAAATGCTCAAAGTAATGTTCCATGTGGCAGCCTTCAGCACGAGAGATTGCTTAAGTTTTTTCTGCCCTTGACCTGCTTCCTTTCCTCCCTCATCCCTAATGCTCTCCTGATGCTTACTAGCCCCTTATCAGTACACTAAATGGGGAGTTATGGGGTAAAAACACAGAGGCTTTTCCTCTCTCTCTCTGTATTAAAGAGATTATTTTCCACATCTTTAGACCAAGCCCACACAAATAGCAGAATGGATGGAAGAGAAGGAGTAAATTTGTCAGGATGTAAATCACTTAAACTAGCTCTGCCACCAAAGAATACATAAAGGGAAAAAGCATATTTGTAACACTGCTCACAAATAGATTAGCATTTTCCAGTCTTGCACAAAACATGTGTCTTTCCATACAGACTGATAGATTTTTATTGAGTTTTCTGAGTGTTCTATTTTATCACTACAGGCAAGCAACAAATAAATGAGCATTTTGTTTTCATTGTCTATCAGGTACTATTGCAGTCTTTTGGGTCCCTTTGTGATACACCATTTTTAATTAACAGGTTATGGACCTGCTCAGACCCATGTGCCTCCATTAAATGCAGCTGGATGGTATGCAATGCTTGCTGAATTTCAGCATTAAATTTGTTTGCCTGTAAATGTTCTGTCTTAAGACAGGCTCCGTGTCCAGTTAAAATTCAATGAAAAATTTAATGAAGCTTGTCAGCTTGTCTAATAAAGAATACTACCACTCTGCACAGGGCAGGAAACACAGAAAAAATTGTCACAGTATTTTTGTCAGACATGGCAATCACTGAATCCCAAGCTGAAGTATAGACTTGCAACAATAGCTTTTTATTTGATCTAGTTGTGTTACTCTTTTAAACAAATTGAGAAAACAGTTTGCAATACATATGGAAAAGGGAAAGCTGTGAGTCTGGTGGTAAAGCGGGTGAGAGGGAAGGAGGTGGTTTGCATCTTGGAATAGCCAGTTCAGTAAGAGGTAAAATGAAAGGAGGCTGCTGGTGAATGTCTGGCAAGTCCATGAGCTGTGAATGTTAGACCACAGATACATCTTGGTGATAAGGGTTGTAATTGCTGCTTTGTTAGAAACATCCTCCCACTCATAACTGGGTCCTTCTACTCTGTGGGAATCCATTGTCCTGTGGGGTCCTCATTTAACTTCACTTGTATGGTTTTCATTTCAGTTTGAGAAATGCAGGGATTCGTGTATTTCAATACATCTGTTGTAGGATCCCTGGCAATCCTACAAATCTACGAAACTGATTATTTCTTGCATTTGTTTCTCTAGTGCAGTCTGGTGCCACTGAATGCTATTTGTCGCAGTCACCTGGCATTCTTTACAGTTTCTTAGCTTGGGGAGGAATATGTGGTTTTGTTGTCTTGTGTTGTAAAAATTCTGTAACATGATTGTTACAGAATGCAATCATTTCATAATATTGACAATAATAACTAGAAGGTTGAGGTCAGTGAAATCCTTGGACACTAATGGACAAGTGGTTGTTAATAAATTGGTCATGAAAATTGCTATAGGTTTCTAAGATTTTGGGTCAGAAGAAGTAGTTCTCATACAACACAGATGTCCTGCTATATACAGTTCCTCATAAAACTCCAAACTCAAGATTTTTCTCTGATTATTGCTTCAAGAATAACTGCTGGTATCTGTGCATAGGAATTGGTGAATCTTCCAGGAAATAAGAAGTAACGGCAGTATACCTGCCTTTTAAATCTGAATGCTGCTATGTTCTTCTAGGTGAGACTGTGATGGCATAGGATCCTGCTGTAATGGATGAAGATACTCAGAATGATGAAAGAGGGTTTATGCTGAGAAGTTTTCAATGCACAGTTTGTCTCAGAACAAAATTGCTCTGTGAGTGGAAAGACAGTTTCTGTGCATCCTACTTTTATTAGAACTGTGGTTGTGTCTGATGTGTCTACCTGGGTTCCCGTATTCATCATTGTTGGGAAATGTATAGAAAGCTCTAGGGAGCAGGGGTGGAAATAAGAGAGCTGGTAGTGTAGCCTTTTCTTGGGGTTCCAAGGTGTCCAATAGTGTCTTTGAGATTAAAGACATGGACGTGTGTATCTTTTTTTCCTTGAGTTCCTTTTTGTTCTGATTATCAGATCACCTGCTTGTCTTGCTGATGCAGTCTTGCACGATATACAACTTCTGTAGTTCTGCCTGAACATAAAGATTCTCATTGTTTTCAGTGAGAGATGAAATACAACTTGAATGGAGATCATAGTTTACTCTCACATATCTACATGAAAATTTAGATTTAGGGTTTTCAGATGTGTTATTTCCAAAGCAATCTAATTTAGAGTTTGACAAGATCAAGAGTGTTTAAAAGCGGAAGATATTACTTTACAGGAAGGAGTTATTGATATGTAGCTGGAAGAGCAGACTAAACTCTGCTTTACCATACAAGTCCCAGCAATGGGACTAGTAGTCACACACCATGAGGACTATCGGGTCATTTGGCTGCATTACAGAATCTCAGAACCACAGAATGTCAGGGTTTGGAAGGAACCTCGAAAGATCATCTAATATAACCCCCCTGCTAGAGCAGGATCATCTAGATTAGCTCACACAGGAACACATCCAGGTGGGTTTTGAATTTCTCCAGAGGAATCTCCACAATCTCTCTGGTCAGTCTGTTCCAGTGCTCCGTCACCCTCACAGTGAAAAAGTTTTTCCTTATGTTCACATGGAACCTCCTATGCTCCAGCTTGCACCCGTTGCCCCTTGTCCTATCATTGGACATCAATGAGAAGAGCCTGGCTCTGTCCTCCTGACACTCGTCCTTTACATATTTATAGATACTAATGAGGTCAACCCTCAGTCTCCTCCAGGCTAAAGACACCCAACTCCCTCAGCCTGTCCTCATAAGGAAGATGTTCCACTTCCTTAATCATCTTAGTGGCCCTGTGCTGGACTCTTCCAAGGAGTTCTATGTCCTTCTTGAACTGAGAAGCCCAGAACTGGATGCAATATCTCAGATGCGATCTCACCAGGGCAGAGCAGACAATTTGTCCTCTTCCTTTCCTGAAGTACCTGACTGCAGAGCAGGGAGGACATGAGATGAGACAGGGAAAATACCCATCTACCCAGCCTGTGTAAACAACGGAAATGTGTCAGAGATGCAAGAATAGGAAGAAGAGAGGTGGGATGGCTAGTTCCTCATCAGTTTCCCTCAGTCCACCATTCTCCAGCCTTCAGAGGAAAAAGATGTCACTAGAAATGAGACATAGAAGTGGAACATCATTGTTCCAGAATAAATAGAGAAGAAAGAAAGGTTATGCAGGTGAAAAAAAAATATAACAGAAGGAGAGAAAAGCAGCAAGAGAAATACTGACATTTGTTACACTGTGGCATGGCCTGGAGGTCCCACTTTATATTTGTGTACTCTTTTGCTAGCCATTATTTCAAACATTACAGAAACATAGCCATTACCCTGGGAGCATAAAAATAAACAAATCTGGCAAGAAACAGGAGAATCAGATTTACTGTCAGAGCTCTGAAAATGCTGGTAGCAACAATACATGTTTTAAGGGATGAGTATCATAAAAAAGGACTATACAGCTTCTTAGTGAAACACACTTAGTTTTCAACAACATCCAAGTCCTGCAAGATATCTTTCAACCCCATTAGAAGCTGGGAGAAAAGTTGTCCTGATTCAAAATAATCTTCAGCATGCTTGATGGCACAAAAAAGTCTTCTAATGGCTGGGACCTAACATGCCAGAGCCCAATTGCAGAACTACACAATGTTTACAGGCATCGACAACTACTGAAGAAATCAGCTTAGCCTAGGGGAGGTTGTTGACCATTGTGGCATATACCAGCATAACACTGTCAAATCCATGCAGCCTCCTTTGAATGAGCAGAATGAAGAAGATTCTGAAACAAGTGTTCTTCCTTGAGCTTTTATCCCCTCACCTCACTGGGATCTTGGATCCTGATCTGACATCCTGGGAATATGCCTTCAGCTGCTGTAGCAGAGATGTACTCAGCTGGATGCCACCTTTGGGCTAAAGGCAAGAGGAAGGACGGAGTATCTGCAGGCAGCTGTGTAAGGATCACATCACAGGCAGCGCGCTGGTCTTCTCGGTGAGAGTTCAGCTCCACTCTGCTGACTCTTTGAAAAATGAGCATTGTGCTTGCTCACTGGAATTTTTAAGTGTCTTTCCAGGAGCATTTAGCCCTTAATACGCAAACACGTTTATCTGAAAAGCTGCAGGAAACATCTTTGCTCAGGAAGCTCAGGGTGCAGCAGGCAAGTTTTTTTAATGCATTCGTTAGAATCTATAGGAAAGACAATAAGGAGGAGACCAAAGGGGGAAACAACAGATGATTCTGAGGTTTAACAAGGGATGGGAAATCTGGTGCACCGTGCAAGGGTTAATGCCCTTGTGGGAACAACAATATAATTATATAAGGGGCAAGGACAACAGCAATACTCATGGCTAACTATTAACTACGAGTTTCTACCCTAAGTCTCCATTTTCTTCTTTTTTTTTTTTTTAAGAATTTTGTCAGACTCCATCCATGTAAAGTAATATACTCAATAACAATCACATATTTTCTCTAATTGCAGCCAAATATGTTTCAAACCTTTTAATGAAGGTGGTAAAGGAAAAGTCTATTCCTTTTTTATTATTATTATTAAATAATTATTTCAATTTTTTTTTCCCAAGTCTTCTAATGACTGCATACTTTGCAGCATAGACATGACATTTGTTTGCTAGGAGGAGTTGAGGAAGAAGGAAAAGCTCTTTGTTATGACTGGAAAAATCTAGTGCGTTTTGTAAATCAGAATTCTTACATTCTCACTAAAAAATATTTGTAGCTACCAAATATTCTTTTCATGTTTGGTATGTGTTATGCAAGTTTCCAGGCTGCCCTAAACCATCTCTACTGTGTTTTTTGACTGTGTCGTACCACTAAACTTTACCCACATAAGAACTATGGAACAGCATCCAGAGGTTTGAACTCCCGCAATGCAGAGACCTGACCCCTCCAATAAATAGTTTTAGGCCACAGCAGTGAAATATGAGTTATCTTCCTCTTCTGTACTCAGTTCACACAGACAAGAGTCTGCTGATGATATCAATTACTCCATTAGCTGAAACAACCGAGGCTTGTGTTGGCACCCAGCCTCTCAGGGAAGGACAGTGACTTGTTTCATGAGACTGATTCAGGTGTGGGAGTCAGGGTGCAAGTCCAAGGAAAGTATGCATGAATATGGCAATATCAAAAGTTTGCAAAGTCAAATTGTGAAGCTGAGGAAATGTGAGTAACTGTGCTCGATAAGCATACATTGCATTTCTTGACAGGATTCTTATCTTGTTGTGTAGACAGGATGGGCAATGAATGAGGCAGAAGCTGGCAAGAAGAGCTGTTCTCTGCTTTAAAAGTTGGTCTGGAACCTAGAATGACTGAGTTTTATTCCAAATTCTGCTGCCACTTTATTATAGGATGTTGGACAGAAGTGTACTGATAATTAATATACGCAGGAAAGGTGACTTATGTTGCGCAATTCACCTTAAATTTGCTTTCTCTTAACTTCATTGTAATTTCAACTGTAACCACAGTTTTTGAGACATTTTTTCCAAAACCATTTTGAAACACATTGAGATGGGTTCTCATACACAGGAATGCCCATTAGCAGGCTGTTCAGTGCTAATCTGTTCATATAAAGGGCACAGTCCTCATTCTGCTGCAGCCCTGTCCCAGTATCCTTGCCACCCCAGTGTCTCAGCCTTACACTGCAACATATCACAGTGCTTCTTTGATGACCATGTGGCAGGCAGAAATCAAGTGGGTTTTAAGCTGCTGTAGCCTATGCTACGGTTTGAAGCTGGCTGGCTCTTCACTAGAGTTATGAAAATGTTATAGTATCATCCACCTGAGACCTTGAATAAACCACTTGGGCAGGAAGAAGTACAGCAAGGATATATGCATGCATCGTTTAGAAATCTATGTGTGTGTCTGTATGCATGATGTACCACAGGCTCATGTCATAACCTTTTGCAAGAACACTGCTTAAGAACTTGCAGCTTTTTTACCTTACAGTTGACTGGATTTCGCTATTTTGCAGTATTAGCAAAGAGGAAAACACATTTTTCTTGAACTGCTTTTCCCGTCGTATTTGTGAGAACACTGGGATCCTCACTAATCTGTGTGTGATGGGAACCACTAGCCAAAATGCTACAGCTGAAGTGAATGACCTTTGCCAATACCGAGTTCGTCTTGCAGAAACCAATGGACAGGGAAAGAGCAAGAGAGCGAGAGACAGCTCCGACAGTAATGGGCTGTAATTGAGTTCTCAGTCTTGCTTTAACTGCCTTGGTGCGATTGCCTGTGAAAATTGCTCTGTTTTATGCTCTTTGTTAGGTTCTGTCAAGCCCCATTTAAAACAATGAGGCCTCTTCACTCACTTTCTCTCCATAGAGTTCAGAGCAGACAAGAGAACTTTCAAAGGAAGAACAAAAACTCATCTGTGGAGAAGAGGGGGATGCTGTAAATTACTGATACCCAGGATTCTTGCAGAGGCAGTTAGCCAGGTGTGACCTTGACAAAGGACAAATCAAACACACATTATCTAGCTCTTTCAGCCAACGCCTTCTGTTCCCAGGAGGTGCAAACTCACGCCGGATGCCCAATAAAGCTGCTGTTCTCTAGCAGCTGATCCATCTCTTTCATCAAGTGTGCGAATCCACAACACACTTCACAGGAGCAGGAAGGATATAAAGACTAACAGGTCTTAGAAAGCCCTCTATGAATGAGGTGTTTGAATTGGGAGCAAAGGCCATGAATAGAAAGGTGCCAAGCACTCAGAACCGTGCTTTCCTCCAGTGGGAGCTGAAATCCCCACTGTTGCCTTTGCGTGTGGGACAACTCTACTACGACATGATTGATCTCATCACCAGGGGTGTGCTGTAACTATCCACAACTGTTTAGGGTGTAATAACCTGAATGTCATAGAATATCAATTAGCAGATCCTGCAACTGCAGAGACTAATGAAAGGACATTTCGCCCTTATAGAATCCCTTTTAATTACCCTTGAAAACAATCTAAAATAGGAATATCTCCAACCTTGTGATTCTGTGATACAGGAAACCAGTATTTAACCATTTTTAATGGTCAAAAGAGTTTAGAGTCATTCAGTAATATATGAGTGGTTTAGAGAAAGTTTCACATGAATATATCGTTTAAAAGTGCAAAATATTTTCCTCACTGAAAATACCAATAGTTATCCTTTTAGTAAACAGATTAATTTCAAAAAGCTGTTTCATTTAATGTAATTTTTCTTACTAAAACCATCTCACTAACTCTATTGCTGGACTGGGCACTGTAACAATCACTGTTAGGGCAAAACTGTCTCTTGAACATGAGGGATCCCATTGTGTTTCTGGAGACAAAATACTTCCAAAAAGATGAGTCAATCTGAAAATGTGGGAAATAGCTTGAAAATGGTGTGGAGAAAGCTGATTTTCTTATAAGTCTACCTGATTTACAATTTGGATTGTCTCCAACAGCCTACTTACAGTAGGGAAGGGAAGCTGGAGAAATCAAGTGAGATGACTACACAACTTTCTAGGATGTCACCTGGGTGAAACTTCTTATTTGAGAACAGCAGGTGGGGAGGGGCTGAGAGGCTGGTGCACTGATCTGTAGAAGTTGACTCTAGTCTTTTTTTTTTTTTTCTTCTGTGGGGAGAGAGAAGGGGAAGAAAGTCACTCTAGAGAGAAACAAATGAGAAAACCACATTTGGACACAGGAGCCTACCAATGCCTGAGTTCCTCTGTTGACTTTGATAAATGTTCCTTGTGCAACACAAAGCCCTCTACACATGCTCTGCTCCTCACTGATGTGAGAAGACATGTACTGTTGGCAATACATTAATTTTTCTTAGCAGGTAGGCATAGGTTTATTCACTGCTTCCTTACCTTGTACTAAAAGGACTAAAACCAAACACAAGTCTAGATGACATCAGAATCCTTACTGATTAAAGAAGTAGCTCAGGGCTTAAGGGTGGAGTGGTCTAATACTTCTGGGTTGAAGAACAAAGACCCAGTTGATTTGTCTCTATCACAGCAGCAACAAACCTCGGTGTCTCTCACTTTATAATCCTGTTTTGAGAAAGGGGTAGATACCTGAGATATTCTTAGGAATGGAAACCCAAAAAACCCCTAGCTGACAGACTGAAAACCTTGCAGAAAAGAAGTTAAATACCTGGCAAACAGGCCTAGAAGAATTCATCACATGACACCAATTCTAGCACCAGGCTTGCTTGCAATGTATTAACAAGCCATTAGATGTCCCTTTGTGCCTTGCAAAGCTCCAGACAGGGCACTGTCCCAGGGAAAAAACCCCGAAGTTGGAGCTCAATCTGTGCAGAAACCTTTCTGCATTCTTCCTTGCCCCTGTTGTAGTGGTATTCAGTAAACTCCACCTGTTAGGAAGGAATGTGCTTTAGCAGTTCATATTATCAACAACCTATTATGAACAAACTAGTGGCATTGTACTCTGTGTGTTAGTTATGTTGGCCAGTGTTAAACTTTGAGGCTGTTGGAGCAGTATGTGATGTGGCAGACAGACAAACAGTGTGTCCCTGCAAGGTTTAAAAAAGAGTTCCAGCTCCGGGATGACTTTTAACTTGCCCACCTGCAGTAGGAAATATTATCCTAAAACACCGATCCAGCAGCAACACATGAGGCTCCAGAAAACATGACAGGCAGTATGTGGCTGGGAGGGTTTCTCAGCGCTACTGTGGTCTGGAGGAGGGACCCTCTGTGAGGTAGGAAACAACATCCTTTCCTCCCAAGGAGCAAGAGGTTGTTTCTGTTCTGGATGCTTGCCTCTTAAGTCATCTTCTCTTGTGTTATCAGCGGTTTACCACATTCAATTTTTCCCTTAGGTAGAAAGAAAAGAAGTGCAGTTTATTATTTAGTCATAAGTGTACTTTTATGATCTCTTAATTGGTGAAGAGGCAAGAATTGTTTGCTATCCCAGCTCTGACCACACGCAGAGCTGTAGAAAGAGACACAAGGCTGAGTCTGCAAGAAACCTTGTGATAACTCATTGCTAACAATTCCCAGAGCTGCTGCTTTTCTTCCACACTTGCTTTTCAGGATTTGTTATACTTCTTCCCTTTTGCACACTTTCCTTTTGCCTTTTCACAAAGATCCCATTACCAGTTTTCTCACTATCTCAGAATCTGGTCATATATTTTTATTGTTTTTTCTCCCCTTCTTCTATCCATAACTTTGTTCTTCTGTGTATGAGAGGACATAGACAAAGCATTGTGAACTCCAGCCTTTTAGTATGGTGGTTTTTTGCCTCCTGGATGGTTTTATCCTTACACCTATTTATTACTGGCTGTTCTCATTCCTTGGCGTTTCTCAGTGTTGGCACTCAGCTTCCTTTATTATACACACCAGCCAGTGAAATTTATATTCACTGCCCTCTCATAATAATAATAATAATAAAAAGGAGGGAAGATATTATGCTGTGTGTCTTGTGTGTTTATTAACAGCTTGGAAGGTCTCTCTGGCAGTGGTGTTGCTGATAGGGTTCTGGAGCCATCAGATTTGAGATAGAAAATGGCATTTGTCCTGCAATGACAAAGACTTTACATTCCTCATCTTGCTGACTAGCTTATTGTCAATTGCTTGGTTGCTTTTTATTAAGACAATGTTTTGTGCTGTTATTTTTTATTTCACTTATATTGCTCATGTACATTTAAAACTGCTGTTCATCTTGCTGCTCGGGGCTTTCTGCAGCACAGGACGTACATGAACTATGACTTAAAGGCATCTGTGGAAGAACTGGAGAGCTGGGAACTATGTGTTCATATAGCATCAGCCATTAAATTTAGGGACCTGCATTGAATGGTAGTGTAGAACTAGAGGAAAATAACGTGCTAGTGGTACGTGCTTATGCACTTATTTGCTTATGTCACCGAACAACACAGCAGGGGCAACAGGCCAAGCCAACACCTCAAGCTAAATGAAGAAAATCCATACAGAACAATCAGAGGAAATTCAGTGCTACACAAGTGATTTAAGAGTTACATTTACAAAAAGCTGTCCAGGGACTGGGATGAGGCTGCCAATTCCAGTTAACCTGAACCACATCCTGACCTGAGACTTGTCTGAAGAGCTAGCCAAGTAACATGCTCTGCCACGAGTCTCTGACATATTCTTCAGAGTGAGCTTTCACTGCAGAAGTCAGGCAGGAGCATGGAGGCTCTACATACCTGTTTGCTGCATCATCTCCTAGGGGAGAGGTCTAATAGCATATTATTACTACTGGACTCAACTTTGTCTCTCCACAGTCAGTTATTTCTCTGAGGTGGCTTGACTGTGGCCACATGAGAACCAGTGCATACAGGAGTCAATAGCATTGTAACTGCAGATGAATTCATTATTTGCTTAAAGATTTGTTCTGGGAAGCAGGAAGTTTGCATTTCTTTTTAAAAAAGAAAGCAACCCACCTTCGTTTGGGATCATCATCTCTCCTTTACTCTAGCCAAGTCAGTAGCCAGGAAATAGCCGTTAGGTAGCCAGGCCATGCTAGTAACAGAATAGCATTTGCAGAAATGTGAAATCCGTATGAGCTCCACATCTCAGCCACTGAAACAAGGGAAGTCTCTGCTGATAGTCCATGGTCTCAGTTAGATATTAGGCCTCAGGACCAGTGCTTCCAGGTGTGTAACTGGTTGCTGATTTTCTGACTTGTGAGGCAGCGTGTTGTCCACACAGGTCCTGGGCCACAAGCCTGCCATGTCAGCAGCAGAGCTGGGGAAACGCCACAGCACTGCAGTGTGCCACTGCATGAGGGATGTGGAGGGGATAATGCAGGAGTCCATTTTCTTGAAAAACTGATCAGTTTGAATTTGCACAAATTATAGGAAGTTGCCTTCCTACAATAACTGGGCCAGGACCATAGGAATTCAGTCTCATCTTAGGATTTTTGGGGAGGAGCACTTGTCAGAGTACAGGGACTTGCCCCCTGTAAGAAAGGGGACTTGTGTAGATAGCTGAAGAAGTTGGCAAGCTCCCCTTGAGCTGATGTGGATTCAATGAGTTTGGCAGAGTTCTGTGAAGCAAGAAGAATATGAGGAAGAAATATTTATAAGGAATCCACTTACTCTTTAGCTGCAATCTGGATTTCAGTTTGTTCTACATGGATATTTGGGGGAAATGTGGAAGGAACATTTGAGTTCCCAACAGCAAAACCTGGGAAGCAGAAAACACCTAGGGGAAAGGCTTTCTTTTACTTTGTTACGAATCACTTGGCACGATCTTCTTTACATGCCAGCCTGAAAGAGACGGTGTCTCACGCCTCTGATCCTAGTTTTAATTAAACTCTGCTCAAAACTCAGTCTCAGTGGTCCTCATGGGAGGCAATGCAGCAGCCTGCGAAAGAGATTCAGGGGAGAGGTGAGGAGCAGGAGAGTGGTGGAAATCTCGCTTCTATCTGGGTTATTTTTATACTGCTCTCATCAGCACAGTACCAGTATGCCTTCCGCTAGCACAACAAGCTGCACAATTAGCATCTTGTAACCGTGCCTTTTTCTCCTCCCTCCCACCCCCCTATGCACAGGGGGATTTTGATTTTAGCTAAATACTTTATATGCAGAACTATAAGTTTATAGATCTTCAGTACCTGCTATTGAAGATGGTGGGTTGCTAGTGGCTAAGCCAGAAGCATTCTAGCTATCTTCACACATGACACTTATTTCTTCTTTGAAAAAAAATAATAAAATATATATATACTGAAAGCTACCAGCACAGTCAGTGCTGGCAGGGAATATACAGGAGCCATTTCATAAGAGTGCTGCTGGAAGAGCAGGCAACCATGTTGGTATAGTAAGAGGTGAAAGCCAGGAGGGTATGTTTGGCAAGTGGTGGCAGCGAGTCTGCCCCCAAGCACCCCATATTGTCCACAACAGTGAGGCGGACAGGGAAGTGAGGCTGAAATATAGCAAAATGGGAAGTGAGACTACAATGTAAAACTAAGCAGAGCTTTTTCCTGGGCCATGAATAGGGGGAATACTGTAGGTCTCGCATGCCTGCCTCCTTCAGTGCCATTTGATCTCTAATTGCTGAAGCAGCTTTGATGGGCTATGATCCCCACTGTGGCTTTGAGACAAAGTAAAATATGGGCAAAGCAGGAACTCATCGATTCTGGTACATAATTCATAAAACTTCTGTGTAAAAGATCCAGTTCATGAATTCCAACTTGATGAAATATTCAAAGGAAGATAAATATATTTGCAGGTATTAGACTCCCTGGCACTTAAAATCTCTCAGGACATTGTGCCAGAGAGTTCCCAGCCACGTTAATCACTCTGTGCTGTGAGTAACCTGCTGCAGAGTGTGCACTCTGCCAGATGAGGACAGATAGGAGACCAGGCAGCCAGAGAGCTCTGGATGTCACCAAAACCACTGTGCAACAGCTATGTGACCCGGGGCTGGGAACTGGATGCAAAGCCCCTGAGGTAGACATGCTGGCCTCTGAGGGCCTAGCTCCAAGAATCACCAGGGTCTAAGGGCAGCTTGTTGCATCCTGTGCACTGCTTTGTGAGAGGACAGACAACAGAGTGAGAAGTCTGGGAAAACTTCCAGATAAATATTTCCTCTGAGTTGGGCCACTCAGCTATTCTGCCCTGTCCTAAGGGCATGCTGCAGTCTATTAGCTGGTGGAAATGGGGTGGACAAGACACTAGCGAGGATGTGAGTGGGCAGAGAAAGGCAGCAGCCATCAACTAGGCATTTGCTATCTCTCTAGTATATTCTCACAGCCATCATCACAGCCGTATGTGATCAGCCTTCTGGAAATATGTTGGTGGTATCTCCCCATGTACCAGAGACCTGGTCACCACTGCTCTCTCAACACTCACATTTCCCAGCCCAGGAGAGGTGCACCTAGCTCCTGCTACCCTCAGCTCCCAGTAACATCACCTTCGACATCCCAGAGTCCCTCCCTCATGGCATCAGCACCTCACACCCCTGACAAAGCACCACCACTGAAGACAGAGACACGTAGTTTCTCTTTTCAGAGAAACATAGTCTTTAAGGCTTTGCCATGATAATCAAGTCTGTTGTGCCTCACTCACCAGAGGGTTGTATCATGGTTTATAAAGTGTCTACCTGCTAAAATATGAGGAAAGTTTGAGCCAATAAAGCTTGTGACTACCTCTATTTTGTGTTGGGCTGGGCAGTCTCATTCTGGGAGCTGGGGTAGGAGTGCTGTGCCCCCTTTCCAAAACTCCTGTGGAAGACCTGGCCAAACACGGTGTCTGGCAAACTCTGAGAGTTCTTTTGCATGTGAAACAGGGAAGTCAGCCAGATGCAAGATGACAGGGAAGAGCAGAGGCCATTGAGCTGCAGTCTTTGAGGAACTAGAAAGCAGTACGTTAGAAAAGTGTCTAAGGTCCAACGATCCAAAGACTTCTTGGTGTTGTTCCATTTATGAACTACCCTATGCTCAGAGATGAACAGGAAGGGAAAATTTAGGTCATCCTGTGCCTGGAAAAAAGGTTCCTTCCTTATCCAATTTTTTTTTTTTTTTTAGCCTTATAGCCCAGATTTGCAATACTGATTTTATAGCTGTTTCAATTGCTCTTTTTGGTTGAAGTTAAAACTTAAAAATATATGACATCAAAATGCAAAGGTGAGTCCCTGCATAATGTAGCAATATCCTAACAGTTATAATAAGCATAAACGTCTTAGGAGATAAGTGGATGACTGAGAAAACAGGAGTCACAAAACAGAAACTATGAGGATTCACCAAGACTATGGGAGAGAAACAGTTGAAGATACGCTGAGAAAGGTTTTGCAGGAATTGTCATTGGTTGATAGTTTTTCCCAATAAAGTTTAAGAAATTGCTTGTTTGTAGGTTTCCTAACCAGTGCTGAAAATGGCTTTCCACTGGAATTCTGGACAGAAATCCTCTGAAGTCTTGGAGAGGTGTCTGTATGCTGCTAAGCATATATATGTAACTATAAAGCTAAACCAAACCCATTTGGTGAGCCAGGGAAGATGTGCTCTGTCTCTAACAGCCACCCAATACCCAGTGATGTAAATTAGATCATCCTTTCTTCTCCAGATTAGCAAAGACAGAATCAGCTGCTATTTGATATAGAAATGGGATGAATTTCCAATAACTTCACTGCTGATTGGGAAGATTATAACATTTGTACAAACTCTGTTTTCTACATTTTTTTTTCAAAGTGTGTTTTTTTTAAAGTTAAAATTCTCATTAAACTAATTTTAAATGTCAACCTTCTCTAATCTTCAGGTTCCAACCCTCAGGAGAGGAAAAGCTTTTTAAGGTCAAGAATCAGCTCTAACAGAATTGCAATCAATGTCTTCAGGAAGACAAAGATTGTCTTAGTTGCTGTTTTCTCCTCTTTCATTATTAATGCAGCTGATGGGCCTAGGGTAAAGACAAATAGGAGCAGAAAATATTGTTGCCAAACATCTTAAAAGGTTTTCATCTGGAGTACTGAGAGTTATTACATTTCCAGAGAGCACAGAATAATTTGTTTATCTCTTCAGTAGTTATACTCTTTCATTCAATGCAGTTGCAAGTTGTTTTATATCATTATACTAGTGCCAACAGATCCATAGAAAGACTATTTACTTTTAAAATGTAGCAACCTACGTGTGTACATTAAGATATTAGCATGCAGACTTCAGGGTACTCCTAAAGGCTAATTTAGGTAAAAATAAAGGAAATCAGTCTGCTCAGCTTTTTTCCATAGTCAATGAAGGGAGAGAGCACTTCTAAGCAGGCCAACTCATGGCATTGAACATTAAGTATAAGCGTTCTCTCTTCACAGGCTGTAAAGTGAGGCTGGCTTGCCCTGCATTAGCATTATTCTTGTAAATAACCCCATGACTAGAGCATTTGTTGGCACACTGACATTGAGGAAGGTTAAATCCAACTTTAACAAGCAAGTGCATTTATAATGGATTAGTTAAACTGCATAAAATCCCAGCACAGCCTCTGGAAGATGGAGTTGAGTAAGCTGAACTAAATAAAGGCTACATTTGTTCTGAAGAAGCATCCATCACCAAGTCTGAATGCAGTCAAACAGGTTTTAAAAACAAATGTGGTTGATTTTTTTCCTGAATATCACTGTATGAACAATATTCCTATGAGCACTGGGACAAGGTAGATCATGTGCTGTAAGTTTATACCCTGCTTTTCTACACACTACTTTTTGCATAGATGGATCTTGAGAGTCTAAAGCCTCTGTCCAGGAATTGCTGATTTGGTATCTACAAAGCCCTAGCTATTGCAGTGAAAATTGCAAAAGGATCTCAGTTGCCAGATCTTGCTGACTTGCCTATTAAGAGCCAGAGAGGTTAATCAATTATCAAGTGAAAGTGGTCAATTTTTTACATCTCTTTTTACTACATTCGGAAGGAAATGCAGTGTCTTCTTGTTTGGCAGATTGAGCCAGGTGATATTTGCCTGCATTTGCCTCAAGAAATGCATCTTACTTAAGCAAAAATTTCCCTTTGTTGGTTTTCATATCGGGTCGGGAAACGTTCAGTAAGTGAAGACAACAGTTACCTCAATATTTCAGTTGTGACTTAACAAGAACTACAGCTTTGCCTGAAAATACAAACAAAATAAAGACTATAAAAGACCACTGCAGGTGGTACATGGAGAAAGCTTCTTTTGAAACAGACCTAAGGTGGTATAATTGCAGAGGCTTTCACAGGTCAAAAATGTGGTGCATCATCGGAGCCCGATGGTGCAGTTGTGGAAAAGGAAGTGAAGTGCTGGTCACTGCAGCATGATGGTCACAGTTGCTTGCTCACAGTTTGCTTGATAGTATTCATCTCTTGTCTTTCCTTCCTTTGCCCATCTGGCTATAGAGGAGCATACAGATGTTCACTGTAATATTTACAGAAGCATTTTTGCTCATCTTAATCTTCTTTGAAAGCTCTCTAAATTGCTGCGGAGAGGAAAAACGCTTTTTGAAAGAAAACTGATTTAGGATGCCATAAGGTAGACTTTCTTCCTAGTACATTCCACATCCCTTTATTCATCAGAAAAATGTGGTCCATAGACAAAACACAGAAAATACTCCTGACAAAGTGGGAATTGATAGATTGCAGGTGGAGAGGATCTCAGAGTTCAGAAGCAGGACCCAAGAAACTTCTATAAAATTAATTTAGTGCCGTTGTCTGTCTGACACTTGAACTGGTCTTAGTCACCAGTGTCTCACTCACAGATGTACCAAATGCAGCTTACAGCTGACCACTCACTATTGCAGACCTGGATTTCTCCTGAATAGAGTGGGTCTCTGTTTTGCTGCAAGTGCTTTAATTTTGTGATGGGCACAACAAAGTTTTAAGACAGAACCAGAGAGACAAAGGAGGATTGAAGACAAGTATCTTGGGATGAACAGCTACAGCATCAAGGGCCCACACTGCATCAAGGGTCTGCTCTTGAAGATTTTTTTGAGATTAGCTGTGTTTTACAAAACAGAGCACTGATCGGTTGCATACAAATAAAGCAGCAAAGCTCTTAAAAAAGAGATTGGTAAGATGATAGAAAATTCAGCAAGGAAAACAGGACAAGTTTTGAAGTGAAGAGGAAAAGGCAAATTATCTCATGACAGACACTGCACCTTTCACTTCCATACCAGAGATGACTACCTCATTTGGAAAAGACAGAAGATGGTATCTATACAGACTGGAGGAAAGGATAAATAATGGGAAGTCAGGTGAGAAGAAAAATTGCAACCTGGTTAATTGTGTAGCTAGACAGAAAAATATTTCTGAGGAGCTCATCAGTGGACCTAGTAGTTTAATTCTGTGCTCTCCACTGTTATGGCCCAGGTCTCTATATCCTCTGACATTTTGTGGCACATCCGCAAGCATGGCTGTCCAGAAATAGCTAGATTCACAGACCAAGCAGAAATTACACAAAAGGGTCTTAGTTTTTGTGCCAGCCCTGATGATATGTTTTTGTTTTCATAGTGGTTTTGTTATAACCTTGGGGAATGTCATGCTACTTCCAATTCCACACAGGATTGTGATGAGCTGTCAGTTTCTACCACAAGACATCATGAATAGCTTTAAAGGGAAAAAGTTCCCACTGTAAATTTGGAAGATCAGCCAAGCACAAAATCTGCTCTTTTGTACTGGTGAAAGAGACATTCTGGAGGATTCATCTTACTTAACTTCCATTTGATTATCGAGTAGTGCCTACAGTGCATCTGGACGTATCTGACTTAATGACCTTGGCTCCTTTTCATAGCTATTCGAGACCTAGTCATTACAACCAGTGGAGACTGGATAGCAGTTCTTCCTCTTCCCAATTTTTTCCAGAATATTTTCCAGTAGTCCCAGAAGCCTCTGCCATGAGGGCTATTGGCCATTCAGAATAGACATGTTAAGAATCATTCCTTGTCCCAGAGAATTTCTAGTTCAGTTAGTCAAGACAGAAAAAACTGGGAGAAAGGCATTATTATCATGTACTACAACTGTGTTATTTCTTTCCCCTTGTTCCTAAGTGACGTGCACTGCATACAAATTAAATTCAAACCAGGGAGCATCAGGAAGATGTGAAATAGCATTATTTGGAACAGAGTTCTGAAGGAAAGTGTGCAATGCATCGCTAACTATAGAGAGATACAGCCAGACCTTCGGCTCACCTTTCTTCTAGGGGCAAACACACATGCAGCTTCTTCATGGAAAAATGCAGTGCATTTCTTTCCAGCAAAACACATTGATACTTAAAGCAAATGATCGCATTTCTGCAGTGTAACAACACTGTGTTATGGGAGATGCCATAAAGCTCCACACTTGTACACTTAAGCTTACGGCTAATGCAATAGGAGCAGACTGAGCTCCACCATGGTGTTGCATTTTAGATAAGGTAAGGACACACACACAGTGTCACAGATGACTGACAACTCAGTAGGCCTGTATAAGTTGATCATGTGCCTGAAAATTGATATTTATGAGGAATCTCATTTTTCCACTCTAATTTGTGTCTATTGCCATCACTTTGTGCAGAGTAGGTCTTATTCCATGTCTCATCCCATCAGGCTTAGGTGCAAATTTTGCTCACATTAGAGTAAAATATGCAAAATACAAGCAGAACAATGAAAAAAAAGAAAATGTAGCTGGGCTCTTGTGGAGCAAGTAAAATTGCTTACACAGAAGTTAAGACGAGATGTTGTGATGATTCCTAATGGCCTTATAATCCATGAGACCTGAACATCTGAGACAGATAAGAATGATAAAAATCAAAAAGGAATGTAGGAATTTGCTCATTAGTCTTGACAAGTTTAATTTGGTTTTATATTTGGATGACAATAACTTCCCATGTGACTATCAGATAAATCCTAATGACATCGTGTTTTTTGCTACAGTGAAGGTTGGATGTAGCTTAGAGTATCTTGTCTGAGCTCTGGCAGTAAAAGTGTCAAACTGGCATTTTTTTCAGCACTTTTGATACATCTTTCATAAAAGCCAGCAAACAGCAGTGGGAATAGGAGTAAAGATGGCAATACCAACTTCCTTTGGCCACAGCTGAAATTAATCTTTCATAAGTTTCTTGCTGATGGAGGTAAGCTTAAAGAAAGTAACTTTTCCTATTTACATTCATAGTAACAGGTGCAAGTGCCAGAGACCTAGCCAAATGTTAGCAACTGAAAAGGCTTATGGTTATATATTTTTAAGTAATACTATGTGTGTGTGTTTGTGTGCGTGTGTGTATATATATATATATATATAAATGTCTATTAGAATTAGGGATACATCTATGTTATGGAAGAGTGTAGCATAGACCCAAACACCATACCCTTAGCTGGTGTTTTGAGCTGTTTATTGTCTCTATTTATTTCTAGGATAAATCTTTGTTACATTTAGATGAGCTATGATTACTTAGAAGACACTAAAAGGTAGAGACAAGACATGCATGTCTTCACTCTTGGAATTTATACCTTATGAATCAACAAACCGAAATCTTTTTTAAATGTTCCAGCATGTCAGCACAAACTTTAGAACCTGGATCTTTACCATTGACCCTCAATAAAGCTTAATCTCTTAAGTGCCTGTTCTTTTGATAATGGGACTTAACCGTTGGAGAGGGTTCAGAGGAGGGCCACGAAGATGATTAGAGGGCTGGAGCACCTGCCCTACAAAGAGAGGCTGAGGGAGCTGGGCTTGTTCAGCCTGGAGAAGAGAAGGCTGCAGGGGGACCTCATTGCAGCCTTCCAGTACCTGAAGGGGACATACAAACAGGAGTGGATTCTACTTTTTAAAAGAGCAGATAATGGCAGGACAAGGGGGAATGGATTAAAGGTAAAGGAAGGAAGGTTTAAACTGGATATTAGGGGGAAGATTTTTACAGAGTGGGGAGGTGCTGAAACAGGCTGCCCAGAGAGGAGGTGGATGCCCCGTCCCTGGAAGTGTTCAGGGGCAGGTTGGATGGGACCCTGGGCACCCTTGTGTAGATCCAGGTCTGGAGGTTGGTGGCCCTGCCTGTGGCAGAGGGGTTGGAACTGTCTGATCCTTGGGGTCCCTTCCAACCCATGCCATTCTATGATTCTATGATTCAGATCCTTGAAGATATTTAGTCCTGTAGTGCCTATTCATTTAAATGGAAATACCTTTGAGGACATGAACGCTAAATCTAATCAAGCACATGTGAAGATGTTCCTCTAAATATCTGGTATTAGGGGCATATCTCCAACCAAAACTTAATTCAGGCTAAAGTAGCGTGTACATGTGAAGTGTAGGAAACATTCTGGAATAAATCTGTGAATGCAAGCACATGATCCACCACTAGCAGCCTCTGGTAGTTTAACAAGCCATTGACTTTTGGTCAAGCCACACCAAAACTGCAGTGGGGCAATTTGTGCACTTGCTGCTTGCAAGGTAAAGAGGTTTAATATTGAGCTTCAGCTGATGATATGAAAATTAGTGTGTTTCTAGCCATAACCTGTATGTGACATGATTAGTCAGTGTCCACATATAGTGCTTTACTTCCATTCAACTAAATCCACTGTCCAAGCAGATTACATGCTACTCTTGCATAGGTCTGTATTTAAATCAGTTTTTCAGGTAAAACTACGTGGTTCAGCTAGGCATCAAGGCTAACTTAGGTTTCTTCTATAGCCTGCATAAGTGGTGGAGAGATATAGCCATCCCAAAGGTGATTCATCCTGTTCTAAGACAGCATCTAAGAGAGTCGTTATCGTCTTCAGAGCAAACCTAGGCAAACAGGCTGCAGAAATCACTTACTGTTTAGAAGGCAAAGGTAAGAAAGATTTATCCTGTCTCAAATATCCAAATATAGAGCTGTTCAGAAATTGTGGAATAGATTTTCCTGAATAACGTATAGAGTATTTTTAAATCTTCATAAACTGACCACAGTGATATGTGGAACACTAGCTATGTCATCCAGTGATTATTTTTTTTTCTAAAATCATGAAAAGGAGAAAAAAAAATAAAAATGGCAGCAACTACTGAGGGGTTCTTGCCTACCATGTTTCAGGAATGAAAATAACTGAAATTGTTTAAAAATTGATAGTTCAGATCCTAGAGCTTATATTCAGGAAGTTGAACATTTATATTATAATGCAAAGATTACGATGGGGAAGGTGAGACATGATAGGTTTATCTCTCTATGGTTTTCTTGCACACCAAAACACTACATGTTGGGGTGGAGTTTCTGAAAAAGTGGCTGAAAATATCCTTGTACAACATCATTTGCTTATGCTATTTTCTCATTTACATAGTGTTGCATGTCATGCTTCAGGCTATGAGCCTATAGATGGATTCATAGTAGATTTAGTTTACTGAAATGTCTAGTCTGGGTCATGTTTTTATCCTGGGACGGTTTACACACATAAGTTAGTTACCTAACTGAAAAGTATGTCTTTCATTAACAGTTAAAGAAGGTTAAAAGCCCTAGAGTTAAGGTCTTTGTTTGAGGAGGTCAAATAAGTACTTTAACTGCAATTCATTACAGATGCTGTCTTTATGCTACCATATGAAAACCAGAAGTTTTTTCTTTTTTTTTTTTTTAATTCTGCTCATCTACATGCAATGCAAGAAGGAATTTATCTTATTTTTATCACTAAAATATCAGCACTGTGTAATGTTACAGCACCACACTGAATTTTACAGGGACCTGATAGCTTCTGTCACACAGTCTTGGAGCAGATAGGAAGCAATGTAATGTGTTCAGCCAGTTGCATTGTGCCGTGTATGAAAGGCCAGAACCCTTCCTGACCCTGGGCTGATAGGATTCAACCTCCCTTTTATTGGGTTAATAAAACTACAAATATTGTCAATAGCCCTAAAAACATTTGTTCCTTTTCAAAGTCCACTCACTACATTTGATTTGATGACCTTATCTGCCAATAAACTAACTCTACAGATTATTAATTATTATCAGGAAACCTTTGTGTACAATTTCAAACCTGTGAATGATGCTCCACATACGGGAAAAACACAAGGAGATAGATTCTGGCCCCAGGATTTCTATTCTTTTTTCTCTCTTGCCATGTTGCAGGGAATACCTGGCAGGGAGGAAGACAGTATTCATTTACTCTTGGCAGTGTTGGTTCCCAGAACTCAGCTTTGGGACAGCACCTGCCTCTGTA
This sequence comes from Zapornia atra, assembly GCA_013400835.1. Lineage (NCBI taxonomy): Eukaryota > Metazoa > Chordata > Aves > Gruiformes > Rallidae > Zapornia > Zapornia atra. Next base: position 150,616 of record VZTU01000159.1, on the reverse strand, counting down.
GGCATGCGTGGGGCACACATGATGACTGCTGCAATGAGGCCAGTGCAGACTGTGTGCTGACTCCACTTGTGATTGCAATTTAAGATTCTCTGGCCAATACAGAATCACAGAGTCACAGAAGGGCAGGGGTTAGAAGGGACCTCTGGAGATCATCTAGTCCAACCCATCCAACCCCCACACATACCATAGCAGGATCACCTACAGCAGCTTGGGATCACCTAGAGCAGGCTGAGAACAAATGCTAGCTCATCACAGCACCAGAGGTGGGTGAGTAGATATGGGATGCAACTGGCTGTGACAGCTGTTGGGCATCTACATGGGGCCAGGCTAAGTGAGAGGAGACCCGGGAGCAATAAGCCTGCGGTCTCACCCAGCAGATTTCACAGCAGTGTGGAGATTGTAACCTGTCTCTACTGGAGACTGTGTGGAAAATTCAGACACTTTGGTAAGGGGATGTGGGGCTCATTAAAGGCCTGGAAATGTTTAAACATGCTCCCTCCCTGAGTTGAGCAGGCTCCCTGTCTACCCATACTGCAATTATCCCTTTTCTGTTCCTTGAAATATCTCCACTCTCCCTGCCTTTCCCTACCTTCATTTCATGCCACTTGGAGTAAGATTTATTTTCAAGCAGAAGTAGTGAATTATGGTCACAGTGTCGCAGCCTCTCAGACCCCATATATCACAGAATGCTCTTTACAGCGATGTATTGCTGAGAGTGTTTTTGCAAAAACTTGAGCTACTCCATGGGGGATTTCTTTACACCACCACAATGCAAAAAGTAGTTCAACGTTATGGTGCTTGTATAGGTATCTCTTCTCCTCATTTCTGATTGGAGGATGTGTTTTGGGGACCTAATGGGTGTCAAACAAGAGTGGATTTCATGGCAATGACTCATGATCCCTGCCAAGGAGGAATTTTGGACAGAAAGATATTTTTCTACTCTGAGAACCATTGAGGAAACAGCCCAACACTAAATCTCAACTCTGGAGAGTCCCTTTGGGACGCCCTTGATGTATTGTTGTGCCTTGCCTAGTGCAGAACTCTTACTGACGCACTTCCCAGTTTCACAAGGAAAAAAACCAAGGTATGGGTAAGATACTTCCCTGTTGGGCAGCTGCGACATTCAGTCAAATGCTGTGACTGTCAGGGTTGCCTTCCTGCTCGCAATCACTTTGCCCTGCATCTCCTGGGTTTTGTGGCACAGAAGATCCAGCTTAAGGAAGAGCAGTTCTCTGTGAGGGTTGGGGCTTGTCTCATGAACTGGCACCAGTAGCTGAACACCACAGGTCATGAACTGGCAGCAGTAGCTGAACATCACAAGGTAAGGGCCTTGCCCAGCATAAACATTCCTGACACCCAAACCCATCACACCCATCACACCCATCACACCCATCAGCATGTAGCTCACTATACAGGTGAACCACAGGACATAGACATGTCATCTTTGTCTGTTGTCGACTTTTCCCCCAGCTGCTGGATGTAAGCTTCCTGTGGGATTCCACTGACAGTGATGCTGGCCAGATGTCTGTTGCTGTGTTTGGATGGTGCAAGCTTAGCATGGCAAGCGTGAGCTCTGCCCTGGTCAATGCTGAGGCTCCGTGTGCTTCTGTTTCCATTTCCCTCTTAAACTATGGGCTCAGAGACATGGCCTTTCTCTTCGCTCACACACAGCTGGGAGGTGTTCGTTCACAGGTCTAGCCAGCCCCTGCTTCCAGAGTGAGAAGGAAAAAGGCTGAAACAGAGCAGGGAACGAGAAGGAAAAAGGCTGAAACAGAGCAGGGAACAGAGTTAGGTTATTGGGCAACTGTAGAGAAAATGCTTCAGAAAATTGTGGAGCCAGGCAGTGAAGACTCAGGAAATAGGTTTTTTTATTGTGGGACACTTCTGCCTTGTACTTGACTTTTCTTACTTTTTGCGAACTGCAGCATCATGGAAAAGGGTAACCTGAGTTTGTAGCTACTACAAATGAACCAAGCACCTTGCTTCACTTCAGTGTAACTAGCAGCACATATTCTGAAATGTTCTTTTTCTCCATATTGAGAAGAAACAGAGACTGGGAGTAATTTAGGTAATAGCAATATAATGCCAGACATTTTATCTTCATTTTGTTTTGTTTTATCACCACTTTTAACTGTCTCAGGACTGCAAAGATGATGAGTCAATGCCAATTACCCATTGGCATGGATTGCCCTGGTTAAACATGTAGGAGAAAGGCATCCTTGCTACAAAAGACCATGATGCAGATAGCATTTCTGCTAAGTTCCTAGCAGAAAGAATAAGCTGTATTTGTAGCCGAATCATTCTGAGAGATGGTCCGATCAATGCAATATTGCTGGGGAATGCTGACAAAGGGATTCTTGCACTGCATAATGGAAAGCACTCTATGGACACAGCAATTAGCCTGACATCTTCACCAACATATGACTGCCTAAAAGGCACATTTCCAAAGGAGTTTGACTGTGCACTGTAATGTTGTGAAGCTCTGGGTATTTGTTGTACTACTTCAGTGGGATGACAACCTACTTTGGAAAAAAGTCTGGTCCTGTAGATTTAGCCCTTTGAGTATTTGATTCTGGCTCTCAGAAATATCTGTAAGCAAAGAAACAGGGAGAAAAAAAAGAGAGAAAAAAAAAGGTTGTCTGATGGATGAAGTTGCATATCTGGAGAATGCCCAGCAGGGAGTCACAGAAAGATGCAAATCATATTCTTTATAAAAAAACCCCCCGAAACTCAAAAGAAAGATATTAATAATTGCAAACCAACCTCAAAAAACTGAATTGAAAAATCAACCAACTGCAAATCAATTACATACAAATGGATAAAGCAGAGACAGAAAGATACTGGTCGGCTGGTTGGTTTGTTTTGCTTTACTGTCTCCTGTTGCAGTAGATATGACATGCATATTAGCCCCAGATGAATTCATAATAATCAAGAAAGTCATGACATGACAAATGAATTATTAATGACAGAGCACAGAGTAGAAAACATCCCCTGAGCCAAGTGGTGGGCGAGGGGTTCAGCTTTACCAGGAGAGAACAGCGGTTCAGATACCAGTCTTGGCCTCTTGCTCCCCAGAGATCAGGAGGAAGAATGACCTCACATTGCTTGGTAAATGTCTGCAAGGAAGGCAGCTCTTGCCACCATTTAGAACAACCTTTCTGCCTAAATGAAGACTGGCCCTTCGTGGCTTCAACTACTGCTTGCATCTTCATGATTCAGAAAAATCCCCGAGTTGTACAGTGTCACATAGAGGAAAATGATGGGATAGGAGCTCTGAGCTCATTAGTAGACACTTAGGACACATCAGGAAAGACAACCCAAGCAAAGGTATCTGGTATGTCAACCCTAGTCTTACAGAAAAGCAGGCATTATCAAAGGAGCAGTTAGTTATCAGCTGCAGCAACCAGGTCCTTCACCAGATGCAAGAGCTAAGACAGATCCAACCTGATCTTCCAAACAAAGTCTACCATATTTCCTAACCTGGCTGTTCCCAGTGGATTCATGAGGCCTGGAGCTCTGTTTTCACTGATCCTTACCAAAACCTGTGGGATGCAAATACATTTGTACTGTGGGGTTTTACAGGCTCTGAAGTTAGCTCAGGAATTGTTCCCAGGAAATGTTCCCAAGAGCCATTGTGAATAAAGACAGGTCCATTTTCAAAACATGCGAGAACTTGTAGAAGGCCAGCAGAGACAACACTGGAAGTTTTGCTCTTTCACAGGCACCAGTGTGCCTTCCTCCTTGGGTGACAACCTCCTCTTTCCCCTTCCCAAGGGAAGAACCTAGGGGGAACTTGGCCAACAGTGGGGGAAGTTGAGTACTTTTGTTTCTTTGTTGAAGAGGTTTCTGTAAGTCAAGGAAAACAGAGATGCTGCCATCCCACATCTCATCTCCCTTGTATGCATGGGACTTCCTAGAGCTGTGTCAGGGAAAAGCATAGGATGATTTTTTTTTTAAATTTATATCTCATCTGCTGTTCTCTAAGGATTCCTCAGGTTTAGGTTTCCTGAGTTCTCAGTAAGAAAATTATTGGGTTTTTTTTTCTCCTTTTCCTTTAGATTAAAACAAGGAGGGGGGGGAGTTTTAAAAAAGGGGAAAAAAAAGGAGGATAAAACTCATTGTGTCTGTAATGCATGGGGTTGGATAGGTAGCAATGGCAGACAGTTGAATTTATATTAGCCACAAAAATAAAGATAATATGTCATGCTTTGTGAGGACACAGGGATTGGTCTGGGAAAACACAAGAGAGAGGAGAAGCCTAGAGATCTTGGGAAGGGAAAGAAAGGAACTATTCCCACACTGAGGGGAAAAGGGAAAGGGAATAACAAGGTCTGGGGGTGGGGATGCAGACTGGGAACTGTGGGGGAGCAGGGCTGTGTCTGTGGCTCAAAGTCCTAAATGAAGGGACTCACGTTTCACTTAAATTGGAGAGAACAGCAGTTCTGTTGCCAGTTAACTCGATACAGACATACTGTCAAAGGAATATTTGTGCTCACGGAAAAGCCCCGGTGATGGCTGCAGCTGCGTTTTTAAACAGGGCTCTGTTTCATCAGCGTGCACGGAGGGATGGCAGAGGCAGGAATGATTCAGTTCAAAGTCAGAGGTGTCTCCCACTGTCCCTCTGATTGGTGCCTGGCTTAACCTGCACACAACACTGTACCAGGGGCTGCCCCACTCCTCCCTGTATGGGAGACCTGCACCCCAGAGAGTTACAGCTCAGCAAAGAGCAGCTTTGCTTTGTTTAATTTGCACCCCACTGACATTAACGAGCACATAATTTGCAGAGTGTTTGCCTCCAGACTGTCTCTGGGGCAAAGGCATATGATGTGCATGGAGAATCCATGGTGTGCATGAAGAATCTCTTGTCCTCTGATGTCAGTGTGGGGAGGGTGGTACAGCCAGCCCAAGCAGCAGTTGGGTGAAATCCAACATGGGGGAAAGGGCAGCGCTGCTTGAGTGGGGGCTTCTCTGATATGGCTAGCACTGATATCAGCTCAGATCAGGTCTGTTGAGAGGAAAACAGGGGTGTGTGATTGCTCCCTTGGTTCTGCCCCCCATGAGACCAGGCAACACAAATGGGGGAGGCAGCTGTTCAGAAACCCTCCCGCCCTCCAACAAATTCATCTGGATGCATGATTTCTTTTGAATGTTGAAGCAGCAACCTAACTACTGTGACCTTTCCCCTAGCTTTTATACCTCCTGTGGGTGGGCAAGACATTACTAAACCCTGGGTGAGTGTGTTATACCGTTTAACTCTCTTCTGTCTGCACTCCTACCTCACATAGCAACAGGGAAGTCAGGGCTGGAGCAGGACTGATCAGGCAGGTTTGAAGCCCAAACACCAAAAGCTTTCCTGGGAACCTGAGAACATTCACTCCTACAACAGGGTCTCATAGCTCAAATCTCATACATGATGTGTTTTTCCAAGAAGGAAGTCTTCAGACAAACTCACTTACAAGATGTACTGAGTGGCTCAGGACACTTCAGGAGATGTAAAATGTTGCAATTCTTGCTCAGTTCTCCTGGAAAAGGTTTGAAGGAACACACCAGGAATGTGACAAGATAGATGAGGCTCACTCAGTCTTTGCATGGCAGCTACAGCCCTTTCAAGTCATGGAGTGTAAGATAACAGCTAGGTCAGGCCCATAATGCTCCTGGGAAAGTTCAAGGGACAGTCTGTGTCTTCTTGTTCTGTCTCCTAAGCTCCTGAGAAACCTGCTACTCCTGACCAGACTTGGAGGAGTTAAAAGGATATATCAGGGCAGAGAGAGGAGTCCTGCATTGCCAACAGCAGCCAATCCTGCACATCAGGGATGCAGGAGAAACTCGGAGTTACTGCCAGTCAGTTCAAGAGGGAGCAGCAGGCAGTCATTTTACTGCCTTTCATCTGGAGCTGTTTCGGTATTTGTATTTATTTCTTCACTTTCTTTATGTCTTTCTCCCTATTAAAGAAAAAAAGGAAAGAGAAAAAAAAGGGGGATAAAAGGGAACAGCTCTTGTCTTCTATTAAATTTGAAGGTAAGGGATTCAGGATGCAAATTAGCAATAACACATCAAAACAGAAATGATGATAACATCTAGTTAAGGCTGTTAAATTGCTCCTTCAGCTCTGGGGGTAAGAGAGGAGTGTGACAGTTCAGGAGTCTGAAAAGGAGCTAAGATTTGTATTTAACTCACAGCTAAACAGCAGCAGAAATAAACACTCAGGAAGCAACAGGAAGGGCTGAGGGATGCCCCAGAGGGAACTTTCTGTGGGTGCCCCCTCTTTCCCCACAGGTAGAGACAGAGGAGAAAATGTGGATTTTTACTGTTCAAACTTTCAACAGTAATGGGAAAAACTCATAAATCTAGCAAGGATGTTTCAGCCTGCCATGAGCTCCAATTAAGGTTCCTGTCTCTTCATCACTCCATTGTTCACCCTGTGCAGCATGCATTGATCTGGGCTTCAGGTACGGACAAACGATTACTCTGCCATCCCCAGCTGCTTGCTGCTGGCTACTGCCCATGCCCAGGCTGTCTCATTGAACTCTCTTTCGAGGTGCTCAGAGATGGCTGGGTTGCCTACTGCACCATTATGAAAGCCACAGATCAAGAAAACTTATTGTGCTGAGCTATTTCCCCCTCCTTTAAGACCTATTTTTTCTCTTTGTTTCTATCTGTCATTTACTTCAGCTACTACTGAGTTGCCAGTACATTGTCTCTTCCCTGTCAGAGATAATCTGCATTCTTATGGAACTGCCTGGTTTTTTCCATGTCTCATTTATCACTTTTACAGCTGCATGGCCAGCAAGACAAATGTTTCCATGCCCAATATCTAGAGCAGCAGTCTTCAACTTATTTGGCTTACGGATCCCTACCATTTCTTCAGTAGATGCACAAACTGCTTTAGAGATTAAATTAACAAGCATCTTTCCTTTGATGCCTGTGAAACAGTCTACAGACCACAGAGATTTTGCCAAACATAATTGAAAACCACCTCTCTAGAAAGACTCGAATTCCCTTCAGGCCTCTTCATTTAACATGTTCCCTTTTTCTTCTCATTTTCCCCTTTTACTTCTTCCTCCTTCCTTCACCTGGTTCTGTTTCTTTTCCCTCTCTTGTACCTACTCTTTTCCATGCCTACTGATATCTATCTTTTTCTTTTTAGCTCCATCATCAAAATGGTGGAAAACTAGGCGCTATTAATTTGCTGGTGAGCGTCTCCGCCTACTGCCATGCCAGGGGTGGTCCTGCTGCTCTTAATACATATTTTCCATGCTGAAAGATTAGTAACACATGCCAAGTTTTGCATCTAAAGCAGCCCAGATCACGCTAAGTACTGCTGGTCTTGGAAGGGCAATAACTCACACCATTCAGTCCCCTGCGCAGAAATGGGCCAAGCAAAAGGGTTTTTCTTTGGGAGGGATTTTTAATAGGGATATTATTTTTCCTGGCCATAATGCCAACCATTTGTTGGATTTCAAGAAACTGAGAAGTGAGACACAAGTGTAAGAAGATAAGATTTAAAGGGAGAATTGGATTATTGCTGAAGTTTTCCCTGAAAGATTCACGTACGTTAATATTTCACAGCATTAAGTATATCTGCCTGGGTAAAAGTGGATCTGGATTGAGATGCTCAGGGCTTTCAAGCTAGGAACTTCACAGTAAGAAAGGCTAATCTGGATGCAATGTTGCCAGTCCAAAACATTTAGAAAAATCCCATCAGTTCCCCAAAACCATGAGGTTAACTTTAAAAAAACCCTCAGATTTAAAAATGTAATAATTTGCTGTTTTTTCTTCCTTTGAATCACAAGCAGGAGGTAGGAAGAAAGCCCAGACAGCTGTCCAACAGGACCCATTGTGAATGGGAGATGCTCAGCAAATCTGCAAGTGAATTGCCTCCCATAAAGGAATGATTGGAAAGGCGATTTGGCACCCAAATCTCTATCACTGTACTCAGCTCAACCCCCTATGTCTCAGCTCACAGTTGTGTGCAGGCTAGGTCTGCAGAGCTAGATGTGTATGTGTGTTCAGGTTATATCAGGTCAAGCCCAGAGCCTCATTAATGCAGTCACATAGTTTCCAAGCTGGAGATAGCCTGCACCCATACCTCTGACCAGCTCAGCCTCTCCACATCTGTGTGCAGAGATGTGCCCAGCAATGCCTAAACACTTTGAGCCATCCCAAGTGGAAAAATGACAACCCCTCATTTCCTGCCAGCCATGGGAGATGCTCCCATGTGCTTCGCTCCTGCCTTCTCTCCTCCTTTGTATGCTTTCTGTTCAGCTCTGCCTTTTTGTCATTAGGTAGAGCCTGGCATCAGAAGAGATTCTGTTTCAGAGGAGCTCCCCACAGGTCCAGAGATCCACACCAAAGGGAAATTCACAAGACTGCAGCACTTGGCCTGTGACTTGTCAAAGACTTGCCTGTATGTGTTTAACTTTAGGCACTCTGAAGGCACACTTCAGGTAGCAGTGAAGTCAGCGGAACTGCTCAGAGAGCACAAAGTGCAGTGCATGCTGAATACATTGCATGATTGGAGCCTGAGGCTATAGGGACTCTGGGGCAGGACTTTTCTCTTCAGTTATTTCTGTCATCAGAATGATAGCCCACTCTGACGATGTGTTTCCCCTGTCCCCAAAGCGCTTTACAAAGGAAATCAGTACCAGCCGCATTGTGCAACAGAAGAAGCTGAGGGGCAGAAAGAGCATAGGATACTGATGAGTTCTCTCATACATTTGCCATTTAAGCCCTGTTCCTGCAAAGTGAAATTTGGCGGTACAAGGTGCTCTAAAACATTGCCATACTCCGAATCTCCCTTGTTAATATGATAGATGCACTACAGCAAAACATGGTCTTTCATAACAAGAAATGTTTTATTCCATGAGTGATCCAGCTCAAGAAGGAGGCCAATGGTTTGGGGTGTCGGGCCTTTAAATTTGCCAACATTACACATCATGTCACTGCAAAATGGCCTCTGTCACTGCCAAAGCTTGAGAATACCTGGAGTAATTAAAAACAAATAAATTACTACACTAGATTTCACAGTCTGTCCAGGAAACAAGTGTTTCTGATCTGTTTTGGATTTGTTTTTTCTCTTGTTGGCATGTTGGATTTAACTGAACAGCTTTACAGCTGTATTGAGCAAGGTAACTAGGTTTTCTTCTATGTTTTTATATCTGCTAATCAAATTGATAACCCCTTTGCTCTATATTCCCCCCCCCCAAAAAAAAAAAAGAAAAAGGCTGGAGGTAGAGGTGTAGAGGTCCTCTCTAGAGATATAGAGTTAGAACCTGCCTTTGCCTTCACAAGTCTGAGGAGGTGGTATTATCTGAACATAAAAATCAGATTATGTACTTTATAAAAAGGTACATCTAGTCTATGAATAAATTTAGCATAAAATTTGCTGTTCTCCTGAGACCCGAGGAATTAGTAAAAAATCACTTGCTGACTCCAAACAAATAGTTATTATAGGTTTCTAAATTGGAGACCACATTGTCTTGGTGAAGTGCCTGGTGAAAAAAAAAAAAAGTTCTTCTGTTCTGCTGCTTGAAGTCATAATATTTCCACCATACAGAAAATCTTTTTAAGAAGGAATTTGTGTGAGAGTGAGACTCCAGGTATGACTTCATACTCAGTCAAGAAAAATATGTGCTGGATTGTTATTAAGTTGGTATTGCCAAGAACCCCCTAAGTCGTGTACTGGATTAAAAATGTCCTGAGGTTTTTAAAGAGAAAGATAATTTTGTATTTTTTGTACCTTTATTTTGCTATCTCATTTTGGAGCTCTTCAGGTTTCTTCTTTAGGGTTTATCTCATCATATGCCATAGTTTTATGCATTATAGCTCAGATTATCACATAACACCACAGTCTGGGGAGCCAAAGTTTGATGAAAGCCATCAGGTTTTCCCTAAAGTTGCCACTGCTCAGTCATTTGAGAAGCAGTGACAGCAGGTTGAGGGAGTTGATCCTTCCCTTCAGCACTGGTGAGGCCACGCCTGGAGTGCTGAGTCCAGTTCTATCCAAGCTGTCCAGTACAAGAAAGGCATGGACATACTGTAGAGAGTCCAATCAAAGGCAACAAAGGTGATTAAGGGACAGGAGCATCTTGCAGGTTGACCAAGTAGGTCAGTCTGTGTTCTATGTGAAGTCAATGTGGAGTCTCCATTCTTGGAGCTGTTCAAAAGCCACCTGGACACAGTCCTGGGCAGCCTGCTCTAGGTGGCCCTGCTTGAGCAGCAGGCTTGGACCACGTGGCCTCCATAGGTGCCCTCCAACCCCCACCAGTTTGTGATTCTGTGACTCCTTTCAATTTTTCCAAGATGTGTGACCTAGGGGTCGCGGTAGATGACAGGTTGGTCATGAGCCAGCAGTGTGCCCTGGTGTCTAAAAGGGCCAATGGGATCCTGGGGTGCATCAAAAGGAGCATGGCCAGCAGGTCAAAGGAAGTGATCCTCCCCCTCTACTCTGTCCTGGTCAGGCCCCACCTGGAATATTGTATCCAGTTCTGGGCTCCCTGGTATAAAAGGGACAGGGATCTCCTGGAGAGAGTCCAGCGAAGGGCTACGAAGATGATTAAAGGAGTGGAGCATCTTCCCTATGGAGATAGGCTGAAAGAACTGGAGTTGTTCAGCCTTGAGAAAAGAAGGTTAAGAGGGGATCTTATTAATGTTTATAAATATCTCAATTGTGGGAAACAGGGGGAAATGGCCAGCCTGTTTTCAATGGTCTGTGGAGACCAGACAAGGGGCAATGGTCTCAAGTTGGAGCATAGGAAGTTCTGCACCAATATGTGGAAGAACTTTTTCACAGTGAGGGTGACAGAGCACTGGAACAGGCTGCCCAGGGGTGTTGTGGAGTCTCCTTCTCTGGAGATATTCAAGACCTACCTGTGTGACCTGTCCTAGGGAACCTGCTTTGGCAGAGGGGTTGGCCTCAATGATCTCTAGAGGTCCCTTCCAGCCCCTACGATTCTGTGGTTCTGTGTTCAATCATATCCAGGCAGCACAAGGGGCCTCCTTCCTCAGGCATCTTTCTGTACAGACAAGGCTTGTGCTCATTGAGTCTAAAACTTTATTGTCCTTTGGTGCATCCTAGAGAATGCACTGGTATATTTAAAACTACCAACTCATGTGGGTACACTTGTGCCCGGGCTGAATTTTGTACTGCACTGTACAGAGATTCTGTTCTCCAGCTGCAATAGGAATGATGTTTTTCTTCTTAGCTTTTAAGATCCTTGCTTCTCTGCTCCTTTAGTATAAAGTTAAAAGGATACCATACACACTACTTATTCCAAGTCATTCTCAATTCTGGCAGTACTGACAGCCCCAATTTCTTAATCAAGACAATAAGTTAAAACAGTTTTGAAGCAATTAGAATCAACTAGAGAAGGGGAGTTGAAATACTGCAACATTATTAAAAATTAAAAAAAAGAAACCCTATAGAATTACCAATAGTGAAAGAAGTAACACTGCCTAAACAGTAATGCAGTGTTAGGTCTATTAACTACAGTCCCAAATTCAATCAAACAGCTCCAAGAGAGAGACTGATTTAACAAATATTTTTTTTCCACTTCTGGGCTGATGTCATGGATGACATTCTGTCTCGTGGTCACACATAAAAAGAAAAGAACAAAATAATAAGGGGTCTGGTTGTCTCTCAGTCAGAGAATAACTCGGGCTTACTCAAGATTTATGCTAGTGGTGGTAAATTGAACCTTGCTATATGAGCTGAGATCACTAAATGATCTGTGTCCCAGAAAATGAGACTAACGAGAAAAAGCTGTAACTCATGGTTTTCCTGTGTCAATGGTCTTCTAGAAAGCCCATTGCTTTCCTATGGACATACTTCTCATTGCTGTCAACAGATTGCAATAGGATATCACTTCCGTCTGTCGTTTGTCTACCTTTTATAACAGAGTAATTCTACCAGAGTCAACAAAGACACCCAAGAGAAACCACAAATAGGCCTGAGGCATGTGAAAATAGGACCAGATTGGTAACCTCTGCATTACAGACCTGTCTGTAATCTCTATCCTACAGACATTTCCAAGAATTATGAGGACAAGCGTAACAATTACAGTATGTTGAAAAGAACTGGAAAGGGAAGTTTGTTTTTTTAAAGGAAACCTGAAGATAAGTTTAGAAATTCATGCTGAAGCATGGGCTGTTTGCACACAGTGGAGTCCATGTATGCATCACTGGCTATAGAGGATATGGCTCAGAGGGTTTACTGGCCCTAGAAAAAGGAACTAGAAAACAGATCTTGCTCTCCTGTCCTGCTTTTTCTTTCTTTGTCTACTCCAGTTTACAACTCTACATGAAACTATCCTAAGGTTAATGAGAAAATTGAGAAAAAACAAAGTAACAATCCTTCTGTCCGTTCAGTGACCTGGAATGATTTGCTGATGGTTTGGAGAAGAGCTGGAGAGGGCACAAGGGAAGAGAACAGGCAGGGCAGCAGGACTGTCCCTTTGGTAGAATACGTAGGGTCAACACAGCCATTTTTGCCTACTACGTCTTCATTACAAATTACTTACCTGTAACCTTGGTTCAGCTGAAACCGAAGCACCATTAGTGCGTCTTTCTAAGGGACCCATCAGTAACTTGTGGATGGGATTACCTACCAATAGACAGACTCATCCTCTCAAACCACTGCCCCCACCTCCACGCATACTGGAAAATACTTATGTGCCACACTCAGTGAGTCACAGGCCTATTATTGTAGCTAACTGGAAATTCCCTGCTTAGTTTACTTAGTCCTTCCTAGAGAAGAAGTGCCTGTGCATCAAAAATAAAATTCTTCTTTGAGACAGTTTAACTGCTATTAAGTTTCTGTGAAACCACTGATAGGCTTCTAAAATCTGTCTGAAAACTTTGCCTGGCTTCCTACCAGCTCACCTTTCCACCTAGATGTCAACAAGTCCCACTTTTCAGGCTCCCAGCCTGCTTGCCAGTTTGCTCTCCTGGCAGGCTGATAAAGGATGGAGCCCAGCCCTTGTCAGATACCAACATTCCATGTTTCAAATCCTCCAGGTCCCCAGCCCCTTCTTGTCACAAAGCATTTAGGCTTTCATGGCTCGTGGACTTCAGGTATGCTGGTCTGGAGCTCAGCAGTGGAGCTGACAAGGAATGTGAACCTGGAAGCTCCGAATCTGGCAGTTTCCAAACTCTGAGGCTCTTCATTCAGCAAATTCTATAAATTATTTCTTGTTGTTTCCCCCCAGCAGAAATCAGCTTTCAGTAGAAGTGGGATTGTTCTGGTTCCTGATCCATTCACCCTATGAATTTAAAAACATCTGGCTTTCTATACTTAAAATGAAAACAGTACCCAAACCCTGACATGTCATTTCTGCATAGAGCTCTACCTACTAGTATGTAACTAAACAATACAAAATACAAACTCACAGAGCCCCTCTTGGGTAGAAGTCTCCAACTTGTCAGTGGTTGTTTTTAGGAGTATTATAGTCCCACATTAATAATAACAACAATCATAACCATCTGTTTAAAGAAGATGGAGATTTCCTTTCAGAATCCACAGTTATATACTCAATAACTGACTCATTGTGTGACCTGCAATGATATTTTGCATCCACTTTTGTCACAGCACAATACTATTTATTGCAATTGCACAACTTAGGAAAAAAGCCACAGGCTTTTCAGTTACTTATGGGTTTATTTTACTTTATCTTTATTTCTTTTTCTTTGATGTTACTGTGCTGTTAACACAAATACAGTGTTATTACAGCTTAAGCAAGACTCCTCTCCACAAGTTCAGTTAATAATAGCAGACAGCTCAAATGTGTCTAGAGAGTGTTTTACCCTAATTACTGGAAAGCTACCCTTATATGAAAATCAAGAAGATCAGAGATAAGCATGTGCAACCACAGCAGTCCCCAGAGGGTTGCCTTGCTTGAAAGATGTCATGGTATCATTTGTATTATACACTACAGACCTTGTAAAACAGCTGCAACAAAAATGCTTTGTTATTTCTATGCCAGCACCTAAGACACTTGGATCTACGGACACCTCAAGAATTCCAGCCTAACCAATATCACTGCTTGCATTAGGTCGATTTCCGAAGATATCTTCAGAGATGACTGCCATGAATAACAATCATGTAGTGACAACCCAAGTTATGTCTCTGACAGCGAATGCTTCAATGTAACAAAAGCTGAGACATAATGAAGCATTTGAAAAGACTGAGTTTGAACATAGGGCTGACAGTAAAAGTTTATAATGGAGGTAAATTGTAAATCGGATTCAGCACATCAGAAATGTTAGTACAGTAAGAACAGAGAAGCCTCAAAAAGTCCTTCTGGATCTGAGAATGATTTTACCTTTGCTGTCACTTCCTCTTGCAAAGAAAATTTCCCCTTCCTTCCGACTTTGCACCATGGGCCAGATGCAGATTTTTCATTCTGGTGCCTTAATTCTTGTTTTTCTCACCTCTCTCTAAGCTTTGGTTTTCACTGCCATATCAACATCATCATTTAAGAAGAACTATGCCACACACCATGCAGACACTTACTGCCCACTGCTAAGATGGAGGTTTCTGCACTGTGCTTCATTATCTGGTAAATGTTAAGCATCCAGGGTCCATTACATCAAAGACAATACCAGAAGACAGTTGATTCAGTTGACTCTGGGAATTCACTGGAAAGGGTGGAGACCAATCTGAGGGGCTGACAGCAGCCCCTGTATCTATGAATCTGACATACAAGATGGATGCAATCCAGCTGCAGTGTGGTGAAACAATGAATGAGACTGGACTTTTGACCATGAGAATCAAAAAGATTCTGTGACCCAGGCAGAGATTATTGAAAACAAATCACAAAAGTCAGTATAGGGTTATTTAGTACCACAAAAGGCATCTAAAAATATGCCTAAACCATCAGCTGAACTGGGTGTGCACATCCAACTCTAGTGATACCTGCTACTGTAAATGCCAACAAACTCCTTTCTTAACCAGTGCCTGTCTTACCTGAGCCAACATGTGAAGAACTTATTGAAAATGTGGTTAACACTTGACCTGGGCAGTACTGTAGTCATAAGTCTTAATAGCTGAAGAAATACCTGCAACGTGGTAGCACCTGAGTCTGCATGTAGCTTTGAGAAGCAACAAAGACTGTTGACACCCGTCGTATCTCTGACCAGACCATTGCTGTCTGGATCCAGCAATGGAGAGAAGGACCATCTTGGCAAAATCCAGTGATACAATGTCCACTGAAAAGGCTAGTAACCATTGAATAAACATGAAGAATGAGGACCACTGGTGACAAAGAAATGTACTGGATCATTTTCTGAAGTAAATTCTATACTTGGAGCTGTCTCAAACTGTTTTGCAGAAAAATGAGGATTTGCAGAAAAAGATTTATTTGCTGAAACAGAAGTTTCTGTTGTAAAAACATCAGTGTTGCTATGAAAGTTTTATCAGGAAGGTTTCCCAAGCCCAGAGTAGGATTTAAGCTCACAGTCAGAGATGGAGACAGAGCCAAAAGCCAGTAGTTGTGCCCTGATGCAGATGAGGAAACATAACGTGAATCTTGATATTTTATGGTCATATATGACACCATTCCAACTCACTTTTGCTAATGAATTTTTAATATCTACATAAAGTGGAACACAGAAAAAAACTAGGAACTGACTTTATACTGTCATTAGCTGGGTATTTTTCCTGGGTTAGTCCAGTTTCACATGTGCATTCTGAATTGGGTGGAAGTAGAGGACTTGACTGTTAATGTTCTGGTTCTTGATGTTTTGGGGAAATTGTAATTCTCAGAATATTTTCTGAGGGACAGCCAAAGCAGTCACCGACCGCTTTGAGCACCACCGCTTTCTCCTTGATTAAACTGGAACTGCACAGATAACATTTACAAAGATAGTACTGTTAATTGCAGACTAACTTTCTCCTGAGCTCTTTGATCTCTGCACATCTCAAAGGTCAGCTATGAAGGCTCTGAGAAGCATGATGTTAATGACAATTTTTAATTCCTTAGTGGAAAACTTGCTTCATAATCCCTGTAAATGTTAGCTAATGACTATGTGAAACAGCTACAATAACAATATTTTAAGGGAGGACATGATACTTCTTTGTTGTCTCCTATCACATAAGCTGTACTGCTGTGAGAGACTCATGTTACCATTCACATCCAAATGTTGGAGCAGATACAGTTTAACAACAGTGGTCAAGTCCTTAAATGAAATCTTCTTAGCTTGACCTAAATCCTGTCATGAATCATTTGCTCAGAAACCTGCAGACTATGAACAGAGAAGCATTTTACACTGCTTTGGCTTGTTAAGGGAAGAATGAGAGAGAATAACTGTCCCTTTCTCCAGGCAGGTAAAAATCAGGTCCCTGTTGTCACCAAGGATTGAAGGTACTTGTTTCACATCATGGTACCTTAGGGTGTCCATTCCAGCTCCTCAGTGTTGTCCTCTGAGGACTGTCTAATATGATACACCAACACTGCCACTTCCCTCCCTGGAGAGTTGCTCACAGGGAAATTCTTTACGTTCCTACCTTCTCTTCAGCAGCTAGCGTTCATCATCCCTGCCATTTCATCCTCATTAGTATTACCTTTTGTTAACTGTGGAGATATAACTTTGATAAGGCTTCAGGAAGATGTTCTGTCACAGATATGGTAAAAACCTGGACAAAGCTTATCAGCTATTAGAAATAGTACGTCTTCATTATGCTGCCTGCTATGCTTTGTATATAAAATTCTCCCAGAGTGGGGCCAACAGACTGGGAGAGAAGATATTCTCTATTGACACCAGAGTCAACCTGTTTTGTCTCACAGCTGTGGCGGCTGCCAAGAATCCTTTATTCAGATGAGTATATTTCTCTCCCCTTTGATACCTCTGGGCTGTGCCTTCATAAACTATGGAAGTAAAATGTGTCCTGATCCTCAGAAAAGGTTTAAAGAAGAGATTCATGAAGTGTTGCTGGTGACTTATCTTCATTTATCACACAAAGGAAAGTTGACTCTGTAGCAAGTTATTGCAGCATGGGTCATAGCTGAGCAGAGGCACATGAGCTGTACACAACAATTCCTGTAAGCATCCCTCTGCTCTCCAGGTGCAGGAAAGACCAGGAAGTTCATGGAGCTGCCTCATTTTCTCTCCTAAAAACAAGGTGAGCACATGGCTTTCCTCTCTTAGTTCCTCTAAGCTGTCATGGGTCTCTTGGCTGTTCAGCACTGAATCTGGTTCCCTTGAAGCTTAAGCCTTCACTTTTCTGGCAAGGCAAGTATTTATGACAAAGATTAAACTTAGTGTCTTGTTAGAATAATGATTAGGGTAAACAAAGGAAGATAATTTATGCAAAGGGAGGTCATTGTGTCAGTCTGAGGAAACCAAAGAAAACCTCAAGTATGTTGCTTCTCAGACTAATAAATCTTCAAGTTGTTTCTGCTATTATCTTTAAATGCATATTATGAATTAATTTCTTAAAGAGGCTGTCCTTTGTAAATCTGCACCTCTGTATGTATTCCAGGAAACGGGTAACTTATAATTCATTAGATCTTTGCATCCTATAAATACTAATTCTGTGTGATATAATGAGGTCCTGACTGGGTATTTACATAAAGCCCAGTTCTGCCTTTTGGCACCTTTACATAGTAGTTTACATTAACGGTAATGTAAGCCCTTCATATCCATTCAAGACCTTAATATAGCCCCAGGTAGTATCACATCATTTCATGGTAAATTATTTCTGTCTTTTAAGGCACAGAGCAAATTACAGGTAAATTATTAATAATAATACTTAGATCTTATCTTCAAAGCACTTTACTAACATTAATTAATTCCTGTGCTCCTCTGAGGTAGGTAGCTGCATTATTACTTACATTCTTTACAGAAGGGGAAATTAAGACAAAGGCAGGGAGAGAACTGCCTGCAGCTGCTGCTGCCTATGGGATGCAGACTACCAGGCAGAGGCAGATGAGCATTCAGGAGCAAATAAAATGCTTTGCCTCCAGCTATTTGCTATCTCCTCCTGCTGCATGTTGCTGCTTCTGTGGTATGACAAGGTGCTCCAGCCCCTTCTTTTTCAAGTCTGGCACCTTTGGTTACATGTACCAGTGGAGTGTGTTGGGGAAAGGAGCAAGGGGTTAAGCTAAGTTTGTTGAACCTTGCTCTGAGGATGGTTATCTGCACCAGCAGAAAGAAGACAGCTGGGGCACTGCAGTTTCAAACCATTATAGCAAGATTTATTGGAAGTTCCTTACCTGCTGGCTCAATTTCAAATATGGAAGTAGAATTTCAGCCAAAAGAGGAACAAATCAGATGTTCAAAAATAATTTGTTTGTGTTTTTTTAACATTCCAATGTTTCTTACCTGGCTTTCAAAAATAATTCTGAATTGTATGTAGGTTTTAAAAATTATTTTATATTACTAACACCAGCGAACATTCATTCCTACCGCTACTGGTTTATCAAAGTATGACAGCAACTGGTCATTGAAATCATAGAATCACAGAATGGCTTGGGTTGGAAGAGACCTCAAAGCTCATCTAGTTCCAACCCCCCTGACACGAGCAGGGACACCCTCCACTCGACCAGGTTGCCCAAAGCTCCATGTCCTGGTATTTGTCTGGTTTCAGTTATTATGGAAAATGAGCTAATTAGAGAATCTTACCCCTTTAGTGAATTAGATTGACACCTGGCTTCAATGATATCCATTTATTGTGCTAAAATTAAAATGAGAACATTTCAACTGTGATGTCATGAAATAATGCATACACAAAACAAAAATATGAAAAATGCACAGAAAAGTAGTATAGATACAATTTTCAAGTTTCAAGCTGAAATTCTGAAAAAAGTCTAAATACCTTTTTGTTTTAGAAATGTTTTCTCTTACAGGAATTCCACATAACCTGGTATGGTTTTGCAAAAACTAAAAATAAGATTAATAGAAAGACTTTTTTTTTTTAATGAAAACTGTCTGAGAAATGTTATCTAATCAGCCTGACTACAGATAGCTGCCAGGATTCTGCTCAAACCTCTACAGAAAGCTTTGTTCTCCTTTGAAATTACATGTCCCTCTATCACCTCCTCCCATAATGAGCAGTGCCCCCAGAGAGTTCTAATGTGCCCACAACTCTGAAGTAATCTTCGGGCAGGGCTGTATTTATACCCCTCAAATTCATCTATGGGCAGGTGTAGAAGCAGAGCTCCTGTGTTTTGCAGTCAGGAGTGCTGCTGCACCAGTTGCCCTCTGTGGTCCAGTCTGCTTACATCCAAACCATGGGCTGGAGATGCCCAGCTCTGTCCTTTGGCAATGAAAGATGCCTTGGACAACTTTGGTGGCCCCCTTAAGTGCTTAAAATTGGGGCAGCTTCACTGCAGCAGCTGTGCAACTGAAGCCGTTCCATTCCTCGTTGTGGCCACGGGGGGGAATCTGGAAAGTCTTCCCTGAACCAGCAATGGATATGGCTACCTGTGTAAAGTGCTCACTCAGAAAACTGTTCCAGAAAGTCCAATTGCTGATAGATATCTGCTAATTAGTTATGTTTCTGAGGGTCAGCAAAATCAGCCAAAATAAATGGAGATGTTCCCAAAGGAACGCAAATAATTACGGATCTAGGGAGCACCTTTTTTCAGGTATTAACTGCTTTTCAGAGTGTGATTTGCTAGTTATTCCAGCTTTAACTAAGGAAAACGCTGAATACATGTCTAAATCCATCCCTATCCAAGTCAGGCTTCAGACCATGCCCAAAATCTGAATGTCTATCTGGTTGGAAGGAGGCACAAGAAGCAGAGCTAGTTAGGGAGACAATTCCTTACCTCCAGTGTCCCTGGCCCAGACAGCATCCCAGGACTGGAGATGAATCACTTTCAGCAGAGGCAATATAAGGATTTGGGGTCAGGACAAGGCACCCCCTGTTCTGTCTACTTGCACCTCAAAAATGACCTAGCAGCAAAGCAGACAGAGCATGCCTGATCCCTTAGCAGTTGTTCCAGTTCCTATTGAACCAGAGCCCAGGCTGCAAGCAATGAAGAGAATACAGCCCTGATGTTATTCTAAGCATTTTTTCTTTTCTTTTTTTTTTTTCCTGGGCTTTGGTTGCTGGGTTAGGTTTTCATTGGGTTTTTTTACTTTTTCAGGTTTTATGCACCGGGAGACCTTCCCATACTTTTTATTCCCTCATTTTAAGGGGAAAGCATGTGACTGTGTGCCTGCATATACACTCAGTGCCTATAACTATCACTGGGAAAGAGCCAGGAAAGGGGGAAAAAAAACCCCACAAAGTTTTAGTTTCCTTACACTCTCAAGAACACTTTAAAGAGTATTTTTATATGACAGGATTTAGGACTGTTTAAAGCCATCAGCTACAGACTTGTCAAATAAGGGCAGTGAAATATCAGTTTCCCCGTGTGCCCTGCTTGGGCCTCTGTGCAGCAGTGGGAGATTGGCTGCCTACATCAGGCATCAAGTCCGTGGCTAGATAGGTGATTCAGACACCAAATGAACATAGTTTTGGTGTCATCATCTTCCATCAGCTCTAAAGTTTAGTTTCATTACATACTTTTTGCTGGTGTCTATAGCCAATCACACTACCATCACCCTCTCCCCTTTACAACTTTTTTTTAAGATAGGAAATACATGTTTTCTTGGTGATTACACAAATCACATGATTAAATGTTGCTTCTCATATTGAAACTGGATTGTTTAGCTCTGAGTTTCTCATAACATCATCTGAAATTAAAATCAAGCTTAGTAATGTGTAGTCCTGAATTTATTATTTTTTTGCCTAATAGCTTTAAAACCGTGTACAAAATCCATACCAAATCATATTTACTTCTCTGCGGGTGCCAAGCCTCTGAGAGATGTGACAGATCTCAGCCAGACAACCCAAAAGGCTGACTCATTGTCCACCTACATACTCCAAGAGTTTTATAAGGAGGAATAAAGACAGACATCCTTCCATCTATATTGAAGCTGAAGCTGTGTAAAAAGCTTTATGAATCTGTGTAGCTATCCCTTAGAGTCACTTCAAATTTAGTAGTACCCAAGGTATTAAAAGCCAGATTGGTAGTTTGAGTCTCAAACAAGTCAGGAAAAAGTAAATTGCTGAGATGTGAATCCATATAATATCCATTTGATGCCCAGTATGTGGGCTGCTCTTGCACAGTATTGAAAAGAATAAATAGCAGTCACCTAAGATAGAGAAATAAAGGCACATGGCACAAGGGAAGGAAATAATAATCTCAAGCCATTCTTTAGCCTTATGTTTATGTTTTGGGGATCCATGTGCACATGAGAGTAATTCTGCACGGAAAAGGCCCTATTCTTGACCAGCCCATTCTGTCTGTGTAGCAGATGCCAAAAAGAGCTGTGCAAAGTCAGCTATCCCACATTGCAAGCCATGGTCAGAACTCAGATTTATCTCCCATTCATAATCTCAGCCCAGACTTGAGTGCTGGCAGTCTAAACTTCTCAGGAGAGCCCTGCTTCAGGAAATGAGGATGTGCAAGTGGAGGGAGAAGGAAGAGAGGGCAATGTGGCCAGGCTCCTGCCACACTCAGGCAGGATGCTCTGAACTACTTCCTGGCATCTGAGATCAGCTTGGGCAAAATAGCAGGGTGTGTGGAGCCAAAGCCCAGGGCTCAAGCCTAGGATGAAAATACAGTGTAAATATAACCATTCAGAGCTGCTAGGCATCTGGTTTGCTCGGGAAATGCCAACAGCACTGCACTGCATAGTGCACAAAATCTCTGAGTGCAAGTATTGGAAACATTTCAGGGGCATTAGCTGTGCTTGTGCTGAACAAGCACGGAAAATTGGGTCAAGTAGAGCTCCTGCTGGAATGAATATCAAAGCCAGTATAGGCACTTCTGAACTACACTATTCTGTGCCACATGGTGGTTTCAATGTTTTGTTGCCTTGTTGAAGTTGCAGCCTCATGCTAGCAGCCCACCAAACCTCCACAGAGCATGGCAGCAAAGAATGAGACCCCCCCGAAGGCATCTTAAGAATCATCCTCTTCCAGCCTATAGTCTACAGGACTTCCAGCACTGAGTGTGGGAGATAAATGGTCATATACTCTGTCTTGAAAAAATAAAATAAAATAGTTGCTTCAGAAGCTAGAAGAAGAGAACCATCCTATAATAATAATTTAAAAAATCAACTTTCCCAGAAGGTTTGTCTTTCCCAGAGTCACTGTTTCTCTCCACTCCTTCACATGCTACAAGCCTTCAAGACTACAGGCTTCTCTCCCTCTTTCTTCCCCTGCACTTCCATTTATATAAATATTCCTCTCAACTCTGTTACGTAAGAACTTATTTTTTATCTCAAGCAAGACCCTATTTTCAATCATACCTGGGTCCTTTTACTGCCATAAAACTCTTCTGATCAGAGATACATTAATATAGCCACCTTCCTTTGGTTTATTTGCTTTTCTCTTCTGGCTCGACAGGGTGCACTGAGCTACATGATAAACATTTACAGCCGACATTAGAAAAGAAATGAGGACTGTAATAGAGTCTCGCTTTTTGTCTTTCATTCACATTTAAGACTGCAGCAAATATAATCCAAGCTGCAGGAAATAGAAACCAGGATACTTTGGTGGATTGGGTCCCCAGCTGACCTTTACTCGGTCCCTAGGTAAGGTCAACCCCATTCTGTACCTCCAGTGGTACAGAATTTCTCACCTTCACTTCAAAAGCTACATGGGGGGTGGAGAGACTGTAGGCAATGAGTAAAGCGAGGGGAGACTTCCAGTTCCCACGTCCAGTACACGCTAGCTTTATTCTTCTCTTCAGTACATCCACCTCTATTGCCACCTGCTCTTCGGTGACATTTCTCAAGTTTCTGAATTGCCCTCAATTCCCAGGTATTGCACAGAAGCCTCCCATGTAAAAGGGAATTAATAACAACACACCTGTGACATTTACAGCTGATATCGACGCCTGTGTTGTAAACACCTGAGAAGACAAGCAGTGACAGAAGGGAATGGTGGCAGGGGTTGGCAGTGCTTTCTGAACACCAGCTGGCAAAGAGTCAGCAATAGTTTTCCCAGAGCTCAGCACCCATCATCACCTCCTTCTTCAGCTCCTGGTGAGTGTGAAGGGTCAGGAAATGAAGGGAGGCAGGGGTGCACAGCCAGGGCAAACTGTAAAAGCAGTTTCCCTAACTTCACAATAGATTCAGCTCTGAGATGATAATGACTATGTCTAGCAGTTTATAAAGCTAGAAAAGGAAATTGAGTCATCTCCAAGCGAGTCCCTAAGCTTTGGGAGAGAAGCTTAATTCAAGGTGGTTTTGTTTGTTTTCTTTTCTTATTGCTGTGGGATTAGAAGCCTCAGTATTTGCCAAGGAAGAATGAGAAGAATAGTCAAACAATAAAACCACGATTAGATCTGACTTGGGGAAGCTCAGGTGATGATGGTAGGGCAGGGAATCATCTGGGATGTTGGAAAAGTATTGGAGACAAGAACTCAGAGAAACAATAATGCCAAGTGAAGCTTAGAAGGAACAGTGGGCTGTGAATACAAGAAGAATGATGAGGAGGAAGGCACTTACAAATGCTGATGGACAAAAGGTACTTAGTGGTGAAGTGGGAAAGGCCCTTGTAGTTGGACCAGGTCTGGTGCTGTTAATAGATGACTTTTGCTGTCCCCCAGGTTAGCTGGGCACCCCACATCTCAAAAGATGGTCTACTATTTTTTTCTCTGTTTCAAAACCTGTCTCTCAGTGGTGGGGTACTGAATTCATTTTTAGAGACCATTTCCTTCCCTCAGCAGTAGAGTTGGAAAGTCTGCCCTAACCATGAAAGACCTGTATGTTATAGTGGTACCAGGGAAAAAAAAATCTTTCAATGATCTTAAAAGCTGGAAATATCTGAGACGAGATGGAAGATCACACATAAAGCTCAAGGTCTCTTCATCATTCGTGCACCCTAGCAGAAACCGGGAAGAAATTGCACCTGTAGTGAAGATCAGGGACATTATATTATGATTTTTTTTTTTTTTAAGTATGAGGAAATTGTGAAGAAAATGGAAGAAACCCTATCATTTGGAACTACTTGAATAAAGTATTAGTTAATGAACCAAGAACAATCCTACATTAGGACTAGGTAATTATTTAGTCTCATGTCTTCTACAAACTGGTAGAACAGATCTGTTTGTTCTTTAACCTCTTGGCTCTACAGAATCACCTCTCCACCTCTTTTAAACTGCTGTAGTATTACTGACTTCAGTGAAACTAGGCCAATTTTTACCATCTGGATTGTCCCATGGCTACTTCTGAAAAAGGACTCTTGTCTTAAAGAAAAAAAGATCCAACATATGTTTATTTTTCAAAAATTATTTTTTATCATATATATATATTAGATTCATGTGCTGCTCTCACCATGACAAAGATCAAGGATGAGAAACAAGTCTGCATGTGCAGAGTTAAATCAGTGTTGCAAATTACAGCACAAAATTGAGTGGAAAAATAGCAGAATCCCACCCAGAACAGGTAAAGACTGAGAGGGAACAAAGATACTCTTAGACCCATATCTGTGACAGCTGCACAGAGGCTGCTCTCAGGCATATTTGCAGCTGTAGATGATCAAATGATGGGTGAAGTATGTCCATTTACTTGGCAAGTGATCTTTAATTACAACCCATTGGCTATTGTCCGCTTGTCCACTTGATTTCTTTTAAACCCCAGTGGAAGGTGGGGTGATGGTCAGTCAGCACTGAGCCAAGGATGTTTAGACTTCAGGCAGAGATTGAGAGGAAGAAGGGCTCTGCAGGACACACTTTATCTGACGCCAGAGGTAGGCGTGAGGACAGGCTGCTCAGCTGCACCCTGTACAGCAGGTTCCTGTCTTTACCCTTGAGAATGGTTAAAGCCCATCATACCCTTGGATAGCATTAAATTTACATGATTTAGGAATACAGCCTTCTTGGCAGACATCATCAGTGATAAACTGAAAAAAAAAGAGAGGCTAAGGGCATTCTTAAAGGACTATTTCAAATCCTGAAGAGAGATCCCCTATGGAGAAAAAATCTTCAGGCATTGCTTGGACATCTGCTCAAGTCAGTCCCCCAAATTTCCCAGTTTTCTGTAGCGAACTTGTCTTGGAAAGCTTTGTTGGGAAACAAAAAGCTGCAAACAGTGCAAATTGGTCCCCAGCAGCCCCAGAGAGTACATAGGAAGCTAGACACTCAGTGAGCAGCAAGGCACACTTTGAGTTTGCTCATACCAATCCAGCTAGTGTGACTCTCTCCTCCAGAAGGCAAAAGGAGGGGGAAATAAATGGGAGGAAGCAGAAATAGCTCTCCTTTCTGGAGAAAAAGAAAAAAAAGAGGAAAAAAGACACAACAAAAACCCCCAGCATTTGAGAAGGTTTCAAAACCTTCTTAGAGCCACAAAAGAACCTCTTTGAAATTTCAAAGTACAGATGTCTCCAGGCTGGCACCTGCTATTTACATGTAGTACCTGTACATCCCATTAATGCAGATAGTGGAAATTCAGTGTATAGTATTTTGTCACAAAGCAGAACAGGCAGCAGGCTTGAAATTCTTTGACCCAGACATAAAAATAGAAAATTGGCAGCTGGAAATGGAGTATTTCCATAACTGCATCACTGCTTACAAAGAATTGGTGACTCTTCACCTAGTGCTTAGAAGACCAAGGATGATATACACCACAGCAATCTCCACCATTGTGGAGCTGAACCCTGTTGGGATTTTCCATGGGAATAACACATAGCAAAGGGAACCTGCAAACAGCATCAAAGATGCAGGAGAAATATAAAAATGCAAAGGTATTCAGAACACTCTCTGCTCAGGGTCCTGTCTTCTCTCATCCATACCTTTCCTTCCTGTGTTATCTTCTCCAGATCATAAGAATATCAAGAAAAAACTTCTGTTTTGGGGGTTCTTAAATGTAATAAGAAAATATTTGTACTGCATTTGTTTTAATAGAGAGACAGATATTGCATGGGTTCCAGGGGGTTAATTTTCTGCTTGCCCTCTGATGGGCAGTGGAATAAGAGATGACATAGGACATTTTACAATGCTCATAGCTAGAAAATTCTCCAGGATTATTAAGATAGTACCTTCCACTGGAGGCAAATTCAGAAGTTCATGAAGTTTGCTTTTTTATATCCATTTTCTAGTCACTTTTAGAGATGCTAAGCCTACAGAGAGGGAGCAACTGAAATTGTGCTTTCAAAAGAGGAGACATATTCAGTCAAGCTGACAATCCAACCTACCCTTCTCCAACCGCTCAAGCTCAGAATACACTCCCAGCTCTAGTGAAAGAGCAATACCCTGAGGCATATTGTCATTTAGGGTGGGAAAGACCTTTAAGATCATTGAATCCAACCATAAACCTAACGCTGCCAAGTATCACTGCAATTTGAATGATTTAGTGCAGTGGGCTGGAGGAAGGTCTGACAATAACATTTGAGGAATTTCATACCTGAGACCTTCACCCCTGGGATGGCAGAAGAGAGAAGCCCTGCGGTGCTGGCATAGGAACAGGGTGGGAAGTCTCTCACAGGAGCCTCTCAGCAGCCTGCACATGCTCCTCAGGCCTTTGGATCTCCTGTCTTATGTGAGCTGACCAAGCTTGCCCTCCCAAAAAATTTAAAACTTGTGCTACAAAATATACAGTAACAGTGTTATTAGGTTGTTTACACCCTCTGAGGCACAAAAACTTCAATCTGGACCTGAACCCTGATGCACTGTGAGAGACCTCTCCCAGGATTCATCATTCATGTTTCTTTTCCAGGTTTTGCTGCACAAGTTCAGATATACAAACCCATGCCAGGTCAAGCATGTGAACTCAGCAATCTCACATGAGATCTCAGATGCAACATTTACTGTAATATGCACATTTCTTATTCTTCTGCCTCTACAGTTGAAATTTATGCACCATTTAGAGTTGTCCCTGGGCGTATGGCCAAACAGGCTCAAAAAGCCACATCATCAAATTTAGGAGATTCTTCTTTTTCCTCCTGGGTCATTGCAAGCAGGGGATTGAACTGACAGGTAGATGTAATCCTCTAAATGGCTCCCTTACCCCTTTCTTTTCTGGTGGCCAGTTCTGGGTCCTTTCTGCATGGAGAGAGCTGTCCTTTGCCATGTAGTCTGGAAGACCTCTTGGACGGTCACTTTGTAATTGTGGCTGGCAATGAAGAGGTTAAACAGATCAACAGGGATGTGGCCAGGTCTGACTGAGACTCTGAGGCAGAAACCAAGAAGGAGGTCTAGCATCAGGACTGAAGTGAAAATGAAATCTATTTTAAGATGCTGGTTTTAAACTGTTTTTCTTTGAACTGATGTGCATTTTAGTCAAGCTGAAATCGGTTATGAAGTTATACAGAAGGAGAAGGGGGGGAAGAATGATTTATTTACTTAAATGCAAGAGAAGACACATACCTGCAGAGTTTTCTGACTCTGCACTCGGTCATGTGGGGGTTGTGTTTACAATATAATTTGTTGGGAAAAATGGTTCCTGGAAGTGGACACACAGAGCTGTCTCCACCACTGAGCCATAAGCTGGAAGAATGGATCACCACAGTATTGTAGGCACGTGTATATGAACACTCGGGTGCGTTACACAGCAGCTCTTTGTGCTGTGTAGTCTCACTCTTTTCTTTAATTTCTTCCTCTCTTTTAATATACAGCCCCCCCATCTCCTCCCAATGAGCTGGCCATGAGGACTGAATCATCGTGATATCCCATAAAAAAAATTATGAGTGAATTTTTGAGTAGGAACCTCTGAGATTAAAGTTAAACTCCTTTAGGCCAAGACAAAGACCTTACCTGTGCAGTAATATTTACCACCTCAGGGAGCCAATTCTTCAGGTTCCTTTATGGGCACTCTTGTACTGGCATGTTCGCTCAGGCTAATGGAAGTCAGGAGTGCTGCCTGAGAAAGTGGTGCGCACCCGTCAGCAGAAAGAGCTGCAGCATCGGCCTCATTGCTGATAACACACTGCCGGAATCTGTTCAGTGGCCACATCTGTGTTTTACCAGTGAAGTGGGTTTTTCTCTTTAGCTGGCTCACCATTCGTTCCCCACTCTTTCAAATGCTCCTCTCTAACCAAGAGAAACAAAGCTGCACTGTGCCAAATGCTCAGTACTGCACACTGGCTGGTGGAGCGGTTAACACACCAGCCTATAATTAGACAGATTTCAAAGCCTTGCTTTCCCTTCTGTTTCTTTCCCATCCCTCCCCAATAAACCCACTCTCCCCTTTCTCACTGAGGGGAACCAGCGCTGTCCTCCAGGCATGCATTACTCCCCATTAGTGTCAGTGGGAGTCAGAAAAGCGCATCAGGGAAGGAACAAACCCTTAAGGGAAAGAAACCTTTGACGAAATCCAGCCACCCCATGCTAGGGCTCTGTATGAATTCTAAGCAGTTGGATCTAAAGGAAATGAGGGCATATTTGCCCAAGAACTTCTCTGAACTACAGAAATGTCTGTTTTACTCTGTTGGCTCTTTACGCGATGAAAACTTCAGAGAAGGCTTGCTTATGAGCAGTACCCAGCAAAATGGCGACCTTATCCTACTCCTGCTAAAAACTGCACAAACTGTAAAAAATACAGTTCATCCCTTTCCTGGGGTTTTGTTTTATTAACAAATTTAAATAATAGTTGAACTTCTCATCTGACCCACCTTGCAGTCTTACCTGTTCCTATGGTTACTCTAATAGGCCCTCCGTGTACTAAGATATATTTTCCTTCACCCAGACAGTGATTTCCCTCTGCTATAGCCAGAATAAAGTGTCCTATTCCAACCAAGTCAGCAAGTGATAGGCCATGGCCTTTTCTTGCTTTGTCTCCAACACCTGAAGGAGGTCAGGTCACAGAGGACCATGAAACAAGCCAACACTGCACTAACAGAGAAATATGCGTATAGTTATAGTCAAAGGAATTGTCCATTGTAATGCATTTTGGAATGGGAAAAAGCTTATTAAAATATATTGAGTACACCTTTAGTAAGGTTGCAGATGCTACCAAGTTGTGTGGAAGTATTGATTTGCTTGAGGGTAGGAAGGGTCTACAGAGGGATTTGGAAAGGCTGGATTGATGGGCCAAGGTCAACTATTTGAGGTTCAATGAGGCAAAGTGTCAGGTCCTGTACTTGGGTCACAACAACCCCATGCAATGCTACAGCCTTGGGGAGGAGTGGCTGGGAAGCTGACAGGCAGAAAAGGACTTAGAGATTTGGCTGAATATGAGCCAGCGGTGTGGCCAAGAAGGCCAACAGCATCCTGGCCTGCATCAGGAATAGTGTGGCAAACAGAACCGGGAAGTGACTGTTCCCCTGTACTCAGCACTAGTGGGGCTGTACCTTGAGTACAGCGTTCAGCTTTGGGCCACTCACTACAAGAAGGACATTGAGGTGCTGGAGCACATCCAAAGAAGAGCAACAAAGCTGGTGAAGGGTCTAGAGCACAAGTCTTATGAGGAGCGGTTGAGAGAACTGGGGTTTTCAGCCTGGAGAAAAGGAATCTGAGGGGAGACCTTATGGCTCTCTACAGCTAGGAGGCTGTAGCTAGGTAGGAGTTGGTCTCTTCTCCCAAGTAGCAAGTGATAGGACAAGAGGAAATGGCCCCAAGTTTTGCCAGGGGAGGTATAAATTGGATATTAGGAAAAAAATTCTTTACTGACAGGACTGTCAAGCACTAGAACAGGCTGCCCAGGGAAGCAAGATGGCATATGGATTCCACGAAGTAGCACTTATGTGTCTGTGAATTATTGTGCATCATTAAAATGATGCTGGAATTTGGAACTGAGGTTTCAAAGCATGCTTGGAACGCTTAAGCTCACTCAGGTCAAGGGGGGGGAGAGTGATTCAGGGCAGAATAGTGTTGCATTTTACTCCTTGCTTTCACTAAAATAAGGAAACAAGCTTTGTATCTTCTTATATCTACTTTATAACTTATACCTGAAGCACTTTGTACCTAACAGATGCCTACATTAGCAAATTTTTGCTTAAAAGGCTCCTGCATGAGATAAATAGGTGTCTCGGTTTCAAAACAATGAGAAGAAATTATCCAAGAAAGAAGCACTCAGACTTCAATCCTAAGGGACAGGAAATCTCTCTCTTCATTGTATTTGCCATTTCTTAAAAGGAGAAATCCTGTTTTTCCCTGCAGAAGACCAAGTCTAAGTTGTGCACCCTGGTGAGCAGGCTATACAAGCCAGACTTGTGTAGGCAACAGCAGCCTAATTAACAGACTAATTTTTGTCTGATTGAATCATTCGCTTTCTTGATCTATATATGTTACTTACTGAACAGTGAAGTGATCCCATCCCCCTAATTACTTCTGGTTCCAAGTTAACAGAATAGTAAAAACCTCTGTATGGAATGACATGGAAACAAGAGCCTCTCACTCAATACCCCATCAGGAAGGGCCTCATTAGCTAAACTACATGTTAGTCAGCAGTCATATGCAAGGACCAAAGAGTAACCAACCTCATAGCTCCCCTCCTCCCGAGGGAGATCAGGCAGTACTTTGTGGGTTTCTGTACTCCATTGCAATTGTGCTGTCTTACGCTGGAGGTTGGGTAACTCCCTTGACTTCTTTGGAATTTTTTCCAGATTTACATCACACAATTTTGGATCTCAGCACTAATTTTCTGGATTAAATGGAACAACGCTTCTGGTATTCGTTCATTTCTTTCATTAGAAGAGGATAGCTTTGTTGTGTAATTAACATGCCAGTAATTAAGGATTCCAAGATGATGTACTAATTTCTCTCTCACGCACACACTCTTTCAAAATGTTATCAGTGGTAATTGCATTAACATCTTTTCTTTTCCTGCTCCCTTCAGGAGTTTATTAGGTTTTCATTTAGTTTTTTTCTCATTTCACAAATATACACACATTTTGTTTGCTCCCCTGAAAATTTGCTACAGACTTGAAAACTTTGAACAGCTTGACCTCTTCTATGCAAACTCAGGGGAATCTTCAGTGCCCTTATTTTTTTTATTTGAAATGTTTTAAACAGAAGGTGAAAACTTGCAGGTGAAACTGTATTTTTTTTTCCAAGGATACAGGTACAGATAATTCTTGTGATAGCAAGTTCATTCAAGTAGATACATCAAGTCAGCTGAAATCGAGATGGATTTAGGACTCTGGATTACTACCATGGAATTCTCAGAAAAACCTAAAATCATGCTAAGGACAGTTTATTGCTTGCTGAGCACTTCGTTTTAGCGATCTCAGCTCGAGCTGTGGAGGACTCTAAAGTAACCAATGGGGTTCTTTCCAGTGATGAAATGCATAAAGCAGGATAAGTTAGGAGACAGCAGAGGATTGTTCATCTTAGGTTTTGTTCATTTTCTGTCTATCATTTACTTGTTTTTTTAAAATATTTTGTTCCAAGATAAAAGTTTGAACTCTGCAGCTGAATAACACCATACAGAGCTTAGCCCGAGTTGCCAGTGGGTTGAAAAGCTGGAATTTTTGTTTTCAACCTTAGAGCAGTAGTCTCCCAACCCTTAAGCCTATGCAGCTGCAATGGTTATACATTGCAAGAACATAGTATTTTGCTCTCATTGTTGGTTTTACCCTTCTATCTTTTCCAGCTGTAACAGATTCACAGAACTGTAGGGGTTGGAAGGAACCTCCAGAGATCATTGAGTCCAACCCCCCCTGCCAAAGCAAGTTCCCTAGAATAGGTTGCACAGGTGGGTGTCCAGACGGGTCTTGAATATCTCCAGAGGAGACTCCACAACCCCCCTGGGCAGCCTGTTCCAGTGCTCCATCACCCTCAGCAAGAAAAAGTTCTTCCGCATGTTGGAAGATACCTAGGACATCTATGTTAGGAATTCAGCCCTGGTAAATCCTTGGTGGGCAGCTGGGCACCCTTCTCTGAGCTCATTAAGTTATAGTCTCATTTTGTTTCTTGTAGTTTTAAGATGCTAGTCACTTAAAAAATAACCCTAGTTTCTAAGCTGAAATATTAATATTTCGTGTTGCTCCACTGCCCCCGCTTTTTGTGGGGTCAGCTCTGATGAGTGAGGAAGAAACATGATCCAGACATTGAATCATAATTCTGACTCAGGTATTGACCTTGACCTGTAACTCAGCATGTCCAAAGACAATTCCCACTTCATGCCTGAGACTGAAAATAATAGCTACCCATTCATCACCACACCCCGACAAGAGTACTCATTCTTTTTTCCTATACCTTCACTTTCTGCTGCATTTTATCTTTCATCTGCATTTATTAGCCTGTCTCTCTTTGTCTGGGGAAAACAAATTTGCTGAAATCTATGACCATAGTGGTAAAATCACAGTGTTTGGTTGCAAGCCAACTTGGTGCTACTTAAATGATAAAAAGAGCTGGGAAAGAAACAACTAGGTTTGCAGCTCCCTTATGTGCATAAGCTTAAAAAGGAGTAAATCTGCATTTTCCTCTTCTGTGGCTTTGAATTGAGCTCAAGACCACAAAAGTGATCCTTGCTTATGTTCCAGACCAGAAGGAAGGACAGAAGAGCATCTAAAGGCTGTAAAGGATTCTGTAAAGGCTGCTGTCACTGCCAGACCAAACCTAGGATTCTGTTCCTGGGAAATGAGATTTTGCTGTATGGCTGGAAGGACAAACTTGAGGCAGACGCAGCTTTAGATCTTTGCTGGGAATGCCTACCATGTACAACCTGGTGGAACACAGACGTACCCAAGCTATTCCAGGGTTGGAAGTGGTCCAGCTGTGGTAACTCAGAGCTCCAGGCAGGCTAATGCATGCTATATGTTGTCTCTGTGCTTGAGGTAGGAAATAACTCATGCTGGGGTAAACTTGCATTACACAAATATTTATGCAAACTATTTCAAGTGCTCGGGCGGTAATAAATTGCTACCGTTTGGTCTGTTGGAGCCTGATGAACAGCCTGTTGTTTTGTCAGGCTAGATAGCTGGTGCTGATGCAAACAAGAAAAACAAACCCAAAGCACTCCTTGCCTGTGCTGCCCAATGGAGATGAATCTTTCCACTTCCACTGATAGGCTGCAATGGGAAAGATATGCTAAGCTGCTATTTGGTTGCTCCTTTTTCACATCCAAAGGTTTCATCTTCAGGAGCAGACTGATTTCTCTGGGAGGGTGGAAGGATGGAACACACAGTCAAATTATTATCTTAACTGAGCCACCTAAGGTGCCTCTAGCAAGAGGAGAAGATCAATTCTGGGTCATGGAAAAACCTCAAAAGTAGATACATCAAAAGAACATATAGTTTGTTACAGACAATTAAGCTATTAGTCTGCAATTTGTCTGTCATGCATTCCATGATGGTTATCCAGCAGTAAGACTCTCCATGGGGTCCAGTCACTTGAAATAATTGCTGTATGTAGGACAGGGCATCTCTCTGCTGAAGTAGAGCAGAGGGAGGGAGAGAGTCAGCGGTGAAAGTATGTGGAATTTTTAGTCTGAGTGGAAAAGGTAACGCATTGCCTTTCCGACAGCCTTATTTTGTTTACTTTTATGCAAAGCACAATGTGCCCTCCATTAATCTGATAGGCATGGGAGATTTCCATGGAAACAGCAGGACTCCATTTCATTTAAACTCTGATGGCTGATTTCCTTGTCAAGCGGAAATCAATGTGTTGGTTACAGGAGAAGCGTTCAGAGTATCGCTTAGAGATGTTCCCTGTGCAAAGGTCTCTGGAGGACTGCAGTGATCTGCCCTATCCCATCACTGTTCACCTGAGCATGATCCACCACTCCACACTTCTTTCCTTCCTGTCTTCTATTTAGTCAGTACTGTCCTTCATTTCACTGCTCACTTTCTCTGCCTGACCTCACACAGAATTATTATCCTTCTTGTCTGTGGGGTTAGAGAGAGAATTGGCAGTGTCGGGAGAAGTGCTCCAGCTCTCTACTTTCCACTTAGAATGAGGGGTATTCATGTAACCAGGAAGTGAGGCTTATTTATAAACGAAAAAAAAAAAAAAAATTCTAGAAAACTGTGAGAAGCAGCAGTCAGAATTATTTAGAGAGACACCTTTTTATGTACAGCCAGGAAAAGAAAAAAAAAGGACCACAAATTCCTTTCAGTCCAAGTCTTTTCTTAGTTTATCATTTCACGTGCCTTAAGCAATGACCTTTTTTATCCAACAAGAGCTGTTCAAGATCTTAGGGGTATTTCTGTAGAACCCACTGGTTAAAGGTATGCACGTTTCCCTGTGTACTGCCTCCCATTGCATAGGCAGACTGAGGTAACGTTGATCCCACACTTCTCCTCAGCTGTCCATCTCCCGCTGAGGCACTAAAACATGGCCATCCCTCTCCACTATTTCTACTGACCTGCAGATGTCAAGGTCAAACCCCACTCATGTTTCTCTGCCTCCAAGGTATGCTCCAAAGTTAGAAAGGGCCAGGGAAGAAGCAGGAAGAATTAGCTATAGCAGCATAAGAATGGGAAGGGGCTGGGAGCCAGGTCTGGTGAAGGTGCTGATACAGGGTGAAAAGGTTCCTTTAGAAAGCCTCATAGCTTTGTAAGAAGAAGCCATGGGGAGGGGCATCACTGTGGGGTTGCTGTCTGGAGG
This sequence comes from Zapornia atra, assembly GCA_013400835.1. Taxonomy (NCBI): domain Eukaryota; kingdom Metazoa; phylum Chordata; class Aves; order Gruiformes; family Rallidae; genus Zapornia; species Zapornia atra. The sequence goes on along the minus strand of VZTU01000159.1, from coordinate 116,132 downwards.
AGAGAGACCTAGGGATGTCGATCAAAAACTAACTGAATATGACAGCAGTGTACTCAGGTAGCCAAGAAGGCCAATGGCATCATGGCCTGCATCAGGAACAGTGTGGCTAGCAAGAGTAGGGAAGTGATCCTTTCCTTACACCCATGTAGTTGTAAAATGGTTCTCATCTATGTTTTTCCAGTGGCTTCTCATCTCTCCAAAGGTAATGCCATACAAAACATCACTTCTTGGCCTTCAAACCCTGGAAGGACAAGGTTAATCACCCAGACGGTCTTCAAGAATGATACTGCGTTTTGATATTCAGAGTGTGAGCTTTTCAGCAATGCAGTTGATGCAGTTTCCTTTTTCATTTTTCTGGATTCTTCCAGTCTTTAATATTAAGTGCCAAGTCAGAGGAAGGCATAAGTAATTCAGACAGTGGTGGCAGGAAGGGAGCTGTTCTACTGGGTAAGGAGACACAGCAGTGCGGAGATGTGTTGGGAGGCTAAAGAATACACCCTAAAGTAATTCAGTACAGATGCATGTAGAACCTTGAAGTGTTGGATTCCTAGTCCTGGCCTTTAATCACTGCATATCTTCTCGTCTTAAACTTGAAGCAAATCTTAGGCTGCAGATAAAGGTTTCAAACTAATCATAAATTACTCTCAATGCTTCCCCTTTGGCTGGAATAATGGTACAAGTATACACACCCTAATCTTCCTAAAGGCTTTTTTGAAAAGACAATTAGTATTTAAAATCTTGTTCATCTTCTCCCCATATGTATCTTATACCTTTCTTTGGCTGCTGGCTAGTGGAACCTCATTCTACCTGCTCCAACTGTGTACTGTGGGAAAACACAGAAGTTCTCCTTGTATAGCTAAAACAATGGAGAAGCCAGATCAATTTATCTTTTAACATAGTTGCAAAGCAGAAAAATCAGACTGCTAGTTTATTCCTGTCAACCTCACTTCAATGTTACAAATTACACTTTCTGCCCAGCCTGTCAATCAGGAGCTGTAGCGCATATAGAAAGGTGCTTTCTCTTGATGAACAAACATTTCCAGGGTGGGAGGAAGTGGGAAGAACCTGACCAGCCTCACAATCAGACTGAGAAGATTTTGTCCAACAAGAAACTCATCCCTTCAAGACACTGCAGTGCCAAGGGCAGCCAGCAACAGAACAAACTGGAGATAATGCTGAAGAAAGCGCCATGAAGGTCACTGCTACAGTCCAGCAGTGCTTTGTACTGCAGAAGGGCACTGCTTTTTGTTTACTGTGACCATCTGTAGCACGGCTAGGGAAAACCCTGATGATCTCTACATGCCCTCTGCAATCCCCCTACGCCCCATCACCCCCACGTGCAGCTCTGTGAGCCCGTTCCCAGCAATGGAGTTTCCTGCGGTGGGGAATATGACTCTGAATATTTTTCTATCTCTCGATGTACCTCAGTTGTATCAAGTTTTACAGGAGGGACTGTAAATGAATCAACTAAGCCCTGTTCTGTCACAAGTCAGGTTTATCTTCCAGGGTGGTACAGGAGGGAGGGCTCTATGTAATACAATTGGAACCAGTGGGTCCCCAAAGTCATTACTGAGAACAGCAAAACCTTTTGCTACCTGCAGAAGTTTTCATAAATATTGCCTCTTTACCATGAAATCTAAGGTATTTGTCAACTAATTATGATTATAATTTTTTATTTTTAATACACATTTTAATGTAGTTAGATTAAGGGTATCCAACTGGGATCAGGTCTTTCCATTCTGGAAGCTGTACTGGGAGGCAGAGACAGATCTGTGCCTAGGGAACTGCGTTTAAAAAGCAAAGTGTGTACAGGGAAACCCCCATGTTTTGGGGATGGCAAAAGGTAATATTTTCTCTTAAAACTGCCTGGGTCAAAATGTATCTGGAAACAAGCACTGAATTGTCAAGAAGCAGTTCTGTGGGTTTCTCCAGATTAGTAATGGCCACATAGAGCTGGGAGAATTACGGTCTTTAGCACCAGCATTTTGCGGGCTTTGCACTCCAAGTAATTTTTGAGCTGAGGCTTTTGTAGAACACAGTAAGTGGCATCTATGCACTAAGCCATGATCTGAAATATTAAAATGTCTATATATTCACTGATGGGATGGATTTTTGTTTTCGCTGTGAATATATGGGATTGTCTTTTACATTGAGGGGCAGGATGTACCAAGCAATGATGGTGAATTCAGCTGCATCCCGTTTTAATTGGCCAAGAAACCGGTGAGCAGGAGTTAGGAGGAAGTGGGATATCCCTTCTGAAAATCAAAAATCTTTGCTTCTGTTCCCTAGCTGCTGAAACCGGCTGTGCCAGCTGCGGCCATCACACAACCACCACCCCTAAAGGAGTTTGTTTCCTCTGCCTTCCCAGGCAGCCACAAAAGGTGGGCAGATGTACAGATATGCTGCAATACACAGGATCATCAGGCCTGACATCTGGTTAATCTGGTTAAGGGAAGTTATCAATATTAAACAGGTAGTTCAAAGAAACCACAGAGTAATTTCTGAATAACGTGACAGCTTCCTGAAACTCTCAAAGTCAAGGAAACTGTATTGCCAAAACGGGAAATGCTTTGAGGGGCTAGTGTTTTTGTGATACTTATCTTACAAGGATAGTTCTAATATCAGTCTCAATCAAAGAGGACTTCTGACACTTCATGATCCTTGCTCTGTGGGTGCACACGTTTTTGTGTGTGGATAATCCAAGGGTTTTCCTACTCATTACAGCTAACTAATAGACTCTGAACATCTAAGGCATCCCTAAACTAAATGGCCACCTTCCAGAATCATACATGCATGAAATTTGAGATCAGGAATGTTGTGTGATTAATGCTGAAAGTATTTCCCTGTACATTTCTATTTGAATTTTGCATGCAACAAGCTCCATCATTTTGACATGCACCAGGATGTTTCTATGTGACCTCAGTTGGCAAACCAGAGATATTGGCTACCACCAGACCATCTGTAATTTGAACAGACTATCTTAATGAACACCAGCATCACCTTTGATCTCAGAGTGACTGGCACCTTGCTGTATCTGGCATTCAGATGGAGTAAGATGTTTCAGCTGGTGCTGATAATGTGATGTTGCGCTTACGGCTGGCAGCTAACTTCTGATTTCCAGTGTGTTAGATAAAGCTCATAAGGTTGTTGATTTATTTATAATGGTTTAATTAACTTGATAATTAGATTAATTGTTTTTGTTTATATCAAAGTAAATTAAAATAAATTGGGTTAATATTTATTTTATGTTATGCTTCTGCTTAATTATTTGATTTAGCAATTAAAGTGCATAAAATTGGAAAACTGGAGGGCCAGAGCATTATTTTTTTTTCTCTCTCTCTCTCTCTCTGGAAAATGAGGATCAGGTCTCTGAGAATTTCTGGAGTAGATAAGATCAAGCAATTGTGTGTCTCAGTGACTGCAGGTACATTGAATCACTGGTTACTCTAACACTGAAATACTCAACTACAGAGGAAAAATGGGCCAGACCTGTACAGATGCTTTGGTACCTAACACTGCATAATGAAATTTAGTTTTATTTTTTAAAGTGATATACATGTATATCAATCTTTAGGCACATTTAAAGGGCCACACCCTGAAAACTACAGATCAAATAGCTTCTAGAAGTGTCAGAAAGCCTGGGATAGAAATAGTTAGGACAGAACAGCGTTTCCCAATTAGAGGAGGTAAAATTTATCACATTTTTTAATGACATTTTTAATTTTGAAAGGGGAAAAGTCTTTCAATTTTCTCAACCTAAAAGATTTGACAACTATCCTTTTTTTCTTTAGATTTTATATCAGTTGCTGAATAGGCTGAATTTCCAAAGTGTTGATACTTGGGGGGAAAAAGAAGTCTGTTCATATTTTCAGCCAGCTTTGATGCAGTCCCACTGGCACAAGCATACTTGTCTGCTCCATTTCAAATTTGTAACTTCCCCCCTCATACTGGTAATGATTATTAGTATGGGGCTACATTCAGATGTATATATGCATACATAGAGATTCTTTTAGACATATATATATGTAGCTGTAGATGTCTAAAAATACATATGGAAGTGTTCCACAGCATGCACAAGGGAGATCAAAGAAAGCTCTGGGAAGTGAAGGAACCACATCACACCATCTGACACACCTTGCCCACCAACCCGCTCACCCTCACCACCCCTCAGCACTCAGAAACACCACTGTTGTCCAGGGCCTGGGTGACCCAAGGGACTTGAGAAGGTGCACCCTCCCCCCCCAAAAAAACCAAACCCAAACAAACCAAAACATCAAAAGCAAAACCAAAAAAAACCCCACAAAACCTCAGCCCTGAAAGTGGTAAAGAAATGTTGTATGACCCTGCAGGTATATGCTCTGCTTGCTTTCCAAATACATACTGGTGATTTAGTTAGCAGAAATGTTCTGCCAGACAGCTGCAAGGGAATATTACATAATGGCTATGAAAAGTGAATTTTGAGGTCTCAGGAGACCTTAATCCCAGAGTTATATTCACCCAGCATAGCAGTAGAAATACCCCCCAGTAACCAATCAATATTTCTGTGAGTACCTCCATGCCTCATTTGCACAGTTACTTCCACAGCAGCAGGGGAAATTACTCTGGAGAGAAACGAGCAGACATTTCATCTCCAGCTCTCTTCTGCCCTCTTACTTGCCCCAAGGGGTAATGAGAGCCAGGTAGCATCTGGTCCTTTGGCTGGTTTTAGAGAAAGGAGAAGGTGAAGGAGGGGACTTACATGTGTCCCTTGTCAGTGACAGCGCTCCAGCTGGGAAGAAGTTTGAACACATCAGTCTGAAGCCTGGGCATGAATGTAGCCATGATGACAGTTCAAGCCCAACTGAATGGTCCCAACCTGCCCAGCCATCAGCAGACAGATGCAAAGTAGCCAAAGGATTTGTGTGTCCTGGGAGCAGCAGGGTGCAGGGTACATCTGGCATGTAGCTATGATTTTGAATGCTTCCCAGAGGACTGCCTAAGGATGAGCAATGCACTAAGCATCACTCACAGCAAATATTCAGGGAATAATGTATGACCACAAGGATTAGTTGATTGGTTCTCAGACAGCCTGAGAATATGGAGGAGAGGAGAAATTTTGGCAAGTTAGTTATTCATCATAAAACACATTCTCCCTTTCTCCCCAGCACACACCAGTTTATCCAGAAGATGGCTATGGCATGTGCTAGAGAGATGGAGGCTCTAAGGCCTTTCATCAATGCAGGGCTGCCTTATTGAGTCATCCTGATGATGAATGCTTGAAGCCTGCATGAAAGTGTAGTGCAATTACTGCTGAGTAATAGCAGCAGGTGGAGCTTTTCAGCTCCAGCTGGGATGTAAGAGGTGATGGTGAATCAATCAGTGTGGAAGAGACCTTGGTTTGGGAGGGAAGTGGAACATGGGGGAGAGTTTTTGCTTGAGTAGGCCCTGAATTTAGGGAAGAGAGAACTTAAATTGGTTAGGAGTGTTACAGGTGACTGGGTTTAAATTTATTGTTCACTAAAGCTGCATCTGAAAGGAAATATATCTGTGGTCTTTGGAGCAAAGTGGTAACTATACTTGATTAAACAAGGAGAGGATAAAAGCTCTGACAGGGAAAAGGAAAGAAGTGAAAGAGGGTGAAGCACAGATGCTAGAAAACCCCCAAATAATTACAGTAAGCCCAGTCTGCTTATACTCCTTAGAGCTCTGTGACTTTTGGGAAAGATGTGTTGGGTGTCATGAGCTCTGTCAAGGTAAAGTGACAGAGAAGGTGGAAGACTGGGCCCTGATTTTTTTCAGTCAGGAAAGCATGGGATGTTGTGTTCTGTCTTCTGCCTTTTTTATGGAGAGCATGCCTTAACTGCCTTGTCTCCCAAAGCCTACCACTACCTACAATAAGAAGGCCTGGTTTTCAAGGCTCATCTAGTACTTTCATGATGAAGAACTGCCCAACTGTGACTCACAGAGATGTAGCAGAGAAGAAAGGCAATTAAAACACTGTAGTTTGGGGCAGAGGGAGGAGTTTTTATTATATGCCTGAGCTAACCACTGAGTCCAGGCAAGGTTGCATGCAACCAAAGGAGCAGATGGAGCCCAGGCTGCAGGGTAGGTGTGTTGAGGCTATTCACAGCCCCTACTAGGAGCAGGAGCAGAGGAGGGTTAGGACCAGTGGGCTGAAGCAACCCCTGAGCTGCTCTACCTTTCACATGCTCTGTTGGAAGAACAGCATGTCCCTGTCTTGCTGGTAGCTGACATCCCATGTGTTGGATGGTCTGGAGACTTAGAGAAAGCTCTTCAAAGTCAGGTACTGTGGTAAAGGATAAAAACGTATTCTAGGAGGGAATGAGAAGGACTGTGGATAAAGTTCCTGCCAGGCTTTATCAATCTTCTGCTTGAAAATGACAGGTGGTGCCTATGAAACCCACTTAGAGTTCCTGTGTGTCACAGGGAATATTTTTCCAGAATCTTGAAAGAAATTGGACAATTATATATTTAAAACAGATTCTATTTCTGATCACCTGTGTTTTAGATGTCTGAGCTGTGCATGTTAGATGATATGGCAGACAGAAACAGCAAATGGATTATTTATTTCTCTGCAGGGAAAAGACTTGGTCAGAAGCAAAGGAAGCAGAGACTCTCCATTGCTACAGTGCTGACTGGAAATGAGGAATTAAGCCCCACTTGTGGGTCTGCTTGGCAGTGGGCTGCCTTAAGGAGGGTGGTCCTGTGCTTAAAGCACTGGTTTTGGAGTCAGGAGACCTGTCCCTTGCTCCGCAGTTATGCCAGAGGCTATGAATGACTTTGGGAAGGTTGCTGAGGAGAACTGGTAACTAACTGCTTCAGAAGGTTATTCCAAGATTAGGCTAGTGCTAGTGAATCACTTCGGTACCTTATGATAAAAGTTACTATAGAAACACTTATTATCATATCCCCATGTCTTCTTCAGAGGTTTATACAGATAGAATGCAGGTAACTTACCATAAAGAATTGGGATGTTCAAATTTAGGTAGAGCCTATTGAAAGATTAGGTTTGCATCCTGCATTTATTTTTCTTTTTTTTTTCTTTTGTTAATAGAGAAAAAATAGAATGCGAAGGAATGAAGTCTTTACATTCTCCCCACTTCCATGCCCTCTCCAGTTGCTCCCCTCTTATTGCCAGTCTGCTACCTAAGAAAAAATGTGCACAGTGACCTAATTTAGAGCATATATTCTTACTCTGGGAAAGATGCATAAGACAACAGGAGCTCTCTAAAGTAGTTTCAAGCAAGGCATGAAGATGCTTATAATGGTGCAACTACTGCATGTGGAGGGAACCAGTTATTAATCACCCATGTTTCCCTTTCTTTCTAGCATATAAATAAGCCAGAAATTCATTAATAAAGGGTTAGGTGAAAGAACAGGACAGATGGACAAACTGGAATCGATATGGTTCACAGTACACCTGGCTCTGGCTGACTGGAAAGACTCCTTATCCTTATGCTGACACTGACTGAATGCAAAGAAGCTTTCCTCTTAACAAAAATGTGCTATTATAACCCAGAAGATTCATGGTAATAATGAAGTTTTAATTGCAAGGTCTCCCTTAAAGGAAACACAGACCCTGCCCTTTACCTCCAACCTTGCTCATTCTGCCTAGCTACAGTTACAGCTCTGGACTGAGAGGTCTGTAGCTGCAGAGGGAACCTCAAGAGTCTCAGAGCTGGGCACTCGTGAAATTCTCCCTTGACAAGACCAGAAAGACTCTGATCTTCAGTGCTCACCTTGATGCGCAGTGAAAAGAAAAAAGAACAACAACAAAGTCCTCTGCAAGTTTGTGTGTATTTTGTTCCTCTATTAAGGCCCACTGTGGGAATGGATAGAAAAGGATTAACAGTGGGTATCCCCTCTTCAATCTAATCTCCAATTGACTGAGAAACATCACATAGGGGCATCTTGGAGGAATTAACACAAATCCTTTTAAAAATCTTCAGTGTCTTCTCCCTTCCCTTCCCCACTCCCCAGCTCTTTCTCTCTGTGCCCCCTGGTGCTGAATTTGCAGCAGAGGACATGGCCAAGGAGGATCACGGGTAATCAATTAAGATGCAAACTTTTACCATTTGAGATGCATTATCATGGTCCCACTGACACATCCTGAAACACAAACTCCATCTATCACATTGCAAATGAATTCAAAGCGGAAGATTAAAGAGTCAGAGAGGCACACCATCTCACCACAGAATTCAATTAAAAACAAAAAAAGGAAAAAGCATGAAAGCAGGAACAACAAAGAGAAAGATGGCTCATCTGTAGCCAAACTTTACCCTCCATTCTACAATTCCTTAGTAGAGTCAGATTGGCAGGGATAGTTTGGGGTAGTCTGAACCATGGCTTGCGTGTAAATAAACAAGGTTTTGTCAACTTGAGATGGGATGAAAGCACTTACGCACTGTTTTCTCTTAGCCTCCCCAGAAGAGAGGAGGACCAAATTGGTCTCAGGACCAAATGGACAGAATGCAGGTGTATTTGTTTGTTACTTGTGGTCATTCTGGGCCAGCAAGGCACCTCACCAAGAGTCAGGCCAGGGTGAACACCAGGGAACTACCAATATCCAGGGCATCTCATCTTCCATGGTCATGAGTTTCTGAAATACGAACTGTCTGCTCTTCTCCAAGGTGGGCTGGTGCTTGTCAGGTCTCACTTCCCTGGTTTCAGAGAAAGTAAATCACCGCAGGCTGAAAGCAGAGGTATAACTCTTGTAATTAATGCAATTTCTTAGAATTCAAGTAGATGCTTTTTCTGCTTTTATTCTTGTTGCCCCCTTGCCTTCCTACAAGGGTTGAGATGGAGACTCTTCCCACCCTGTCCAGCACTCCTCAATGTGCTGGCATAAAGAATAGCAAGAAATTTTAAATTTCCTTCAGTATGTTCTGCATTTTCCAGAAGTTACTGAATTTCTGATACCAATACAATATCAGAAATAGGTACAATACAGGCATAAAGATTTGATATGAAAATGTTACTAATGTAACCTAAAACAGAACCTCACATAGGCATGGCCAATATGCAGCCAATCCTCAAATAAGAGCCCACTGATCATATTACTCATTTATATCCTTTCTCCCTGGACCAGTCCTTAGCACGTAGCCAGGTTCTGAATGTGAAAAACAAAGACCACATAGGATTGAAGACAGGGAATAAAGTTGAAGTCTTTTGGATGAGATTTTACGGACTCCAGCAAGGGCTTTGACTTCTACCCTGGAAAACCACTGTCTGCTAAAACCTGTCTGTCATTTCTAACTTTGTCTGTAAGAAGCACAAGGAACTGTGGTAGGTCTGCTGAGGAGCTGCACTAATTACACAACTGTCTGAAACGTAAGTGTCCTCTTTCTTTAAAATTAAATTGTCATGTAAACCCCACCATTGGGAGCCTCCATGTGTCACAGCCTAGAGCGGCTGAGGCACCGGAGGGAAAGACGACTGCTAGATTCGCTCGCTTCCCATCTGTTTGCTCACAGAGCTGGTTAAGGAGCCCTTCTAGCAGGGACAGGAGACAGACACACATAGAAGGTAACAAGGACGTATTGTGGATTCTTTATCAGCCATGGCTCAATATGAGATTTATTTTAGTGCTGGGTTTAATTTGATGTTCATGAAAGGGACAGACTGTCAGCACTGACAAAAGCCTACCTGACAGCCAGGAGGCACTGGGTGAGTTTTATGTACACAGCACTTGCCTATACCCCTCGTTCCTGGTGTGCAGCACCACCCGCCCTGGTCTCTGCCCTATGGCCATGCAGCCAGCACCAATCCTAACCACCACACAGGGCAACAGGCACATTCATGCAGCACTCTTACCCAATGCACAGTGCCAACACAGACTATGAGCTGGGATCAAGTTACAGATACAGTAGGGGCATGACAAAGAAGAGGAAACAATTTGGAAAAGTCAAGAGCTGCATTATTAATTCTTTTTTCATTTCCTACCATTTTCAGTAAGGAACTCAATGTGCTGGTTTTGGCTGGAACAGAGCTAATTTTCTTCATAGTAGCTCATATGGGGCTATACTTTGGATTTGTGCTGAAAACAGTGTTGATAATATAGAGATGTTTTCTTTACTGCTAAGCAGCACTTACACAGAGCCAAGGTCTTTTCTGCTCCTCACCCTCCCTCCTTATGCACTCCCACCAGCAAGTGGGCTGGTGATGCATAAGAAGCTGGGAGGGAACACAGCTGGGACAGCTGACCCCAACTGACCAAAGGGATATCCCAAACTGTATGGTGCCATGCTCAGCATATAAAGCTGGGGGAAGATGTTTGATATGATGGTGTTTGTCTTCCCAAGTAACAGTTACACACGATGGAGCCCTGCTTTCCTGGAGATGTCTGAACACCAGCCAGCCCACGGGGAGTGGTGAATGAATCCCTTGTTTTGCTTTGCTTGCATGTGTGGCTTTTGCTTTACCTGTTTAAGTGTCTTTACCTCAAGCCATTCTTCACTTTCACCCTTCTGATTCTCTCTCCAATCCCACCATGGAGGCATTGAACAAGTGGCTGTGTGATGCTTAGTTGCCTTCTGGGGTTAAACTATGACAGTTCTTTTGGCACCCAAAGTGAAGCTTGAAGGGTTCGAGATGATGAGAGATTTGATTGGAATGTGCTAGATAAAATTTATAGCTGTTATTGCTGTTTAGCTGTTAATTGGGAGGTTCCTGTGCTTACCATGCGGCTTGCTTGCTTTGCTGTATATTAGAGTTTAGTGCTCATTAGAGGCTGCTTTTTGATTTCATGGCTTGCTGTAGTGCTGTACTCCTTATCATCTTACTGTGCTGTGCCTGGGAACATTCTGATAACAGCGATGGCGTTGCGCCTGGACTGGCTGATGGCCAGGGCATCGCTGCCGCTTCTGTGCTGCTGTACTGGACAGGCTGGAGCTCCCCTGTGAAATCGAGTCAAAGGGACTGACCTGTGGAGGAGTCCACACAGGAGCAGGACACCCCAAAGCGTCTGTGGGCATGGGTATCTCTGTGCTACAGCAGGTGGCACAAAGGTAAGGCCATGTTGAAGAAGGTACGCTTTGAAGCATCTGTAGCTAAGTCTGTGCTGCAGCAGGTATACCCTGAAGCATCACTAACTGCATGATGTCGTGCTGCAGCACCTCAAAGCGTGGGGCTGTGGATAAGCCCACGATAGAGTACATTTACTTCTGAAGGCATTGTGGCCCATGAATAAGGCCACGCTAGAACAGGTACACCTCAAAGCGACTGTGTCTGTGGATAAGCCTATGCCACAGCAGGTATACCCATTGAGAGGCTTTACCTCATAAATAAGGGTAGACCCCTAAGGCACTGCAGCCTGTCAATAAATCCAAGCTGGAGCAGGGGCAAGGGGAGGAGTTCATTGGAATATTAAACCCGATGGTTTGTTCCAAAGGGACCAGAGGAGGAGACTGCAATGGAAACATTTTTAAGTTTGTGTAACCAGAAATTGTGAGCTGCATGTTACAGGAATTACTATAACAGGAACCACCTGAGCCCAGGGAAGAAAAGCCTTACAAGCAGCAATGCAATTGCAGCAGTGACCACCTGAGTTGGCTTTGGTGCCTAGGAACTCCACACAACAGACCACCTCTCCTGTCTGAGTAGACCACCGTAAGAGATGAAGCCCAAAGTTATGGGCTAAATAAACTCAGTGGACTTTTAAAAGACTTTTTTACAGGGGTGGCCCACATACTAAGGGAATGATACCTGTGTATTATATCAAAGGATACAAAGGGCTGGTGGTTAGTGAGATTTTATTGGATAGTGTGGTTCCTAAGCATGACATAAATGGTATGGAATAAGGGGTGGAGAATTGCTTGTTTTGGCTGAGAGTTAATTTTCTTAATAGTAGCTCATATAGGAATATGTTCTGGATTTCAGCTGAAAAATGTTGATAACACAGGGATGTTTTCCTTACTGCTCAGCGGTGCTTTCACAGAGCCAAGTCCTTTTCTGCTTCTCACACCACCCCGCCAGCAAGTAGTCTGGGGATACAGAAGAAGTTGAGAGGGGATATAGCTAGGACATCTGACCCCAACGTACAAAAAGGACATTCCATACCATATGACATCATGTCCTGCATATGAAGGAAGAGGACAACAGTTGGAGTTATAGCATTTGTCTTCCCAAGACATTGTTATGCATGATGGAGCCCTGCTTTCCCCAAAATGGTTGAACACCTGCCTGCCCACAGGAAGTGGTAAATCATAGAATCATAGACTCATTTCACTTGGAAAAGACCCTTAAGATAATCAAGTCCAACTCTTAACCTAGCACTACCAAATCTACCACTAAACCATGTCCCTAAGCACCACATTTACACGTCTTTTAAATACCTCCAGGGATGGCAACTTAACCACTTCCCTGGGTAGCCTGTTCCAATGCTTGACAACCCTGTTGGTAAAGACGTTTTCCCTATTATCCAATCTATACCTCCCCTGGCACAACTTGAGGATGCTTCCCCTCATCCTATTGCTTGTTACTTGAGAGAAGAGATTGACACCCACCTTGCTTCAACCTCCTCTCAGATAGTTGTACAGAACCATAAGGTTTTCCCTCAGCCTCCTTTTCTCCAGGCTAAACAACCCCAGTTCCCTCGGCCACTCATCGAAAGACTTGTACTCTAGACTTTTCACCAGCTTAGTTCTTCCTTGGATGTGCTCCAGCACCTCAATGTCCTTCTTCTAGTGAGAGGCCCAAAACTGAACACTGTACTCAAGGTGTGGCCTCACCAGTGCCGAGTACAGGGGAACAGTCACTTCCCTGGACCTGCTGGCCACACTGTTCCTAATACCAGCCAGGATATTGTTGGCCTTCTTAGCTACCTGGGCTCACTGCTAGCTCATACGCAGCCAGCTGTCAAACAAACACACAGTATTTGGGCCTGGCCATACAGCCAGTTTCTGTTAGCAGCCAGTTTCTCCGTGAGAATGTTGTGGGAAACAGCATCAAAGTCTTTACTAAAGATTAGGTAGACAATATCCACAGCCTTTTCCTCACCCACTAAGCAGGTCACCCCATCACAGAAGGAGATCAGGTTAGTCAAGCAGGATCTGCTTTTCATAGACCCATGCTGATGGGGTCTGGTTTCCTGTATAGGCTGCATGATGGCACTGAAGATGATCTCCAAAACTTTCCCTAGCACAAGGTCTGACTGACAGGCCTTGGGTTCCTTGGATCCTCCTTCTGGCCCTTCTTGTAGATGGGCGTCACATTGTCTAATTTCCAGTGAACTGAAAATAGTTCTGAACTGAAAAACTAGTCCCCCCTGAGTTTTCTACTCCTTCCAAAGGTCATAAACTTTCCTTTTTTTTACTGAATTCCAGTCAAAGCTTTCTGTTCAGCTGGCTTACCTTTCATTACAGGGGGATGGCCTGCTCCTGCAGTTTTAAGATTTGTCCAGCCTCCCTGGACTCCTTTTCCCTTCAGGACTGCCTCCCAAGGGACCCTGTCATCCAGTCTGCTAAGCAGGCCAAAGTCTGCCCTCTGGAAGTCCAAGGTAGCAGTTCTACTTACCCCCCTCCTTACTTCTCAAAGAATCAAAAACTCTTCTATTTCATGATCGCTATGCCCAAGACAGACTCCAACTGTCACATCACCCACAGTGTCATTCTCTGTTTGCAAACAGGTCTGGTGGGGTGCCCTGTCTGGTTAGCTCACTCAGCAGCTGTGTCAGGGAGTTACCTTCCACACACTCCAGGAATGTCCTAGACTGTTTCCTCTCTGCTGTATGGCATTTCCAGCAGATGTCTGGTAAATTGAAGTCTCCCATGAGAACAAGGGCTGATGGTTGTGAGACTTTCACCAGCTGCTCACAGAATATTTCATCTTCCTCTTCATCCTGGATGGGTGGTCTATAACAGCATCCCACTATGATATCTGTATTGTTGGCCTTTCCCGTCTCTTATCCATAAACATTCAACCCTATCATCACCATTGTCAAGCTCTAGACAATGAAAACAGAGCTACCCCACCACCTCTCCTTCCTTGCCTATCCCTCCTCAAGAGTTTACAGCCACCCATTACAGCATTCCAGTTGGGCGAGTCATCCCACTGTGTTTCCACAATGGCAACTGTATTATATCACACCGCATCATGGCTTCCAGCACCTCCTGTTTGCTGCCCATGCTGTGTATATTGGTGTATGTGCATTCAGCTGGGCTGATTCCACTCCCTTTTTAGGGGGGAGCCCCAATTCCTACATGACCACTCATGCACTTCTGTGGTTTCTAACACATGAATAACCCTGGTATCTTTGCTGTCACATGGATCTCCATCCCCTACCCCAACTGAGATAGCAGACCAAAGGACGTTACTATAACACCGTGCCTCAAACATTCGTGTGTTGCCCCATATTGGGTCTGGCTGAGATGGAGTTAATTTTCCCCACAGGAGTACTCATTGTGCTATGCTGTGTACTGGTAGTCAGCAAAGTGTAAACTCACCAATGTTACTGAGTCTCTCCAACATTTCTCCCTCACTCTGTCCAGGCAGTGGGGGGACAGCCAGAACAGCTGACCCATATGGACCAAAGGGATATTCCATATGACATCTGCTCAGCAATGAAAGCTAAGAGAAAGGAGGAGGAAGGAGAAGACATTCATTGTTTATGACATTTGTCTTTCAGAGCAACCACTACATGTACTGAAACCTTGCTTTCCAGGACATGGCTGGACATTGCCTGCTGATAGGAAGTAGACAATAAATCTTTTGGTTTTTTCCTTTGCTTCACATGTGGCCTTTTGCTTTTGTTGCATTTAACTGCCTTTACCTTGACTCACAAGGAGTTTTTCAATGTTATTTTTCTTTCCTCCCTGTCCTGCTGAGAAGGACAGTGACAGAGCAGCTTGGTGGGTACCTGGTGACCAGCCTGCCACATGCCCCCAGGCTTATCTCTACTGAGCCTGGTTTTATTCCTTTCCCCCTTCAAATACAGTTTGTAGCCTTTTCAATGGACCCTGCTAACTCCTTCAAATGGTGTACCCCATTGTCAACATCAGGCCTGGTGTCATGTAGACCGACCCATGATCAAAAAACCCAAAATTCTGATGGTGACACCAGGCTCAGATACAGGTACTGGTCTGCTGTCTCCTCCTGTTTTATTCCTTGTCATCTGAGGGTTGTACCAGGGTAGGAAGCTTGTCCTTCACATCTTTAACCCAGGACCCAGGGAGGCAGCAGAGTTCCCCAAGTAGGTCCAGTCTACATATTGGGCCCTCTTTTCCCTTCAGAAGGGAGTCTCCTATGACAACACCAGTTCTTTTTTATTAATGGAAGCAGTTTTTATGAGGCTTAACCTCAGCAACACCCCCAGGCTTGGTGAACCATCATCCTCATTAATGTTTGGTTTTACAGAGCCTCATACCTGTTATGCAAAGGGCCCTGGGAAGGTGGGGAAGTCATAGAGGAGACACCTGCGGCATGAGACAGGAGCCTGTCTCCATTGCCCACCGTGCCTGTGTTCAGCCAGGCCAAGAGAGGAGAGCAAATCCTTCGTGTCATGCACCCTGCCTGCTGGGCCTGCCCCAGGGAAGGCAGAGCGTGATTCCAGTAGTCTGTTTCTCTCACCCCTTGCTACTCTCAAGGCAGCCAAGTGACTGACTGACTGATGGAATTCCACGTGTGGCTTTACATGTGTATGCAGGTTTTGCTTTTACCTACTAAACTGCCTGTGCCTCAGACCACAAGTTTTCTCACTCTTCTGATTCCCTCACGCATCCCAACGGGGCTGAGCGAGCGAGGGAGCAGCTGTGTGGTGCTTAGGAGCCGGCTGGGGTCAAACCGCGATGCTTGGCCTTTATTGATGGAAAGAGTGGAGGGGGAGGGGAAGAAATAAAAGGGAAAAAAGTGCACAACCTGGAAATTAAAAGAAAGGAAGTTCACCTGCAGTCCCCAGTTAGGTGACAGAGTTGTCAGTCATTGCAGGCAATGTGACACCCTGACCAGAAACACGGTGTTTTGGATGGATGCTGACATCTTGGGGTGACCCCCGAGGAGAGAAGGTGCTGGGGAAAAGCACCTACCTATGTGCTGTCTCAACCATGAAGTTATTTTTGTTTCTCGCTTCTGCAGTAAGTAAATATTTTTACTCTGCACAGGGCAAAACGTTTGTGTTGACTTTCTGTAAAAGCAATTCCTCATGTAATTCCATTTCCAAAAGCCTAAAACGCTTCGTCAGACAGCTCTAGTTTAACTGTTTAAAGAGCCTGCAACCTCCCAAAGTAAACACAGTGCTCAAAATTAGCCTGAATTCACATAATCCACTTTAGAAAGCTCACTCCTTACTACAAGAAACTACAGATTCCTGCAGCGCCTGGGGGGTATGCAAAATCTTAAAACAATGCACATCATGTAACGACAAACAGCCATGACAAACAGCCATTTACAGAGACATCCATCCCAACATCAGTTCTGATTTCTCGCTAGCATCCCCTCAAGGACTGAAGCCTGATTTTACCACCTTTACTGGTGGAGAGGGCAGAAAAGACTTTCTTTGTACCTACCCCCATCAGCAGTGACTTGGCTGTGAGGACAAAGCAAGTGTCCTCCCTTCCCTGTCCTCTCCCTGCCTTTCTGGTTCAGCCCTGGTAGTTTAAAAGAGGAATACATAGTGTTTTACCACATTTTCTTGCAGAACGTGCACAAATATCACCAAAACATGTGGAAGATTTTAATTTTCTGTGGTTTTATTTAAAAACTATTGCAAAGCAAGACATGTTTTGTTTAATAGTTTCTTTAGTCAACAAAAGCCAGTATCAGTTAAATCATTAACTGTTTTCTGTTAAGTACCTACTTAGGTTGAGATCTGGGCTGTGAATCTTGGAAGGGGGGGGAAGAGAGGAAAGGGGAGAATATTTTTCCTCTGCCTCAGCAAAGCAGCAGAGGGGAAATCCTGCTGCAAAAACCAGCGCATAATCCAGTGTTCCACATCTGCAGCGATCCATCTGAAAAATAAAGGGCTAGCAAACGAGTTTCTTTAAAATGAGAGTAATTCATATGCTGGGCCAGATGCAGCCCTGATGTGGAGGCACTGGCTGCATGGCAGTGCCATATCTTTCCTATCTCGCTATCGGGAGCACGCATATTTCATCAGGCAGCACTAATGAGGAAAGAGAGGGCTGCATCCTGTTTTTATTCTACTCCTGTGAATCTGTTCCAACCAATACTGATGACCCTCTGAAACCCTTGAAGAAGTATCCTCTGGCCGACAGAGAGGGGAAAAACATAGGAATGAAAAACACAGTAAAGACAAAATTCCAGACTTACAATACATCAGACCCCTGCCATGCTAGCACACAAGGACATGCTGGCTGCAGAGCTCTCTTTTCCTGTGATGGTAACTGCAGACCAATGGAGTCTGGGTTTCTACCTGCTGCTGGGAGCATTTTCATTTCAAAAACAATACCCCAGCATTTTGGTTTGTTTTCTCAAGGCCTTCGCACACCTGAAATCCTTCCATCATCCCAGAAGTAGAGAGACTGTCATATTTGTGTCAATCCAGACCTGAGCATACAGATTGATAGTTAAATAGTCACAGAACTATGCAATGCATAAAGCTGAAAAACACATACAGAGAAGATAGTTATGTGTTCCTTTACTTTCCTCCCCGCTTCCTTATACATGTGTCTCCTGCTAGTCATATATCACATTCTGATGAAAGCAGATATGTATGAAGTATCTTATCCCTATTGAAACTTGTATTACATTAAGTCTTTCCCAGTTTCAAAAACAATATCCCATGTTGGCTCTACCTGTCATTCCCCTCAGCATGTAAATTTTTCTACTTCTTGAATACCTGGGTGCATTGTTAATTCAGAGATCAGCCTTTAAAAAAAAAAAAGAAAAAAGCTTGGAAATTCAAAACACTACACAGATTTGAGGTGAGATTTTGAAGGAAAAAAATACCCAGAAGTAGGCCATTGGTTTCAGAAGGGCTGGGAATAATGGCAGCTGCATGCCGAAAACACACACATGCATGTGGAAGCATCATACTGAGACGTTCAGTAGTTCAGCTGTTTTGAAAAGGCTGCTTCTAATTTAATTTTGAACAGAAAATGCTTCAAACTAACTGACTTCTGTAAAAAATTGGAGCCACTGAGATGAGATAATTACTTTTCCTTCACAGATTTTAGACATTGTGTGTCCTGCAGAGATTACTGGAAGGTCTGCTGTGACAGATAGGTAAATAACCATGAAAAGATGCCCCCACACCTCCGCCCCAGCCTCTTATTCTATTTGGTCATGTGCCCTTGTGCTCTTTTTTCCTGTCTTTTGGCTCTCACACCTGGGCCTTTCACTGCCTGGGCAAAGAAGACCCTTCCTTTAATCAGCTTGATGCCCCATCTCCCCCTTGCTGCTGGACCAGTTAAGGTAGCTAATAGTACTTTAAAAATAGCTACCAAGGCCCTATTTCAGATGGAAGAAAACAGTCACTTTTAAAAAATAATAGATGTTTTTAAATCTAGGAATTATCTAAGACCATACTAGTGCCAAGTGACTTTAACACCTTTAAAAAGATTTGAATGGTCACTTCTCAAGCGTGGGCTTCCTAAGATGCCCTGCTATCACATTTCAGATACATTTTTTGGTTGATTGAGGAGTCAGAAAGAGCATCTCACAAAGCCAGATGTCTCTCGTTGATCAGAAAACACATCCATCCTATTTACATCTGGCAGCACAGGTTTCTTTTTATGAAAATGGTCTACCCTTTCCCACTTCCTCCTGAAAAGTTATCACCTCCTTGCAGTGTTTAATGCTCCCCTTACAAGAAAACATCACTTCGCAGCCTCAGCAGCCAGTCCAAAATGTTGGGGTCTTGCAGGTTATTGTTGTCAGGAGAAGAAACATTTGGATGATGGAGGCCCATGCCTTTGATCACACTTTTTGTAACTACAACAGGATGCATCACAGTCCTGTGCTTTATCAACAGGAGGAAACAAACCCTAGAGTTTATCTGCTCGCTGTGCCAGTGCCATTTGGCTATGAACCTTCTCCACAGCCCACCCTGCACTCCCTCCCTCTTCCCTTTCACCTTTTCTGTGGATATTTTTTGCCTGTTGTTTAGACACATTTTTTTTGCAAAAGGCATTTTCCTCTATCACTTCCTGTGAGTTTTCCTTAACCCTGCCTTCTTGAGCTGTTCCTCCTAATTATGCACAGGTACCTGTCCTAGCAGCAAAGCCTTTCTAACAAAAACAATTTCAAAATTCCTCAGCTGCTTTGCATTTCCCCCTAGTCTGGATGACAATGTGTACGTTGCCTTTTCTTGTTTGGAGATTGCAACCATTGCCAAAGCTCCCTGCTTTCACAAGGTTTAGAGGTCCTCTCAAGCAAATAATTAACCACTTAGACAAAAATTTGTTAGATGTAACACCCAACCTGTAATAATATTTTCCATTTTAAACTATGGGAGGATTTAGTCAGCCTAAATAGGTTTCTAATCCCTGTGTCTTTCATGATCCTAAATTGAGTAGAATGTATATTCGTATGGGGAATTAATGAAACAAAAGGGCCAGCAATTGTATTCTGCTAGAAGCCTAGAAGGAATAATACCCATTTAATGAGACTTCTAAAGTTTCCACACAGGCATGTTTTAGAAATAAAAAAAGAAAAGAAGCAAAACACCATTATTATTGAAGATCTCTACAGGAGAAAAACTTAAATTCAGTTTTCAAAATTAAGTTAAAATATATTTATAAAGAAACAGATATTTTATTGCCAGAAAGTTATCTTTCCTTTGTCCTTCTGAAAAACAAGAACAATTGTAATCTCTTTCCTTTTTTTTTTTAATGGTGGAATTTATTCAAAAAGAAGAATCCTTATTTTGGTCCAAAAATCACATTTCATTGGAAAAAGCTTCACAATGAAAACCCACTAATCCCATTTACATTTTAAAACAAATAGTGTGAATGTACATCCATTATTAGTTACAGCGGACTTCTCAGGACAAACCAGTTCTCAGGGCCAAATTTAACCCTATTATGATCCATGGAATTAAATGAGGTGAACTAAAAATAAATGTGGAAGTTGTTTTTGTTTTGCATTTTTTGGCTGCGAGACAAATAACATGAATTCCTACCTGCCTGTCAGCAAGGGATACAGATTGGCCACTGTTTTATTTTATTTTTACGTGTACTTTGTACCAAGGGGGCAAACTCTATTTTTAATCATAATTTCTCCTACAGTACTTTCTTTTTCCCATTTCAGAAAGGAGGGGATTCAACTTTTTAAAAGGGTAGATAATGTCAGGACAAGGGGAAATGGATTAAAACTAAAGGAAGGAAGGTTTAGATTAGCTATTAGGGGGAAGTTTTTTACAGAAAGAGTGGTGAGGTGCTGGAACAGGCTGCCCAGAGAGGTGGTGGATGCCCCGTCCCTGGAAGTGTTCAAGGCCAGGTTGGATGGGGCCCTGGGCAACCTTGTGTAGATCCAGGCCTGAGGTTGGTGGCGCTGCTGTGGCAGAGGGGTTGGAGCTCTCTGATCCTTGGGGTCCCTTCCAACCCATGCCATTCTATGATTCTATGACATTTTCCAGTGCACCCCCTCTATCCAGGTGGCTGCAGGAGACCCCATACCAACCGTCCGAACATGCCACAGGCTCTTCAGTGACCAGCTAAATGAACACACACCTCCCACAGAGCTAGCAGCTTTAAAAGTACACAACTGCTGACAGTTCAGTGCTTCAGACTGTGTGACTTCTTCAACATTTGCAAGCCTGAAACTGTAAAAGCATCATTTCAGAATTTTTGCAAACAACTGATCAACCTTTTCCTAAGTATTTTCCCAGTTTCCTTGACACTGTGCAAAATGAAACCTTTCCTTCTAGATTCTGCAACCCCTGGCTTGGAGAGGGATTATAGAGCACACAGCTCACCTCGGAACATAGACCTGCACGATGCCGAAGCGCCCACACAAGCTGTGACAACTTATGCTTTTAGGTGCAGTGATTCTCTGGTTCAGTTCTCAATGCACTGATCGAGATGGCAGTTGTGATGAGAGACAGGGCTTCCCCTGGTGCCACGCTGATTTCAGGCAGCAGCAGGGACCTACAATTTGTGTTTCAGTCCCACAATAAACACAGAATAGCTTTTCTGAGTGGGGATTCGGCATCGTTCTAGCTCCAAGCAAGGACAGGCCTTGCCAGACAGCCTGCTTTTCCTTACAAGTCACTGCTCTCTGCTGCCTCTGATTAAGATACCACCAGACCTTTAAACCTCTCAGCGTGGGACAGCAGGGTTGAAAATGTCGAGCGCCTCACTGAATGGCAATGACCTGGTACCTGACAGATGCAGTGCATCCTCACAAAGTCTACTTTTCCTCATGTGTATTAAACAAAATTTTGCTTTGCTTTCTTTCTCTCTCCAATAGCAAAATTGGTCACATGAGTTACATACCACAGTTTGTTTTTTTCAAATGTTTAAGTCAATCTTTGGTTGAGGAAAGACTCCTGTCATTGAATTGTTGACAAAACTGTTGCTTTCTCTGGGGAACAGCTACTAAATAGGGATCTGGTAGTAAATTATGATTTTCTAGGCATCATGAGCATATTGAAGATCAGGATTCATGTGTTTACCCTAGGCATGAGAAGGAAGTATGGTATAAAACTTACAACTTACAACACTGAGAACATCACGCCTGATTTGAAAGTCAGTTACCAACATTAACTAGAGCAATCTGCAAGGTGACAGAGCTACATTGAAGCCCCAATGCAGCCTGAACTGACTTTATCCATAAAATTATTTTATATAAGAATAAACCTAACAGGGCCTTACTGCTGGGCAGGTTTGGAGATGTAGGATCTTGGTCAACACAATAGGCTTTATTTCCATGCAAAGGGCACGGAAATAAAAGGAGTGATCCATTAGAGTATTAACCACCCAACACAAGACATGGTCATTTCAGCATTCTGAATGGGAGCTCTCACTCTGCTGTCATTGCAAAGCACTGACAGCATTACTGACACTGCAGTATGAATGAGTTAATCAGTCAGCCTGTGGTCCCTTGGGCAAAACTCAGACACATGTGAGGGGGTTCCCAGCAGTTACAGAAGATTTATAAGACCATTTGTGCAGCTGACGTACTTCTGTGTCTGCATAATGTGAATTCACACACACCATGCTTACACTGTTGCAACACAAACTTGATTTTTAAGTCCCTCAAAGTCTAGAGTAATGTGGCGATGCCCCTTTAGCTAATGTGGTGATGTCCTTTTAGCTACCCTGTGTTGTCTTCCCATCAGCTTTGCTATATTTTCCATTTCAAAAGCCAACAGGCTGTAGTTGTACATATGTACAGTTGGGCCTCATGCTGTTGTATGCTGCTAACAAACATGGGCATTTGGCTCCCGCTGTGCCCAAGGGGTTCCCTCTCGTGCTCTTTGAGTGAATGAAACAATACCTCCACTCATCTCACTCCTGAGGGGAAAGCAGCAGAAAGCACCAAGAGCCATGGCAGGCTTGTGGTGCCTGGGCAGCGAGCCCCATCCACAGGCAGTAAAGAAGCCCACTCTGGTGGAGTGCTAAAATGTTATAATTGACAGAAAGGCCCCAGAAGGCAGTAATTTGGGACAGTAATTTGGCTGTCCCCACACTACTGTGCAAAGCCTTAGGAAAAGCAGTTGCAGAGAACTGAGTGCCAGTTCTGGGCAGTGGTCACAGGACTTTTGTGACCAGCTTATGCCTGGAAGAGATGGTTCAGATTTCTTTTCATTTTTCATTTTCTCCTCCCTGGGAGGATGACTTTACCAGCCTAGCTCATCGAACTTTTCAGCCTTTCAAACTACATTGTGTTTTCAATAATACTCTTACCAAAAACAGTTTAGCTACAATTTCTAAGATTAATTCAGATATAACTCAGTAAGTTTCCACATATTGCAGAAGGCTTCAGCTGAATCAAGCAAAACAGGCATCAAAAAGCCCAGGACTTTTTATTATTTTTTACCTATCTGCACCTTTAAGAGAAAGCTAAGAGTATCTGGAAGGTCTTATTTTCTCCAGAGTAATTAACATAATGATACAGGATGACTGTACATTTACATAGATGAGGAACTCTAAAGAATTTGGATGAAGATCTTGATTTTTCAGGCATGCAATTCTTACTCCTATTACCATCTTGTCATGGGCTAAATTTTACTTCCAATGAGATTTACCTGTTAACTACCATAGGCCTATTCAACTGACAAGCAGTTTGGACTGGAAATGCACACAGCCTTGTTTTAAGAGACTGAGATTAAATAATCTAATCTGAGAAAAAATAAATTCTATGTGTGGTATCTTCAGTTGAGCTCCCTAATCACAGATAATTGATCACCAGAAAACCCCATCCAATTCTCAAAAACATTCAAGAAATGTCAGAGAAAAGAAAAACTCAGCTTAGTTGGTGGTGAAAGGCCAGTGAGTCCAAGTGAGACTGCTTCAGAGATAAAGTCAGAAATCATCACTTGTGTTTTATGCCTGCCAGGAACACCTATGTGGTTCAGGACATTGAGGAGAGGTCCAACCTAAGCACATGACTTGTCAAAAAGGGGTAAACCCACCTGTGTGTCCCAACAAGCCTCTCAAATGTTTCTTGTTTCCTTTAAGCCTTTAGAGGTAAAATGGACACCATTAGGCTGCTCATCCCATTTGGTTCCAATCTACAGAGAAAGTTGTTAGAAAGTTACCTATTTCTTTATATGTGGCCAAGCGCTGGGGAGGATGATTTACACAGCTTCTGGACTACTCCAGCAGTTTCTTTGCTGGTTCTGTTTCCTTTCAAGAGTTGAGCAGTATCACATCCCTGAAGTCATATTTGAGCTTGGGATCCAGCTTAGAATTGGGTTTTATTTTTCCTCTTCCTTTCTACTAGCCCTCTTATGTTGACATCAGTGCCTGATTGCACAGGCATTTTTGTTTTCGTCCTTTAAGTTCTTACAACCAAGTGAGAATAATACAGTAAAAAAAGGTTTTGCCAGCCCACACAAAACTATGCTGACTTTACTCCAGGGAGCTTTTCTTTTTTTGGAGGTACTCAGTGTGGGCTGTCTTTAAATTGACAGCTATTTCTCATTTGCATCACAAGTCTTTGTTTCTTCATTGTCACTGATTTTGAGCCCTGTATAAAGATATCTTTAGCCCCTTTCTTGAATTTTCTACCGGTAAACAATGTGTATAACTCCTTGGAGTCATGTTTGGGATTTTTTCTTTATGACCTGAGGAATCATCAGCCTGGAACATGTAACCCACATCTGCAAGCTTTCTCCTACACTGGTGAAAGAAACAGGATCTGCCTTGTCCTAGGCATCTTATTCTAGTAGCCATTCTTACTTTCTCCAGAGTTTCATCCTGAGTAACAGTGTGCCTTTCATCTGCCACCAAACATATCTTAAGCTGCTTTCTGAAATGAAACCACAACCATGCTCACACAATCACACTCTGCATTTTGACTTGTGTATTATCCCCATGCACCTAACACCTCTTTCGAACTCTCTGGTTGATTTCAGCTGAAGTAATGGAGGATCAGTCATCTGAAATATTTTAAGTTCATTTTAAATGCTGTTGACAGTCCTGAAGAAGAGGAAGATACTGTGAGAATCCATGTGTCATCTCTGAAGAGAAAGTCAATTGACATTCACACCTGTAGAAACCAATCTGCAACATTTTGTGGGTATCAGACTGCCTTTATCTACTGCTCACAGAAGAACTTGCTGAAGGTGGACCTGGGTTTGCCCCCCATGGAGGTATGTGATAGAGCCCCCAAACAAGAGAGATTCTCCATTCCCCCTCTTCACCCCTTACATTTGTATCCCTAGTCTATTCTGCATATATGCACAGCAGCAGTCTTAAACTTCTGATTCACATAACTTCACATAAAGACAGGTTTCCCCATGGCAACTGCCTCACCCAAAGGTCTTTCTACCTCCTCTGTCCTTACAGGCTTGCAGGTGATGATTTCAAACTACCTGTACAAGCTGCTTTAGCTTTCCTCCAAGGCTAAAGGCTTGCAGAAAGTCTCCCTCCTTTCTAGTAAACTTAGGTTCTTTTGAGCAGCTGTAGCCAGGAGCTTCTGCTCTCTCCAAGTTGCCAAAGGCCCCTGGCCATACTTTTCTGCTGTTTTTCCTCAGATCTAAATGTTATCAGTGTGGAACAGATTTTATTGGAGAGCCTGTTTCCCAGGGAAATGCCCTGGGTGCCCAACACATGCCAACTGTCATTTTGCCAAAACCATACCCTATAGCAAGAATTAAATGTAGACAAATGTAAGTGTCCTGAGACACACAGGCCAGAAACAGAGCTGACACAGCAAGTAGACAAGAAAATATTTGATGCGACTAAGAAAAACAATCTCTAAGTGATGGGAAGTGTTTCCATTTTAATGGAACTTGTTTTATGTGCAGATGTAAATCCCAAGAAAGAGCCTTATTTCCTCCCTTGGCTGACGTGTGGATATAGCCTTTCTGTCAGCACTTCTGCTCACCTGAGTTTAAAACCCTCCCAGGATCATTTGGCTTTATGCGAGGAGAGAAAACAGCCTCAACAGCAGTAATGATGGGGCATTTCAGATCCTCCAGCTCTAACCTATGCCCAGTTCTTCTTTGCACCCTGAAGATATCCTCATGTGTAACTATCCCTTGCCAGTATGATCATTCACACATTTGTCCCTGTTATTAGATAATCACCATCTGGTATCTTAACAGGAACATCATTAATAACTGGAAATTATAAAAATAGCTCTCTAAGCCTGGATCCTCTTGAAAACTTTCACCTGCTTTTAGTAATTTTAGGTAAAAAATGTCATTACTCAGACATTTTATTTTTAACATGAGAATATGCACGTCTGTAGTACAGTCTCATAATTAGCTACCTCTTCAGTTAAAGTTTTAGAAGCGTTGAATGTTTGCTATTGTAAAGACAATACAACAACTGTGTAATCTTTGTCATCTTTTGACCATTGCTTTACATAAAGTGAAGCAGGATTCAAACTTCTTGTACCTTTCATCTATGATCCCAGTATTTTATCACTGCAGTGATTTTATCTGCTCCACTTCTCAAAGGGCACATGTCTGTTTTGTTTCAGATGTAGTATTGAGAAATCCCTCAGCACCGAGCCTTTGGATGGTTCTGAGAAAGCTCTGTGAAACGCATACCTGGTTTTGAAGCTTAATAGATCAGCATGTCAGAACTTAAGCTTCCTCTTGGGCTCAAATCCACTTTTTTCCTGCCAAGGTCCTCTTAAAGACACAGTGCCCCATTAGGGTCATCTTTTCTCGTGCTCTTGCAAAAACTATGAAGTATTCCCCATCAATGATGCCTTTCTGCCTTTCTCCTTCCCAGATAAAAGGGAGCCCTGGAAACAGTAATCCACTGTCTTTCTTCAATTTTTCATCTAGCTCAGTAGTCTTTAAACCCTGTATCTCAGAATTTCCAGTTCCCTGAATTACAGGTTATCATGCTGTCTTCCAGGGTAGTGAGTAGGGAAATCTAAGGTCTTTGTCAGCTCTAGATTGTGAGGAAAAGATTTTTTCTAGAGCAAAGAAGTATGTTTCATCATGCATTTTTCTGTCTCCCTGGACTATTTCTACCTTTTCCTTTGGTCAAGTCTTTTATCAAAAATGTTTTGAATCCTTTCTGACTGTGCTAACAAAGAGAATCCCAAGAAGCTTTTCCTTTTTCTTCCCCAAGCTCTTATGTGCCCTCTGCCCCATAGTTCTTCTAGCACTCTCCATATTTTCTCTTTCAGGAGTGGATATTCTCTTCCTCATGCTTCCTGATCCCTAACCAACCCCACAAACAGTAGCCCACAACACTGCCTCACAAGGACAGTTTCCATCTTCACCGTGCTTCCATCATCTACTACCATCCCGTTTGTCTTCAAGGGCAGGGCTTCCTCTTGAAGCACCTCTCTCTAGTAATTTTCTCCCTTCCCCCCACTGGATCAGATACCTAAGGTAGGAATTGGCTCCACATGCAGCCCGGTTAGAGCATGAGCTTCTGAGAAGTCTTTCACTTACCACTCAGCTCCACAACTCACCCTGATATAAGACAGCAAGTATCTCCCCTTTTTTCATCACTACAAAAGTTCAAAACCTCACAATCTAGGAGATGGACCAGCATGTTGACACCAGTGAGCTGATCCTTGACCACCCTGCCAGCAAAGCAACCATCCTGCTATTATTAGCATTGAGCAGTTGAGGAGACACCCCCAGTTAAACACTGAAAAACTAATATTGGGCTTTCAGAAACCACTTCTTAATGATCTTTCACAACCCTCCAGAAAAATCTCATTAGCAGCAGCAGAAACCCTGGAGCTGTGCAGAACTCATCCAGCATGTGTCGAAGGAGACCATTAGTTTGCCTCCTGATGAAAGACGCCCATGAGTCACAGTGCAGGAGTCACTTGGGGGCCAGCAGAGATTTTGAGAATAGTGGGAAAGGACATCTAAGCAGTGTAAGTGGAAAGCCGGCAGCAATGGAGAAGTCACAAAAGGGGTAGCTGTAGACATTCTGAACTGAGAACAAACAAGCAGAGTGTCAGTTTTAATATTTTTCAGCTTTTGAGGCAGAATACCAGTTTAAGTTAATTTGGAGGAAATATCAGCATGCAGTACAAAATGATCTCTGCTACAGGAGATCTCTTCACAGAGAAGAGTTCAGCACCTTTGGTATGAACTTGGCCAGAATTTGTTCAAAGTTATTCTTTCTCTTTTGCAAAAGCAATGATTTTACTTTTCCAGTGAGCAAAGCTCAAGCAGGAATTATTCTGCCCACAATCACTTAGTGCAAAACTAAAACATCCAAATGAATGGATGTTAAAATGTCTTCAGGATGGTGTAAATACTTTTCAAATTCTTCTGTCTCAGACTACATCCAACTAATGTAGCTAGAGATGCTGCACCAAGAAACTCTGGCTATTACCTCTGCAAAATCACACTTTAAGTTTTGACCTAGGTGTCTTTTACATTTACATTCCTCGGGTGCCCTTATTTTTAATGATGCTCAGGAAGATTTAAGGGATTCAGCTGCTTGTGTCTCTCCATTCTCACCCTCTACTTCTCTGTCAGAGTCAGCCTTCATCTTCTCCAGGGAACCAATTCTTGCAAAGTGCCAGGTATTCTCATCTGACATTTAACTGAACAGAAATAGGAGCTGCTCATATCTTTTTAGGACTTGCCAGATGTACTGATCTATGATTTGGACTAATTGGAGTTGGGACAAATCCTCACATTTATTTTGTTTGAGTTAAGCTAAGAACTGATTTCTTCAGAGATGATGGCTATCCTAAGGCTCCTTGCTTCCCATTCTCCTATCATCAGGCACATTTTTCCTGGTAGCTTTTTAGCTTTTTTTTTTTTAAAGTAAGAGCTGCCTTGTCCCCATCAAAAGTGTGAAATTAAGGCTGAATTTTGCACTGTGTCAAGATTTTATAAAAATCTCACATTCTGGTTTCTTGGTCATCTTAGCAAGCAAAGAAATGAACAATCTTTATGAAATATGACAGTAAGGCAAATGAAAGTAAACCCCACCTTATTTTTGTCCCAAAATTCAGCTGCAGGATCTTCAAAGAGCATTTAGGGTTGTTGATACCTGCTGGCCTTCCATAGCTGTTTCCTTGTGGAATCTGTCTCCTCAAAGTGAGCAACATTTGCACAGATCCACAGAAGTTCTCTTTTTATCCTTGACCATTTATAAAGCATCATTCCCCTCTCAGATTTGTCTGTTTGTAGATGCAGAAAGTGAAAGAAGAGGAAATGCACAACAGCAGCAGACTTAAATAAATCACAGTGTGTACCTTAAATAGTCCATGTCCTCTTCATCCAAAGAGAAGAGCGTAGGACACAGACATGACACGTACCTTCTCCTATTTTCATTCTAAGAAACGATTTGAAAGCCCAAAAAGGGGACTTAAAACTGCCTATGGTAATTAAAAATTTCCTCATTCTATATGCATCTTTGTCTATGCTTTGTGAGAAATATTCCTTACCTTAGGATGATCTTTCATGTTCGGAGGTTGTTGCAAACAGGAGTGGAGCTTTCCCTTTCACGGAGAGGCTAAGACCATGACCTCTTTTGTTCTCCTCCAAGTCTTTTAGCAGGAGTGGGTCAGACTCCCCAGAAGGCCATGAACACAACTGTGCACTTGGCAGGCTGTCAAGAGAACAAAGGGAAGACAGAGTAAATCATTATCTCTGCAGTTGCCGATTGTTCCTTGGATCCTTTGAGTGGAAGGCTTTTATTTCTTGCTCAAGCATGTCTGATGTGGCTTTTCCTGTGCTGAGTGGTGTACAATGGCACATTGTATCAACTCTGCATGGAAGATACTTCTGCCAAACAGAGTAAGGAGTCTATTATTGAAATCTGCATGATCACTGGTGCTTCCTCCATGAACTCTCTCTCCTTACCACCCAAGCTGGATTTCCAGGGCAAAGCTGCTGGCAGGATCATTCCACCTGATATATCACCTCAGCCTGTTAACACCTTTAATATGGATGGAGGTAGGCTAAGAGAAAAAAGAAAGTAGCCGGTGTCAGGTTTAATTTTTCCCACCCACACAGCACGTGTCTGAGGGAAATCAGACAATAATGAGCATGGCAATCTTGTTTTAAGGGATTTTGTTTCTGTAAACAGAAATTAGAAGGCACACCAAACCCCTGTTAAAAGTTGAATGTTGTACATACCTCTGCATTTATGTTTCAGAACATCTGGAATGTCCCATGGGAACTTTTGTAGCTCCCAGAAAGGAAAAGGAAAAGAAAGTCGCAGAAATCGCAGTGCTCTAAGAATTAGATGCCAAACACTCATAAAATAACTGCAGCATCAAGGTTTAGAAGAACAGGTTACAGATATTCTTTCTGTGCATCACCTAGAAGGTCCAAATCTGCTCAGGCATCTCTGTCTCACCAGCTGTGGGAATGTCATGATGCTCCATCCTCTCCTCTGTGAAGTATCACAAAACCAGATGCTTCTCTCAACGCATGTCATTCTGAATGAAGGACTCTTCCCTCTCTCCCAGACCCCTAAACTCTGAATGGAAAAGTTAAAGACCTTTGAAAACAAAGGTTCCCATGCTGCCTCTTCTTGTATTCTGTTCCTTGGAAGACTGAATTAGTGTATATATACAAACTCTTCGGCAAATACAAGAGTAGAATATGCGGCTTCTGTGTATACAAATACTAGTTTCATGCAGACATGCAATAATACGTAAATGCTGGACATGTAGGGATTTGAATAAGACAAAGGGAGAATGCTGTGTAAATACCGATGTGAGCTGCTTCTGTGCAGTTGCTGAATACTGCAGTAGGGTGGAAGAAAGCATGAGTAGGACCAAATGACAAACAATGAGGGGACAGACTGCTCACCAGCATGAGACAGAGCTTGACACTGAGAAGAAGAGACATGTTAACACAGAAGCTAAAGACGGGAAGCAAACCATTCTGCCATGGAAAGGGGAGGAGGGCGAGCAGAGGCAGAGCATTGCATAGTACTGCAGAGGTTCATAGAGTCTGAAAAGTGACAGTGCCATTAAAGGAATGTCCTGTTTTTTGGAAGAAAGTGGTCTGTGTCCGCTTGCTTGGCATGTCTTTTTCTGCTTCCTTACAGAGTTTAGGATAGCTTCCTCCAAAACAAAACTTCAGAGTGCAAAATGATTTTTCTTTAAGTGAGAAAATTAGCTAGGAACAGACTGAAAGGAAAATTAGAAAAATTTAAATTCATAGAAGCAGTGTGACGCCAGTCACTTCATTAGAAGTACAGGAAGTCTGTGGCACACATTTATGCAGACAAGGGGAAAAACAGTGTACACTAATGGTAAAGTATGTGAATATATATGTAAATATCTTCCAAAAAATAGACCAGACAGGGATGGCAGAATCAATGAATGGAAATCACAGCCAGCACCAGGGGAAAGCATTGTGGTCTAGATATTATTTATGTCCTGCTCTGAATACAGCCATACCTAAGCACATCCTTAAGTGTTTCAGCAAAACAAGATTAAAACATTGCTATTGTCCATTCAGAAAGACTCTGGACTGGACTCCCAGGGTGGCACATAAGCCTGAAAAATTTTCTGCATCTTCTTTTCAATCATATTGCTTTAAAAAAAAAATTACTCAGATGAGTTTAATTTACATGTCACAGACAACCTGATCTGTATTCAGAAAGAACATTATGTCCTCCTTGGATGTCAAAATAATTTTATCTCTCAACCTGAGCTGGAGTCAGGCATAAAAGATGCAATGCATGTGGCTCCCATTAAAGTGTTAATCTCTAACACCTGCAGTTCACAGAAGTTTCTATACTTTGAAATAAAGTGAAACTTTATTTACCTATTCCACTGGCATGCATTGCTTAACTTACAAATGTTTTTTCTAACCTGCCTTACAAATTTGAGAAAATAGAAAATAAAAAAATGCAATTTAGACTTGCTACCTGGGAAGCTTAATCCAGTTTCCTGCTCCATCTCAGATTCCCTGTGTTTCTTTAAGGAAGACATACATGTTGTGATTAAGAGATAGGTTTGAGCTTTGCTTCCCTTAAAAATAGTTTATAAATCTGGCCTTATATATATACAAAGATGAAGGCTTACAGTCTCCTTGGAAGTGTGTTGTAGTGTATTAAGATTTTTCTCCCTGTCAGCTATTCATTATGGGCCTTCTCCTGTCTTTATAAGCAACCTGTCTTACAAGGTTGCATGAGCATTTACAGTCTGCTTCTGTACAAATCATCTAGTTTAAACCGAGTTGTTACTGAAGGTGGTGCAGGCTATTGGCATAGCTTTGGAAGCCAAGGAAGAACTGGAAAAAAAGTATGGAGAAAGTAATACCTTGATCAGCTCTACAACTGCTTGTCTGAAGAGGACATCCCTGCCTTTTAGAACTTTGTTACCAGGAAGGCATAAGTAGAATGAGGGTAGAGAGGTTGCAATTATGGTGCACTGGAAAAAAGTACAGGCAAGTTGATGCCTGGCCTGAAGAAGACAAAGAAGTACCTAGACATCAGTATCAAGAAGGGTCACAGTCAGAAGCTAGTGTGTGTGTCAGGGTGTGGGATGGAAGAAGATGAGAGCAGACCAAACTAAAGAGCATGACAAGAAGGTAGTCAGAGGCTTGGACAAAGGTGAAGAACAGCCATCTGTGATGATGGGAGGGCACCAAGAGGACAAAAAACATTGCTAAAAGTACACTTTGGGCAAACAGGTGGTGCTTAATTGGCTTCATGCAACAAATCAGGCTTTTCCTTTGGTGGGGCTTCAGTCCCCTGGAAGCATGGTAACCGTCAGAAACCAGCTGAAGAACTTGATTGCCTCTGCAGGGTCCAGCAGATGGGAAGCTCTGCACTGTGGCAGTGAAGCCTACAGAAGCACTATGCTGGAAGAACAGTTCCTTTCACAAGAATGAAACCCATTACTGGGAAAAAAGAAAATCACTGCTACCAACATTCTGCCAAATAAGGACTATGCCTGAGATCCTCCTTATGTCCTAAGCAGCCAACTCTCAGAACTATTTTGTAGGTATGTGAGATTGGTAGATGGTACAAAAAGCATCCTTTATGGGATTTTGTAATAACATAATAGTTTTTAATCAAAGCAGCAACAAGAGCTGTTGGAAAATCAAATATTATATACTTCTCATTCCAATACATTCTATCATAAATATTTTGGATATCACGAACTCAATTTTATGTGTATCTGAGATGCCTCTTACACATCACTGGCATTTTAGTTGGTCCTTCCCCTCCTTTCCAGAAGATGAGGTGTGTTTGGGGTCACAGACTGCAAGCAGGTGGCCCGCTCTTCCTGACAAAATCTGCCTTGCAATGAACTCTTATACTAGTAAACTGTGTTTTCTTTAATGAGGTCCTTACACCAGGCGTGGGAACTCCTTACGAAAAGTGCTTTTAATAAGGTTAGTATTATCACTCAGCATTTGGCTGACCCTGTGGGAATGTAAGAATGAGCTCTGTTGCTGCAATAGTAGCAGATCTCTTGATACTTATCGCAAGTGTCATGAAACCTGGTGTCTCGCTTAATTCTGCAGCTCATGGAGGTTTGTGACTGTTTGGGAATTCTAATTTGTGTTGAGAAGAAACTAGTTATAGTAACAGCAAAACTAATGACTAGTTTTGTACTTATTTACATCCTACATCCGTTCCTCTTTCTGCCTGCCCCTGAGGCAATTAGCTATTACTCTGCACACCCCCCACTCCCTTCCATGTCCCGTAACTTCAGGGCTATAACTGTATGCTCCATAACTACAGTGGTTAGTTCAGCCCATGCTGACAGCTCTGCTGGTTGTGCTAAATGAAGCTGCCGAGGCTTCCTTTTTTTCACAGATGCCAATTTTTGTGAAACTTGTCAGACCCTTGTAACTTCCAAGGTCTTTTGCCCTTTTCCTGACTCTAGCAGGATCAGCCAGCTTGTTCAAGAGGGTGAGACAGGCAAAGAGATTCATGGATACAGATTTCAGTGACACTTCTTTATAAAGCCAAGCCTTTAACGAGCCATTATGGTTGACAAAGAATGCCCATTAAATCCCTAAAGTTTAAAAATTAGGGTGCCAAAAAAGGCATCTCAAACTTGTTTCATATCTAATGATTTTTGGACAAGATTCATTGCATGTTTCAGCTACAAATCTATATAACCTATATGTCTTTGTGACCTCTTTTAGCCTTTAAGATAGCTAGTTTTCTGCTGGCACATACCATTTCGGAGAGACATGATTGATGTCAGTGAAGGACCATTCTTGTTAATTTGGTTCAAAAGTATTTTCCTAAATCTGAGTAAAATGAAAGCACCCTTTCCTCTTCAGTCCCACTGGCTGTACAGTGTATAAAAGCTACTTCATCCCTGACTGACTAGAAAGCAGTGTAATGTTAGTCCTCTCAACAGAAAGCAAAATAAAGTAGGCATTCCTCCATGAAATTATCACAGAATCACAGAATCACTAGGTTGGAAAAGACCTTTAAGATCATCAAGTCCAACCATTCCTGTCCTCTACTAAACCATATCTTGAAGTACCTTATCTACCTGTCTTGTCAACACATCCAGGGATGGTGACTCAACCCCCTCCCTGGGCAGCCTGTTCCACATCCCAACAACTCTTTCAGTGAAAATTTTCTTCCTAACGTCTAATCTAAACCTGCCCTGGTGCAGCTTCGTGCCATTTCCCCTTGTCCTATCAACTGTCTCTTGGCTGAAGAGACCATCACCCACCTCTCTATCCTTACTCTAAGGATTTTAATCTTCCAGGTTTAAAGATGTTCTCCATGGCTCCCTCATGTTCATCTGCATGCACTGATATTTAGCTTTGTTCTCACCACCACTTCCATTTATGCATTAGCACTCACATTTAAAATAATCACTGGGAGATGCCTCCTGGAACGGGCAGGTGACCTTCCCCACAGATACAGTTACAGTTGTGCTGCTGTATTACCCCGACTGTCTCTCACATGCTGGTCTTCATGTGGGCAGGGAGGCACAGCAGCTTCATCCTGCCCTGGAGGGTGCTCGCATTGATGCCAGGAGCTGTCTGAACCAGGAACAAAGCCTGTGAGCGGCTTGTAACAACCCCACCGGGACAACAGGAAAGAGGGAAAGTGAGCCGAAGCACTTTGCTGCCACTGGAAGAAGTGCTTTCCTCAGTGCTGTCTTCACAGTTGTCGGTGCCCACCCAGGAAAGCTGCTGCCCTCACCCCGCAGTGTGTGGGAGCCTTGGGTGCTGGCATACAGTCAGCCTGAGCAGCCCCGCACCTGCCCCTTCGCGCTGCAGATGAACCCACAAGAGTGCCTGCATGGAGTGGTTGAGCTCAATCCCAGGCTTCGCCACTGGCACGAGTTGGAAGCCGCAAAGGCAGCTCAATAAGCTTGCGTGAAAAAGTTCATTCTCTTCCCCATGACACCAGCCTGGAGCTTCAATTCCCATCACTGCCAGCCCCACGCCTGTGATTCCTTTTGACACGCTGCACTCTGGTTTTATGAATTACTTTCTGCTCTGTGCTTTTGGTTTGGGAACAATGACTGCCTGTCAGGAAATGGAGCACTGCAGACAAGCTTGTAGCTTTGTGAGCCAAGCCTCAGGAAAAGAGCAAGTGTTAGGACTCCTCACCTGCCCAAAGAAAACAGCATGTTCTCTCAGGTATGTACCAGCCACAAACCCGAAACAGTGCCTTCTCCTGTGCCTATGAAATTGGGTGGATTGAGTCTCATATGCAATCTCTGTCTAATGCTGACTGCCAGTCCTGTAAATCAAAAAGATACACATGAAAGTGACATGGTGTTACCTTATAAATCTTCATTTTATTTTTATACTTCTTTGGTTGATTTCGGTTTTCAGAGTCTTTGGGGTACACTGAAATAATGTCTTCCAGCTTTTCTCAACCAAACAAATGAGAAACCCTGGGTTTGCCAGTGACACTGGAGTGGCTGCCAAGGTTTCTGCTCCTGATTGGCACAATGGACAGCTGGGCTTTTCCTGTCATTTACAGGCCCAGCCTAAAGCCT
Organism: Zapornia atra; assembly: GCA_013400835.1. Lineage (NCBI taxonomy): Eukaryota > Metazoa > Chordata > Aves > Gruiformes > Rallidae > Zapornia > Zapornia atra. Next base: position 80,666 of record VZTU01000159.1, on the reverse strand, counting down.
GACATTTTATGGCAAAGCAAAATCAAGTTATAAACTGCCAAGCTTCAGGATAAGCTTCATGAGTACTTCAGCAGGGATGGGAGGTGGGAAGACGTAACCTCAGATGCTGCCTGGGGGAAAACTTTTTTTTATACTATCTCTTAGTTCACTAAAATTATGGGGGGGTGAATCAAGTAATAGCAAAATTCAGGAGGCTGATATGAGGAGATGAAATAGCTTCAGACAGTGAAATGGTTTTAGCATTCACAATTCTCTTTAAATTTGGAATCCCTTACTATACTTGTGCTCTCACCTCCCTGATGCCTGAGAACCGCCTCCAGCCAGGAATCAGGATAGGGTTATTCAGATAACACAGTGTTTGAAGTGTCACACAATGCTAGTGCCTATTGAAGATTTTCCATATGATGTCTATGCATAAACTTTCATCATTCATTTTGACCTGTGTATGTGATAGGTTCGCCTTGAAAAACTAATAAAAAGAGAGGTGGTTTTTTGTTGATCAAAAAAGAACATCAGAAGTCAGAAGCCAGTGGAAGAGTCAATGCGTTTTCCAAAGCATTGCAGCAAAAAGAGAAGAAAATTAAAAAGAAGAATTTTGCTGAAAAACTAATAATGGGCATGTTACTCCTTGATTTTCCTATTCTTCCAAGTGTCATATTTTGTCTACTTAAAGAATAGATCTCACTTTTCCATTTTTAATATCCTATTTACCTAGAAGTGAAAAATAGATGAATAGCTGAATTCAATTGCCCCGAGGCTCTTTGTATTTGCCCTGGAAATGGAAACGTTTCCTCAGAAGGAGTGGAAATGGTGTGTTTCCCTGTAAAAGCAGTGAACCTAAGGCAGAGCGGAGGCCTTGCTGTACCTGAGCATCCATGGTGGTGCTGTAGGTGATGCATGGGAACACCTTTCACCTCTGGTCCATGGGCCTGCACCTATTTATCCTGCTTCTCTAAGGCTAAACTTCACCTGTGCCTTCTGCACTGGGAAGGATGAAGGAAGACAGAACAAGAGCATTTCATGTTACGTATGGATGCACTTAGCACTGGGGGTAAGGGCTGCTACCTAAGTCATCTCAGGTTGAACCAGTGGTTTTCACAGCTAAAACCAAGAGCTGGTAAAGCCAGCATTAAGGTTTTTCAGACAAAACAGATTCTTGTACAAGTATAATGAAACCCAGAAGATTTAGTATCTTTCCTGGGGTTTAGAAGTCCATTAAGACTTACATGTGCTACAGATGGCCCTGGCATCAGCTATTTAACAAATGAAGTATGATCTGGTGATGTATAACAAGATAACATGTTCATATCTGAGAATGGAGAAAGAGGAAGATGCTGCAGGAGGTTTCCTCTGCTCTTTTTGTGCCAGTTTGGTCTTTTTTTCCACATTCGGCCTACAGACACCTTTGTGATGTATTTTCTCATCAAGCTCAGAATTCCAGAGCTTATTAGGAAAGCTTTGCTTTATTCTGCTGTCTATAGTATATTTCTCTGTAATTTTATTGTGCTACTTTATATTGTTACTTGACACTGACACCATGGCTGTTTCTGGCTTCTTTACTTGATATGCTAAGACCAGGTCTGGTAGCAATTTAACTGGAGTTAAGCAAGTACTTAGCTGATCTCTCAGGAGTCAGATCTTTTAATGTGAAAGAAGAAAAAAAAAGATTAATAGTAATGATTCAAAGTTCCTCTGTTTCTCACTGCACTTTTTGAAATACTTAAGATGGGCTTGATATTTTTTACTGTGGAAATTCAAACCACCAAGCTTAAATTAGCACATGTGCAAATCTTCACAGAACTAGAAGCTAAGTAGGTTGCAATGTAGAGAAATATTTTGTATTCATTTAGATATGTTTCAGAAAAGGTAATTTGTAATTAGCTAATATTCCATATTCCATTGTGGCTTTCCTGCAATTACTATTAGAATCTTCTGAACACAACAGAATATTAGATAACAGGCAAAAAATAATTCAGATTGGAAGATGGCAATGGAAGCTGAGGAGGTGAATGCAATCCACCTGAGATGAGTAGGCCAAATTTCTTGCTGAAAATTCTATATAGGAAAAACTGTATGTGACAGAAATGCAGCAGTTACGGCACAAGGAAGAGCTATTAGCAAGAGTGCAGCCGTCTCTTGTTTTAAGCAGTCTTTGGCATGATAGCTTCCAATAACTGTCTAGGTATACTCAAAGGAAATGGAGCATGTGGACCCAAGATCAAAACTCAGCAACGAGAATTTCCCTGATGAAGGTCAAAAGCTGCATTACCATTACCTAGTATTTTGCAGATCATTTTAGCTTGCAGATGAGAAAAGGAATTACTGCTATTACTGTCAGAGAGATTTTGGTGTACTGTGGAAATGGTCTCCTCATTCCTTGAGATCAAGAGGAGTTGTATAGTTCATTCAAATAGACTCTAGGCCAGATGCTGAAGCGTGTCAGAGCCTGCTTGCATCCTTGTTCAGAAGAGCTGGGCAGAACACAAAAAAGTCCTTGCAAAAAGTCTTGCCAAAGACCATTTCCAAACAATTGAATGGTCATTTTATTATTATTGTTATCAATATCATCATCAGTGCTACTATGAATATCCAGTGGATCTCTTGCAAATGCCCTATAAACATCAGTACTAAAAGGAAAGCTGCTGAAAATTATATTTCAGTGGCTTTAGTAAATTCTTAGCAGTGCAAACTTCAAGCATGTCTGTACCAGGAATTCAAGAGTAAATTTTCAGCATGCAAAATCATATTGTGTGTCCAATTTGTCATGTTTCAAAGGGCCACATTTTTCAGATGACTGGTGCTAGGTTTTTACTCATAAATGCTTTATGATGCCTTAAACTCACATACACTACTCACATCTGAAAATACAATCATAGATTCCAAGAATTAGACTTGTTTAGTCAGGGGTTAGAAAATATTTTAAAAGCATTTGTGTTTCCCAAGTCTCAATATCTAAAGGCCTGCTTTACATTAATATTTCAACATCTCAGTAAGTAACCTAGTCCACAAATTGCCTAGTTCACAAAGTCTTCAAGTAGATGTGTGATGCTTCTTCCCCAGAAGGAACCAAATAGACAATCCCAGAAATAAGAACCTTCCAGTTTCTCTGTGTAATACACGTATGTCTTCAGACATGCATTTCATGGGTGCATATGAGACTAGAGATGTCATTTCAAGTCTACAAACTTCAGTGGATACATTTGTTTTGTCACCCTTCATCTTCTCTCCTCCACTCTCCTCTTCTCCTTTTCCTTATCCCTTTCTGTTCCATTCTGTTCCATTCTGTTTTCTCTCTCTCATTTTTCAGTATCTGCTCTCAGTTGAAATGTTGCTTTGTACTTTCTGAAATAACGATATTTTTTGTAAAGGCAAAATATCAAGACCCTGAGGAATCTCTTAATGAATGAGTCTTAAAACGGTATTTTGTCAGGCTAATTGCATGCTGTAAAAGATTTCAGGTTAAATCTGAAAATATATGTGGCTCGAGGTTGCAGTGTTATGGATTAAACTACTAAGAATGTCCTTCTTCATTATTACCTGACTTATTTCTTTGAGCAATTAATAGCAGTCTAATCATTGCCCTTGGATATATGCATGCAAGTCACTCTGAAGACAACAGGGCTTTTTCATGCATATCCCAGGGCAAGGTTTTGCCCTATATTTTCAGTAATGAAGAATATTTTAAGCCCATTTGTAATTAATAGTTTACCAAGAGTTCTTATATTTTTTTTCTCTTTCCCATGGATAAACTGGTAAAAATGTCTAGTGGAACATGTCATTCCAGCTGGCTATACTTACTCTGGTATAAAATACAGTATTTTTTTCTTTCCCATCATTTAGTTATGTTACAGGTATATACAGTCCTGTATAGTCCTGTTGCCTATGTGGGTACTCTTCAAGTGCTTATCGGCTGTAACTGTACCATAACCTACCCCCAAACATAGTTTTGTATCTCATTTGAGTGCCCACACTTTCCCATGGCCCGTCCCTGCCCCCTGTTTGATTCCCAGTGCTTAGGTTGGGGGCTGCCTCCATTGCTCTGATCCCTGGTTTGAGCTGTGGGATGGTCCATGGCTGCCAGGTTTTGTCCTGCCTTATGGCTGTGCCATCAACAGGTCTCTTTGTCTCATAGATTCAGTCCATCTCTCTGTGTTCTTGTCTCGTTACTAATGCCAAGCGTAAGAGAATGGGATAATTAATGTACTGGGGATGAAGCTCTTACATGGGTTTGTCAGCCTGTTTTCATATTCACATGAGATAATGAGATGACAATTGGTGTTGGACAGAGTCCTGCTGTGGGTCAAAAATTACAGAAGCAAATCCGAATCCCTGGATTGTCACATTATCTGGCAATGGCAAAACACGGAGAGACCAGGACTGCTGGAACAGCAGCATGCTTCCTCACACTCACAGCCCAGAGGGACGTCTGCTCCCAGGGAGCAGAGCTGCTCCAGGGCTGTGCTGCTCTGAATTTCATGAAGATAATGGAGGAGCAGCTAATTAAGAGAGGAAATTAAATAGAGTATTGTCCTGTAATTACACTTCCTGAGACAGCTGCACTGCCTTTGCATCGCTACAGCCATTCCTTCACTCTCTGGGGTTGCAGAAAAGATGGTTTTACTTCTCATACCACCTTCAAACAGACCTCCATATCAGGTGTTGATCAAGGAATATGGACAATGAATCAGCCCCACTTTGTTAATATTAAATACAAGGAAGAGAAGATGACCAAAGCAAACTGCAGTATTGTCTAGCGGAACAAAATCTTTCAGTGCAGATGAGGTAAGAAATTCTGAGAAGACCGATCAAACAAGAAAAATTGGCATCACAAGAGCAGATTAGATTCATTTTAGACAAGTGCAAGGTAATGAACACTGGAAGGAACAATTTAAGCTACCGATACATACTGATGGATTCAGAATTAGCTTTTATTTCTTAGGAAGAGTTCTAGGCATCATTACGGATCATTCAGTGAAGACATCTGCTCTGCGTACAGAAGCAGTGAATAAGATGTTTGGCTGCATGAGAAAGGAGATGGTGAATAGCACGGACAAAATTATATAATGCCATTGTATAAAACCTGCTCCCTAGCATCTCCTTACTTTGAACACTACATTTAATTTTGGTCACCACAGCTCAAAGAGGCTATGAGAGAAACTGGAAGAGATGTTGAGATAGGCAATTATTAGAATCACAGAGGAATATTTCAAATGGGAAAAAAATATAAAGGAATCAGATGCATTAATCTGGTTAGGAGAAAAGTGAGGTGTGGTAGGAGAGAGCTCTCTCAAATACTATACTGTGTAGAAAGCAAAGCATACATTACTGCCGCCATTTTCCTATAATGTAGGTATGCTCAAATAATGGTCTGTGAAGAACAGCAGGTCCTAAAAGGACAGAGTGTGACATTGTATACAGAATAAAATAGCCTGTAATGTCCTGGGATGCCGGATAAAATTGCAGAAAGAGGATTCAGGCCCTTATTAGCCATTAATGATAGTGGCTGTGTTTACAGGAGGGTCCCACAACCACTGCAGGAGTGCTCTGAAAGTGCCTTCCTACAAATAAGAGCAAATCCCTTATAAGAAGAGGTGAAGAGACAGAACGGGCTAAAATGGTCTAAATTCAGATAAAATATCAAGGTCTGCAATATCCACATGCCTTGGGGCATTTGCACTAACCCATTGCTGTCGGTAAAAGGCAGAGGATGGAGTACTGACACACAGGATCTTAGACTTCTGTAGGTTGCAGCATTAAGGATCAGGCCTCCCTGCTAGACTAACTCCTGGATCTACACAGTTACTGCCAAGAAGCCTCTGCTCCTTCATGAACAGTGCTCACTAACCTTTCACTGTGGAACATTCTTCCACTGAGGATCAGCTTCGTTTGGTGTAGTTTAAGCCGCAGCTGTATTTAGACAGTTCTCTACCTTCACAAAAAACTGGCAGGGAGGCTGAGGACAGAGGGGAATTAATGTCTGCATGACAGAGGGGACTTCACAGAAGGGTGGGAGCAGGAAAAAGGAAAGAGAGACAAGTGTGTGAGATGGAGGGAAAAGGGAGAAGTCACAGTAAAAATCCTCAAAGGAAACATTTGAAGGACTGGAGGGTACAAGGAAACAAAAGAATGGATGAACACAGAATGGAATAGAAAGAGACTGACAGGAAAAATAGGCGGAAGGAAAGATTATAAAACAGATTATTCAGAGGCCACAAAGAGTAGGGACTATAAAGACAAATAAATTGGAGGGAAAAGGAAGGTAGGCAAGTACAGGAGAAGGAGCAGACAGAAGAGGTACAAAGAAAGGAGATCTAAAATGAAAGAAAAAAACCCTAAAAAAGATGCAAAAGTATCACCCAAAATATAGAATCATAGAATTCTTTGGGTTGGAAGGGACCTCAAAGATCTTCCAGTTCCAACCCCCCCTATTCCAACCGTATTATGCCACATAATAAGTAAGAAAGCCTGTTTCCATAGAAATTAAAACCTCAGCAAAGGATTCTGAAAGGCATCTAAATGATAGAAAGAATATAGACTGAATTGACGATGTATGGGAGGTGGAATTTCAGACAGAAGACCATGAAGATGCACTGCCAATGTACAACCAATGACTTCCTATGCAGTAGGGAGAACAAAGCCTACCCCAGCAGCAACCTCCAACTCCAAATTTCTTCTGAGATTTCTGTGTAGGGTCAAAGTGCAAGACAGATGAAAATACAATACAATTAAAATGTCTTAGCAGTATACATGCTGGACGATTCATAACACAATGGAAGTAAGAGTATGTTCTGCTAATTATCTAAGAAGAAAAGTCTTTCCAGTGCTAGTTGGGAAGTAAAATTATCATCAATTAAATTTAGATAACTCTCAAAATTCTTTAAAAGACCTACCCTGTACCTAATAATGTTCTGATTTTAGACTATGACTGTTACTCAGAACATGAGAACAAGCTCTGTAATCTCACTGAATTTCCACTCCTTCTCAACATGTGGTTTTACAATGCAATTCCAAAACTGAATGTCATCCCCTCTGACTATTTCATACCCATAGGGGAGTGAGATCCAAAAAGAAGTAAGCCTGATATCTGTCCTCCTACCATTTAATTAATTTTAATTAATTCAAATAAAAGTTCTAATGGGGTTTACTTCCCCTACAATTTATCCATAAGACCTACACCAGGCTCAGCTCCCTTGACTTCCCCTCAATAATCCAAGTTGACCTCTTGGATTTCCACCACAGCAGTTCAGCACACTACATTCATTTCTGTTGTAGCTCACAGCAGTGGTGTATCTGATGCACTGTGAGTCCCGAATCATGCTTGCCAGTGGGATGGAAGGCCCAGATCAAAGCAAATACTCACCAAGAATAAATTCATATCCACTGAAGTTAGCAGAGCTGGTTTAGTGCTTGTAACTTCCTATCCCTTATCTGCACTCCGCTCACAGTATTATTACAGCTGGTTTTGTGTCTCATTTTGTATAAGCTTGTTTATCATTCCCAGGAACATTTTGATTTCATTCTTTTAAGACCACTGTCCTCTGGCATTTCCCCATTCAGATTAGCCATTAGGACTCATGGCTTCAGTTCAGCAAAGCACTTAAGCACATGCTGAAGCAAATGCATTTTAAACATGCAGTGACGTATGTGGCTGATACATCATTAGGACTTAATATTTATATGAACACAGTGCCTAGCAACCCAGCCCTGTTCCAGGGCTTCTGCTGCTGCTGTATGTTGTATTGCCACACAACAGAAAGACAAACATTGTTCCCAGAAGCTTCCAGCCCTGATCTTTATACCCTGTACATTCCTTGAATATTAACCTGTGCAACCACTGCATTATGCTGAGGGCTAGATGAGCTAAGGTAGCTCCCATTTGTTGACAGGGAAAATAAAGCAGCAAAACAATTGTCAGTGTCAGCCTTTCTGCACCAGCACGGGCAGCTTATCCCCTTGCCCCTCATGGGCTTTACATTAGGCTAGATGTACTTCATTTTACTCCGTTCTTCTGGATTTAGGCTTGGCAACCGTACCAAAGCACTGCTTCTAGGGCTAGACATGTAAATTGAACAGTTTGTCAATCAAGGAAAAAAACATATCTGTATGCTGTATTGATTACATGAGCACAGAGGATTTGCAAGCTCCTAACTGCATGCAACAACAGATAATGAATCAGTGTTACAAAGACCAACTGTTACATTAGAACATCCATTTGCATAGCAGCATAGTTTTGTTATGGCATGGCTTGGTCTGCTACAGATTTCTGTATACCTTTTTGACAGTTAATCAGTCTCTTCTGGGCTTGATAGTGGCTCTGGAAGTCTTTAATTTAATTCTGCCATGAGATGGGTTAAAAAGGTCATCTTTGAGTTTTGTAAATCCTCACAAACTGGGCTTTAGAGATGCAAAACTAAAATTGGTGTGTTTTATGTATGTTTCATCTTGTTATCTCCTGACACTAAAAAGGCAGAGAAATAATTTTAGATGCAAAATGTAGAATCAGTTCCTCCTTGCACCCTCCTTGCCAGGTTGTAACTGTTAAATGAGAATAGTTCCGCTGAGCCATTATTCTGGGTCAGCCCAGCTCCTAATTCACTATGTTCAAACTGCTTCATACATCCCAGCATTAGGTCTGTCTGTAGTTGTTTGACAGGAGTCTGATGCTAAAAATATATTCTGCCCACTCTGGAGACATCCACACATCTCTCTGAGGTCATTATTAGAAGCAGATCAGCAAATTAGAAGGTTTATGGGTTTAATCCACTGTGTAAACCCCCTTACTCAGTTATGAGGGCTTGATTGTGCCCTATCTCATGCAATAATCTCCCATGGCCCACCTATTGAACACCCACTAGTTGTTACAATGAAGAAGTACTCGGGCCATCAAGACCTTTGCCTTGTTATGGTAGGGACCCCTCTCTGGTCCAGAGAATAATACAAATCTTGTTTTAGCTTGACTTTCATATATTTTTCGACAGATCTACTCAAAACATTGCCTGTATCTTTGTGTACACTGTGACACATACAAAGAAATCCCTCAGTAGGTTACCCCTTCCAGGGATAGAGTCCAGGGCTGCCCGCCACGGAGGGATAGATTCCTACCATGGGCAGGAACTGCTTCAGTCACATCCCACTCCTCAATCCCATCTGTTTTTCTAGATTCTGGTTTTCTTAAATCAAATGCCTAAACTCATAAGCAGTTTTTGTGTCTCTGCAAATGTTTGCCTCTGTGGCTAAAGTCAGAAGTTGGAAGTGAGACAGCTACTAAGTGCAAGCAACATTGAAACCAAATGCTTTTGTCTTACCACCACTGGTTTTCCCTGCTACTTAAGGATTTGTTTCCTTTTTATCCTTTAAAAAAGGGCACCAGACACTTAAAAAAATATTTTTAATGCTTACACAAATGAAAGAAACTGATGGACTGCAAAAACAGAAGCAGCAAGGAACCCGAAGAAGCACTGGCAGTTTATCCCCTAACCCCTCATGGGCTTTGTCTGTCATTCAGCATAAAAGGGAATGTGCTGTAAGAAGCACAAGAGTATCCAATTCACCAAAAGACTTATCCTTCCCTTTTCCTTTTATCCAGAAGTAACCAGTAAAGGCGGAACAGCAAAGAATACCCAGAGAATTATAATGATCACAGCAACCAAGAATTCCAACGAAAGATTTTTGTCAGAAATAAAGATTAATTTGGTGTCTCTTCTTTAGCCTTTCTTTACAAAGTCCCAGCCACAGGCATTTCTCAAACGGATAATTACCTGCTAACTGCAAATACAGTTTGAAAACAACTCAAGCTCTTTGCAAGTTCAGGTTGGATTTGCAGACTGCTTTAGCCAAAATGAAGAAAAGAAATGGGGGGGGAGGGGAAGAAGCAAGGGTGGGGAATGTGTAGGTAAAGTCAACATGTTTCTCTTTAGTGTTTTCCCCAATGAAAAAAATTGGGTTTTTTTAAATCTTGAAGAATGCTTCGTGATCAGGTAGAACATTTTTTTTTAATTTCCCCATTTTCATTTTAAAATAAAATTATAGTTATTGAATGTTTTATCCGGGTGCAGAGAAAAACTAAGAATGTGTTTTGACAAGAATATTTTCTTCACTGGTTTCAAGTTATCATCCTTAGTAAAGTAGTTTCCTTCCTTCTTTCAGTTGCAGTATCAAAAATTGTTTGCACTGCACTAGAGCAAACCATGAAATGGTTTTGTGCGGTCAGCAGTTTTGTCAGAGACATAGGACTAGAATAGCAAAGGTGCAGGTATTTACTGGTAGAGGTCTCTGGGGAACAGTTATGTCTGGGATGGGAACTTGAGGAGCTTCAGGAACAGTGCTACACACAAGACCGGCATCACATAAGCAACTTAGTATCACATAGGGAGCAATAGATTAAACCAGAGGCCAGCATAACAAAAGCGGTTCTGCCCAGCAGGATTAAGATGAACTGGCAAAATTGAACCAGAAGATTGAAGGTAGCTGTCTGTGGCTAAAAAAACCAACACAACAAACCTAACAGATCAAGGACTGTGCAGGTTTCATGCAGTGTGGAGCCACTGACACCAGCTACTTGCTTGCCTGGTATGTTAGCAAGCTTTCTTAAACCCACTAAAAGTGTTAGTTGTTTGGCCCACAGCAATAGCCTCACTCCTCATTGTGTAGTTAATAACCAGATCCTGTGGCATCAGCATTAGCTGTCAGTGTCTTCAAATAGCAACAAAATCTGGGTCTGAGAGTTGTTTTGCCACAGCTACTTGTGCCCTGGCAGGGAGGGTTTCAGACTTCACACTTTGGAACTTCTCTGATGCATTTTGTATTTTGAGTCTTGATCTTTTCCACCTAACATGACATATTTTCAAAGTCTTTCTCCCCTCTTCCAGGGCTTGAGAAGAAGATGGAAATGACAGAGGTAGCTGCAGGAGCTAGAAGAGGAGAAACTCTGTGATACCGCAGCGACTGCTGAGGCACATTATTTCCACACTTCCCAACCACTGGCTAGCCCAGCTGGGAACAGTCTGTCTTTGAGTGCAGCCAGTGCACCATGAGCAGTGCTAAGACCTTAGACAGTATTGGCAAGTTCAGCAGATAAACCCTTCCCAGACTGGGATCTCCAGAGACAATTCTCCAGGGATAGGTGGGAAGAGCATCCTGTGGGTGAATGCACTGCATGCCCCTTCTCAGGAATATCAAGTCCTTATAAGTTTTACCCTCAGTGATTGCTTTTCCAGTTCAGGCAAAGAGAAACATCTTACAGTTAAATATTCATTACTTCAGTGGGAAAATGTTGCTGCTCTTTGCATACATTAGGCTCATCTTTTCAATAGAGAATAGAAGAAAAGTGTTCAAAATCCATAAATGACTTGCCTTCATACCTTTATCCCTGTTAACACATGTGCAACATAAAGATTCAAAGATTCACTGGGCCTTTTTCAAAATATGTATGGATTGTTCCTGAGTTTCTGTAAGAAGGACCACTCAAGGGAAAGTGTATAATAACTCTAATGGGAAGTCTGTGTGCTTAAAAAAAAAAAAAGTAAAAAGAAACCTTATATCTTCAGCTTAGCAGATTCCCCAGCTTACCTGTGTGGCTGCATTTAACACTTTGATGTAAACCTTGTAATAGAATGCATACATGAAGTAGTCAGACTCTGTCGTACAGATCCTGTGTACCATACAGCTGTAGCTCACTGACTACGGTTTTACTTCAGATCTTTGTTGGGACACTGAAGATGAAAGAGTGGGTTTCCCTGGAGAAACAAAAAAGAAAAAAGTAGAGTAGAGAAAGGGAAGGAAAGGAAGGAAAAACAGTAGAAAAAAATGTTTGATGCTGCATTTGCTATGTTTAACTGAAAAAAGAAGAAAAGCTATGCAAATTCACATTTTTGCCTTATCCTGAAGGGTTTGGGGAACCGAAGAAGTGATTGTAGCTAGGTAGGGGAATATGATTCCAGCACTCTGCAGGGTTAAGGAAAAAGACCTGCTTTGTACAATCCAAGTAGCTCCTGATGCTGATAGCACCTCCAGCAGCAGCTCTTATATGCAACTAAGATGCTGCTGGATTTGCCACAACCTGGAATACCTGGTCACCACGGTAGAAGCAATGAATGCTTTACATCAGCCGGCCTGTGAATTTCTCTGATTGGAAATAGTATGAAAGGCACACCATGAGAGGGTGTGCTGTTTAATTTACTTCCTAGTATCTGGCAGAGTGCTGTGTTTTGGATTTAGAATGAGACTAATGTTAGTAACATACTGATGTTTTAGTTGTTGCTGAGCAGGGCTTACACTAATTCAGCTTCTCACACTGCCCTGCCAGTGTGTTGCCTGGGAGTGCAGAAGAATTTGGGAGGGAACACAGACAGGACAGCTGACCCAAACTGGAAAAAGGGATATCCCACACTATATTATGTCATGTTGAATGGAGAAAAAAAAAGGGGGAGTGAGTTGGCTGCGGGGGTGGCTGCTGCTTGAGAACTGGCTGGTCATCATTCAGCGAGTGGTGAGCAATTGCATTGTGCATCACTTGTTTTGTATTTTTTAATTACTATTTTTGTTATTTTTATTGTTATTGTCATTTTTTATTACTATTTATCTTTCCTTTTCTGTCCTATTAAATTGCCTTTATCTTAACTCATGAGTTTTACCTTTTTTTCCAATTCTCTCTCCCATCCCACTTCGGGGGGGAGTGAGCAAAAGGCTCTGCGGTGTTTAGCTGCCTGTGGGGTTAAACCATAACAGAGGGAGACCAAGTGCCATATGAAATGTCTCATTCCAGCTTTTTTTTAAACTTTTAATATGTATCCAGGGATTTGTCTGCTTGTTTGCTTACTGTTATTGTTCTGACTGCATACTGACACACAGTTACCAGAGTCCTTTTCCAAATTTAGTAGGTGATGCTTCCTTCGCTGTTACCTTTCATTCTGTCAATAATAGGTCCAGATCAACTTGTCATTGAGAAAATGGCTCCAGTATTTCACAAGTTGTGTAATTGCTTCCCTTCCTTCCCCTTTTTATCTCTGTCTTTCAACAGTGTCTCCACTATTTTTCTTTTGCTGTTTTTGTTTTCCTTTATGGCTTGTCCAGAATGAATGAGGGAGCATGAAGGAGTTGGTGAAGATAAATTTATTTGTGCTAGTGGGCATGCTTGCAGGCATGCTTGCATCTGATGATGATGATGAGATACAGGGGAAATCATCTACATAGAGCAAATCTACAGCAGTAGAAGACTGCTAAGCTTCCCTGAAAACATCAAGGTCTGCATTTGGCCTATCAGCACTAGCTTTTGGCAAAGCACATCTGTGCATTTAAAATAAGCAAGCTGAACGGTGGAACATGAGCAGCATTTATCTGCACCATTGATGTTTAGTAAGTCAGTCTCAGTGCTGGTTCATCCATGGGTGGTGAAGTCCAATTTGCATGATGTTCCCATCTGGCAAATGACATCTAGGGAACTCTCCATAGTATGAGGCAGTGATTGCTAGGGGAGCAGTGTTCATCACTTAGCAGATTGGGGATGGAGCAAATGTGAGTGTATAAGCCCAAGGAGATATGGAAGTGTTATTGCTCCCTGTAGGAGACAGCTGGTGCTGCTGGATGAGTATAGGAACAGTTTTGCAGTTCAGATTACAGCATCACCCAGCCTGGAGCCCTGCTTTGACTCTTTTCCTTCCCATGTGTGGTTTCCAACAGCCCACTGCCAGGCTGACATTTCTTCTCACTGCTGCTGGTGGCTGGCTTCTGTGCTGTTTGGAAACCCCAACAGGCATTATGATTGAGCCATGTCAGTGTGATTGACAGGTTTGTACACACAGTGGGCTGGGGCATCCAAGAAGCGCTGATAACAGCTCATAGGCATGTGAAGGCAAGACAGAAAGTGGATATGGCAGGCTGAGGAGCAAGCAAAACAGGTTTTGGCTTCAGCCCATGAGCTTTGATGAGGCAGTGTGGCCACTCCAGTGTTTGAATTTGCCGTATTGGGTTACTCAGATGCATGAAGGAGAGACACAGCAGGACGAACAGATGAACAGCCATGGGAAAAGAGGAACCTTATATAAAGGGGGTGATACAAAGGAAAAGGAAGAAGAACAAAACCCCACAAAATAAAAAGAAGGAATATTGTATCTCCATCAAAGATTCTTGCCATGAGCTTTGCTCTTCCCTCCTACCCTGTCCCATCTCAGGAAATTACATTTGTCTTGCAAACTGTAATCACTAGCCTTCCCGAAAGGAAGAACAGCCTGTTGAGTCTCACAGAGCAGACCAAATATCTTTCCTTGTCCATCAGGAGATTGATATCCCTCTTGCTAACCTTCCTAGCAGAACAGGTTTTATACAGGTCTTGTATCTACAGCAGATCTTCCCTGCAAGCTCAAACAGAAGGTTCTGTCCAGCAGTCCAAGTATTCAGTACCTTGACACTATCCCACCAAGTAAATGGATAACATGATTGACCCTGAAATGAAGTCTTTGTGCTGCTAATTCAGGGGGATAGGCTGAATACCCAAGTCTGCCAAAGACAGTATGAAAGCTATTGACTCTTTTTGTTTTCATTCCCCACTGTAAAATAGAAAATTGTGACATCTACTGTCATCCTTTATTTGATGGGACTGTGTACTTGAGTAGGCCCAAGAAATTCAATTACTCCTCCTCCCGATCTGAACCTGTGAAATGAAAAACAGAAGTTCCAAAATAGAAGTCCAAGAGTAGCCATGAAACTGGCCCAGCCAAATGATTCCTTTCAGTGGGAGCACATACTGAAGGGGAAGTCCAGACAAAAGTCTTTTGATCCATCTTATCTGACCGGGCTATGACCTCTTGGAGGAAGAGATATGTTACCACGCGTAAGGAAGTTATGATCTCAGTTTTCTCTCTCCTCTTTATTGACCTTTACTCCTCCTTCTTGTTCAAAGAGCTACCACTGTTGATTTCACAATATTTTCTCAGCAGTTTAGCAGTTTCTTCTGGTTTCTTGTTTGTTTTGTTGTGAAGGGTTTTTTTTTTCATCTAAAGGCTCATCTGGGGTTGAACATGCACCATGAAATCTTCTCACATTGGGAGCTGCCTTATGTCTGGGCTTTTACCAAGGTCAAGCATGAGAAAGGATTCTAATTTGTCTTTTTCATATCTAAGCTTTGTAATTTTGCCATTTTTCTGTGCTGTTCACTGAGTTCCACTGAAAATTTCAAGCTCTCTCCCACTTCTTAGCAAGGAGAATGAATATGGCAAAGGAAAAATATACTGTCTTTCAGTGAGGTGTTCACTTCTTTGTATATATCTGCTTTTGCCATCAGATTCAGCAGAGGTCTTGTAGATGTATGCATGGGTAACATTAAACTGTCTGAGTCAGACCAGATGGGGTCCCCTAAAATGATCTCTCAAACTTTCTGTACCAACTTCACCTTGAATGCCAGCATGTGAGAAAATGCTGTGTTGGACCGAGAGCCAGAAAGGGTGTTTGTGACTAGTCTGGGAATAAAGGCATCACCACAGCCTGGCTTTTGTTGGCCTGTGGTGATGTGGGATTGCAAATCAGGGCAGTGTTTTCAGGTAAGGGAAGCAGACAACCTCTTTATGGCTTGCATCTAACATGGACACTAGCCTTTCCTTGCATGGGGTCTTAAATCAGGTGATATCCAAGAGTTTCTTCTGACCTAGGTTGTTCCCTGATCCTCTGGTTATGTGTGAGTCTAGATGAGACTGGTTGTAACATGCAGAATACCAGATAGCTCTCATTTGCTCTGCTGCATTTTTTTACAGGGAAAGTCTAGGAGTTTAAAAAGTCAGTGACCAGTGGCTCTTACACTCCAGCCAACATAACTAAATAAATAGAATATACACAAGGGAACCATCTGTTACTGAGGAAGTGAATCATGGCCACTTATTTATATATTTCACTTTAAGGAACCATTTTGAAAACTGTAGCATCCTTGAATAACAAGGATGTTATCTGTTGACACAGCTGCTACTCTCTTGTCCTTGTCTCTCAACCTGCTTTCAGCCTGGTACAACACCAGAACACAGCTGAGGTGTCGCTGGCAGTAGTGTGTGAGTCTTCTCAGGTCTCCTCTTTCTTCCCAGTCACAGTCCACGTAATTGCTGTGCATGGGTTTATGATGCTGTTAAGGAACTGTGGCTAGAGAATGGGTGGGTGGGTGGATTCCCAAAAAGCATAGCTTCTACTTTAGGCTTTCTTATTTAAACATGTACAGACTGGAGGTAATTTTGGACCCACACCTAGATTCAAAACTCAACACACATCTCAAAGGGTAACTTGCATCCAGAGGTCTCCTTTTTAAGCCATTTGGATCCAAAATAAACTTCCTCCAAGATTCACAACTGTCTAGATTTATGTAGTAAATAGTGAGGGAGTAGATGTAGAAAGAGTCTCAGAGACTATAAATGTGGAGGCAGAATTATAGTTCCAAATACGATGTCTTTCATGGTTTAGTATGGGACTCCTTCAGAGGTGATAAAGTTCAGATTTCTGTATTCAAGGAGACTCATACATTGTTGATACTGCCAGCGATACTCCCCTTCTGCTTCCATACCCTGTGTAGCAAGCCTCCATGATAAGACATTGTGTTGTCCAACTGAAACATTAGTAATGGACCTTTTACATTGAGAAAGAAGAGAGCACTGACTTGGACAACAGAAAATGAGGGGGGGGGGGGGGAAGGGGGGTTCAATTTTCAATAAAAATAAAAAAAATTATGCTAAAAAAGACTTTTTAAAAAAATATTTTGGTTAAAAAGCACTGGAAGAGTTTTTTCTCTGCTCCTTGACATTTCCCTGTTCCTGCAGGAATTCCTATTTAGCCTAATTAGGCTCTGTTTCTCCTTCATTTGGGCTCTATAACTCATTAGCTTCCAGCTGGGCAACTCATGATTCTAGGATGTCTAATTACCTTCTTCTAGCAGATATCCTGATTGCCTCTGGTCAAAATATGCTGATCCAGTCTCTTCAGCTGATCTGAACTGATCTCAAAATGAGTTGTGTCATTAGCCCCTTGTAATTTCATCCATTCTTTCTACTTATTCCCCTTGGTCAAGATCAACATCATATAAGACCTGATGTGACAGAGAACCAAGAATATAATATGGTCAGTTTCTTAAAGGGGAACACTCACTAACTCTAATGGTCTGCATTGCTTCGATAGTATCAAGAAGTTTGGTTTGAAGTTCCTGAGGCAAACAGATGGATAAGTATCTTCATCTATTTCAGCTAACCACAGAGTCCAGCTCTTTTTCTGTTCTTTCCAAGGGTGACATTAAATCCATTTTAATCAGGTATGAGACCCTAATTCAATTTTGACTCCTTTCTGGGACTGTATCCAAAGTTAATTTGTCACAGTCACATTCAAGTTTAGCTCAGTCACATTCAAGGCAAACTTTATAATATTCTTGTAAATTTGGATAAATACATCAATGTAGCTCCAGTCTTTAGTAAGAGGTTTATTCCAACTTTTGTGGCTCAGATTTAATTGGCAAGTTTTCTTTAAAGAAAAAAAAGTCTTCAGTTGCATAGACTGACCCTGATTTAGTGGTCTACACAGATTATATTTTTTTTGTACAATTAATTCACTGATCACAAGACATCTGCTCTAGCAGGGAAGAATTGCACAGTTCACGTTGTTAGGACAAATCAGAATTGTAGTTCTTTGTTGATTTATTAATGACAGGTAGTTAAATGCCAGTCAGCAAAATATACCTTCAGGATATAATGTCAGAAATACAACAGATAAACGATAAGACCAAACTCTTAACAAAATGTTTGTTGCACACCTACAGATTTCTAAGCATCCTTTTACAACTAGTCCAACCTTCTAAGCCCATAGATATCTACACAGAGAATTAATTTTCCGAGGATGGGCTGTGTGGGTATGTCCTCACTGAACTATTAGAGAGGAACACATTATCAGTAGTTGGGAGTATATGGGTGAGATACCTACAACCTGACCTGTGATACTTGTTCTAAATTGTACTAAATTGTGTTCTCTTTCCAGTGGTTCCTTCCTGTCTCTTTTTCCCAAGTATTATATTTTAATTTCACTTGGGCTGCAGAGAAACTTGAAGGCACTCCATAGAATCGTTTCCTTATTTCTCATTGCTGTAGGCTATTGTTCACAAACCAAAGACTTCAGCTAAAGTGTCATTTTCCTATGTGAAAACAAGAGAGTCTTATCCTCTCACTAGAACAAGAGCATTCACCTATTGTCTGTCATCAATAAAGCCTGCTTTAGTCTATTATATCCTCACTAATTACAGAAAAGTTCTGTGCCGATATTCTGCCACTCACCACCAGTATGCAATATACTCTGGTACTTCAGACACCTGGAAGTGATGGGGATTGTGCTTCAGTTGTAATTGAGACAGTCCTTCTAAATCACTGCTCCGTAGTAGGTCACTCTGAGTACCAAGCTGTTACCACCACCCTAAAATCCCTGTTCTGAGTGAGATGCTTATGGATACAGGAGGTCAAGAAAGTGGGTTGTGTTGCCATTACCAGAGTAGCATTAGTATTTCAGGCAGAGCTCTGTATTTATGTAATGCTGGTATCTCCAGTGTGCCAGGAACAGAGCAGTGAATTCATGCTTGTGGTGTCACCACAAGCACATCAAATCTGCTTTTCAGGTGTGGAAGTTGATACCTAGAAAGGTGACTTGCTCACAGCCACACAAACTAGGTCAAATAAGAGATTAAACTCTGGAAAATGCATTTAACCCAAGGGACTATGCTGTTTTTCCTGTCAGGATTCTGGGTTTCCAAAGTATGATACATTAAACAGACAAAGTTCCAATTGAAGTGGTGGGGCTGATGTTAATTTTTATGGATTTTCACACTGAGGACCGTTTATTGACTTCATTTTCTCATTACTTCACCAAATATTTTGATAGGCAGTTGTGAAATTGAGTTTCCTTTGAGCTGCTACATTTCCCCATGAAGTGATACTTTTTCATCTGTCATTAAAAAGTGTGTCATAAAGACCCTGGCCATGGCATAGAAAGAAGATGCCATTCTGAGGATAAAATATTTTGCTTTTGCAACAACTGTGTTGTCAAAAATCAGTTTTTTTCCCCTTCGTAGCACTTCTGATGGAACATTATTTCCCTTTGCCTCCTTATTATAACCTATGCCTTGGTGCTTTCTGTTTTTAGTGGAGATGGTTAACTATCAGGCTTAGGCATGTTGACCACTTTATGTAAGCGCACACAAGTTTGTCAGGCGTGCAATGTATAAAGCCTTTTTGCTGACATAGATACAAATGGTGCTTCTTTCCATAAAGAAAATGAGAGATTCTGCTGTTAAAAGGATCAGCTGATGCAACACACTTTATTATTTCAAAGGAATAATATCTTCATAAGAATAAATTTTGTCTCTCCAAGAAGTTACTCCTGCCTCTTTAGGTGCATGTGAATGTGCTCCCTCCTCCTTTCACTCCAAAACTGTGTTAGCTGATACTTTGCCCTGATGTGCCAACAATAGGATAATATGATAGATTAAGCCACGGCAGTCACAAGTAATTGCTAAATAGTTTTAATTTAATTTTCCTTTTTAACTAAACCCAATTTACCTCTGTGGAGGTGTGACACGTCTGATTACACACAGAGATGCTGGGAGCAGCCATGCTTGCAGAGGGAGAGGGAGAGAGAGAGAGAGGCAGGATTGAGCTCTGTGCATGATGTGATAAGAGATCAAAGCTAACAGAGCTCCTCAATATTTCTATTAGCAATAATTCAAAAGAACCTGCATTTCAAATGTCCTCTGTAACTGCTTTAATTGCAGAGATAATAACTCTGAATCCGGGTAAAGGAAAGGAGTCAGGGGTCAGTCCTCTCAGCAGCAGAAATTATGGAAATCAGAAAGGCTGGTTAAGGTAAATAATCCTCGTAGCTGCCTGCTCCATCCTGGTCTCAGAGCACCTGTTTTTTAGCTCCTGAGAGAGTAGCTGAGCTGTGGATGGTGATGTGGGTTGGGCCTCCTGCAGGAATCAGAGGCTGGTTTTAAAATGTGCTTTAAACTCTTCTGTGGGCTTTCTGTTTTGCCTTCCTTTCATGACCTGCTACACCAACTCCAAGAACAAACCTTCAAAGCTTTTTAAAATTTTCCTTTCCCTCAGTACTGTAGGCTTGGTTGAGCATGTGTGTGTGTTGATGTGCATGTGCGTATGCCCCTGTGAGAGCCCATTGCTTTGTAGTGATTTCTAATTCTTCAAAAGCTTATGGGCCACCTTCCCAAAGCACAGCCTGTTTAAATCATTTCACTCGAGTGGAATTAAATATTTCAGAAAATTGGGAGATTTAGCAGCAATGATTGCTTTTTAAGATTTTAATGTATTTGAAGACAAGACCTTTCAGTGTGACTGGTTTAGCCCATGTGAATTTTAAGCATATGCTAAAGCACAGCACGTCGTCTGTCTCTTGGCTTTTACAACACCACAGAGTGAGGGTTAGAAGAGAGGACACTAACGGTCATGGGTGGCTTTAACTGTCTGAGACACATCACCAGCACAATGGTCTGGTGTGGTGAGAGAATTGTGGCTCAAAGGAGAAAAGATTTGCACAGGAAAATAATCACAGAAGTGACACCCAGGCAGGGACATGAAATCATAGAAGACATGGGAAGGTTCATCAGTGAAAGCATCCCTATAGCTGTTGGGATACAAAGACTTTTTAAGATATTGAAGAATTTAGATAATAGATCTGACTTTGCAGCCCTGGGCTCTGCCTGTTGTACATCCAGAGATAAGCCTGTGTCACACTGCAGCCTGGCTCTCACCTGCACTGAATGGCTTTGACCTTCCAGGTTTCAGGTATCCAAACACAAGTATGTTGGAGCTCACATGAAGGCTTTTTGCTAGCCCAAATGCCAGAGGGCTCACCGTGTGCTACAGCCTTTTTGTTTGTCATGGTCTCTATCTGGGAAGGGAGAGCAGCCAGAGATCTGCTCTCTAATAGCAGAGGCTCCAAAGCTGCTCAGTAGTTTTAGGGATATAGGGCACAAGAAATTATTTTGAAACCATCATCACCAAATCCTTTCCACATCCTACAACAGCAGGAAGGGAGAGACTTGTCCTCTCATAGGTACCTGATTCCCATTGAGGTCAGAGGGAAAAAGGCACTTCAATGCCTTGGGGACTCAGGCAGCAAGAACTTCATTGGTTGCATCTGTGTTGCAACTCTGACTGCTAAGGTGTGCATTTCTTTGGCAAGGTCATTTCTATAACCCAGTATACTGAGATCAGAGCTAGCTCAAGCAGCATTACTCAGCACTCAAGTCAGTCTTGTGAACAACATTCAGACAGTGTGAATGAAATCCTGATCCCATTACAGTCCTGTGCTCTCCCATACAGTCAATTTTTAAAAGTCACTATCACCAGCCTAAAGTACAATGATTTGAAAGATGACAGGCACTGACCCAGAAAACCTGTAGGAGCTAATGGCTACGGTCAGACGTTCCATGCTCAGGGCCACGGTCAATGATTCACTGGCTTTGAATTTGATCATTTCTGAATCCAGAAGCACCATTTAATTCTTGTATTTCTCTTGTGGTTTTTATCTCTAAGCACTAACCAGAACCAAATCAATTTAAGAATCAAGCTTTGGGTCTATTTCGCAAAGATCAAAACAGTTGTTTCTCATCTGTTCTCTTTCCAGTTATCCCATCTACATTTCTAGATGTTTTAGAGATGATTGTACTGATCCTCAACTTTCTCCATCCAAAATCCTACGAATGCAGAGTTCAGGCTAGCTGGAGAAATCTTTCTTACAGAATTGATTTCTTCTACTCACGCTACTAATCTAACTTAGATCAATTTTATCAGTAGTACAACTAAATTTTTCTACAGTACTTTTCAGGTGGGCTGTGGAGGTTAGAGTGTTAATTTGCCTGGTTTCTCACACATTTCCTATTTCTAAACACTAAAAAATGCCTACCTTAATTGCTTCTATACCAGGCACTCTGTATTTCAACTGTGTTCATTCAGTTCCATCCTTTAAATGTGTTCTGAAAAGCTGAAGGTCTGTGAGATATTTTACTTTTCCTTGAAGAGTGGTATATACATTTTTTCAAAGCCTGCATACAAGAAGAATGCCAAATGTTTTACCACATTTAGATTTAGCTTCACATTTGTTCTTTCTATTGAAGTCTTTCTATTCAGGGACCAGGTTATCCCATTCTGTTTCTGTGTCAGTAGTCTATCCGTTGTGCTTAACTGGTATTTTCCACTCTTCTCTCAGAGCCTTGCAGTCCTTGTCTTCTTATGCACCTCTTCAGCAAAGGAGAAGTGGATTATCCTGAGAAAACAGAAAAGCAGTGACAAAACCAGGGAAATTAAAATGAAATATAGAGATCCCTACTCCATCCTACCTTCTTCTGGACCATCTTGCAGAGTCATGCAGAGGTAGAAAAGAGTTTTTTGTCAATTATGAGGAGCTGTAACCAAATAGTGTTTTTACCTGTCTTAGGTATCTGACTGAATTAGCAGTCTGAACCCAGAGTGTCAGTTCAAAAAGTCTTCTTCGGGTGACCTTTCAGAATCTTTGCTGACTGCATTAAAGGTTTAGAAATCCATTTGGACAGTGGTAATTGTCCCCAGGAAGCAGACAACAGCCTTGTTCAATATTGTGTTATTATCACATCCTACACTTCTTTCATTTAGAAGGCCAGGTTTTCTCCTGGAAAACTTCCTAATGCATATTTTGTTTAATCAGTGTCAGCCTTCCTTAATTCTCCCAGCAATTCCTGCACCATGAGTATACTCAGGCACAAAATGGCTTATTAACTAGTTTTCTTGATTCTGTGGCAAAATTTTGCAGTTGCATTCATGAGGAAATCCCAAGGGCTTGTTCTGTTCTGTTAAAGACCAGTTGTAATATTTATGGCTCCAATCAATAGCATATGGTATTTAGTAGAAAAACAAATACATGCTAAGTATATACATAGCATTTGCATCCAAAATGCTGAATGGGAAATAAGAAACCTTTAGGTAATTAGTTGTAGGGTCCTATGCATCCTACACCTTACCAGACTTGACTTTCTTCTCCTTTCATTGAATTTGTTTGAAAGTTTAGCGAAACGGTACTTGTGTTTGCCTCATGCCACGTAACGGGTAGTAATCTTTACTCACCAGTTCTCACCAGGAGAGCAATGAGCACAGTTTTTTGCTGAGTGTGTGAGTTTACTAATATCAAGACCACCATGAATCTTAGGCTTAAAGGCCTAAAGGTAACCAAGCTGATGATTGGATGCTCGTAATTATAACAATTATTTCCCCATTAGGCATCGGGACCCTGGTGCCTACGGCACTGCACAGCAAAGGCAGTGAGGAGACCCTTGGCTCAGATTGCTGCCTAAGATGTGAAACAAATGGCTGCAACATGCACAATGGGGAACAGAAGATCAAACCCAGGCTGTCGTGCCTGCATGACCAGATGTATGCACAGGACCTCCACTAACTTTGCTGATATTGTCCAGTGCTGCATGACAGGATGCCTCCATTCCCAGCTACTGTAAATCCAGTGAGTATGTGGAGATGGCGTCTCAGCATGCCCCAGCACTGCTCAGCTCATTTGTGACTGCTTATATACATGAAACTCCTGAAGAACACCAGAGAGAAACTGAGACATGGCACTGTGTAGTGTGACACAGTCATCTTCTTTCCCAGCCTCCATGTACTCTTGCTCCTCAGCAGCAGCCATGCAAAATTTGCCACTATTACCACAGTTCTGCATCCACGTCATGTTGCCACAACATGCCTAATGTGGGATATAGCAACTGACTAATTTCCTACAGCCAACACCCATAAAGGTTGGGACAGTCCCATCAAAGGAGCAGGAAGTTCGTAGGTGACACAATTCTGGCATAGGTATAAGAGCAAGAGGCATATCCCTTGAAGAGTAAAAAAGAAAACTATTACCTTAAGCACAAAGATATTTAATGAATAAAACCCTCTCCTAAACGCAATGTTTTTTGCTCCCTCTGGTGGCTCTGGAACAGCAGATCAGCACCACGCGCCTGCCAGAGCATCCTGCCGCAGGCACTGGGGTCCCGAGGGCCAGCAGCCGGTGCAGGGGGGGCGGCATGCAGGACTGGCTGCTGGCCTTTGTCCTCTCCCCTTAGGAGGAGCTAAAAAAAAGTAAAGAAAAAAAAAAAGACGAAAAAACTGGAAGCACATATTTGATGACAGGTCAGAAGAAAAAAGAAATAAGAAATATAGTGTTTTGCAGTGTGCACAAGGCTTATACATCTAATTGCTTCTTACTTCAAGGCAGAATTAGTGAAAGAAGATGGCAAAGTTTCCTGTCAGTTCACACGGACAATGTTGTTGTGCGGCATGAAAACAGACCTAAGCACCTCAAGCAAATAAACACCACTGCTAAAATAATTTCTTAGTTTCTCGATTTAATCTATTCAGATCTCACCATGGCTACTTCTTCATTGAGCAGTTATATCCCTGATCCAAAATAAAGAGTCAGCTAATTACATTCACAGGTGATACAAAATCAGGAGGCGTTGCGAATCCCAAGGAGAACAGAGAAGTAATGTAGATTGCATTTAATTCCATGTAGCTTCTTGTACTTGCTCCGTAACTGTCAAAGCTGAGAAAGAAATAGAGTTTGAAAATAAAACAAAATTAGATTCAGCCTGGGAAAATGCACACAGGGGAAAACTCATCTGAAACTAAATTTTTTTGGAGGAAAGGGAAATACTTGAAGAGCTGACTAGCGAGAGATGGATGGTGACAATGAATAAATGAGTTACGAGTCTGCAATGCAATGTGCTGAAGGGAAAAGCCAATGTGATTACAAGTTTCTTCCACCTGAGGTTATGCATGAAAGATTAAAAGATCTACTTTGACCAAAATCAGGTTGTTGGTTTTGATAGGGTTCATTATGGCCCAAATGTGTGCCCCAGCATACAGAGTTTGTTTAAACAATGGGGAAAGCAACATCCACCAAGCATGGCTAACTTTCCTCATCCTCTGCATTACATAACTCAAAGGTGGTCACAATCAGTAGCACGTGTTTCTTGTACCTTGCAGAGTATAGAGTGGGGAAACACTTAGAGTGGACCACAGACAGCTGGTGATACAGTACTCCCAGGGTTCCTGTTGTGGCACTGCAAGATGAAGGATGAATGTGGACCAGGCTCCCAGATCCAAAATGAGAGGTAAATTTGAGGTGCATAAGAGGTGCAGGTTGTCTACCCATGGCTAGTGTATCTCTAAGTAAAAATAAATATCAAGAAAGAAAGGGACAGCTGGATCCACAGGGTGTGTGACTTTAAAGAAATGGCAGGTAGGTGAGCAGAGAATTTGAAGGACAGTTCACATATTAAAAATGTCCCAGTAGTGAGCTCTAATAGACTGTTGAATAATCTCAAGGGAACCAATAGAAATAGTTCAGATATATAAAGCTCTCCAGGTCAAAGTACTAATGAACAGGAAATAAAGGACAAACCTGCAATGGCTGCAGATAGAAGACAAGACAAGCCGATACCACCTCTAGCTCGTATTATTCTGTATCAAAATGTCACTGAACACTCAGGAAGCGAAGTAGGGCCAAACTTAGCCCTAGTAAAAGCAGATTAATCTGTTTAAAAGACAGAAGATGGTATATCATGGTGATATCCACTGAGCTCCTGACAAGCACTATCACCCAGTAATTCCGGAATCATACACAAGCATCTCAGTTGCTTTTGAGTCTTGACAGAGAAATTCAGAATGCAAGAAGGCCCACAGTTGGTGGAAAAATGTGTTGTATCTCTTGATAAGCTAATTCAGCAGTTAATTATCCTGATTCTATAAAACATGCACTTTGCTTCCAGTTTGATTTTTTTCCTCTGTCTTCTAACGATTGGGCTTCGTCATGCCTTTGCTAAAGAGCCTTCAAACACTTTCCTCCCTGCATAGGCAATGCAGCCTGCAAGCTAATCTCCATGAAGTCAAATTAAGGCATTCAATCCCCAAGAGAGACGTGATTTAAAACTGATCCCTCCCGTTGTTTTCCCCTATTGGCTAATTTAAGTAGCTCCCTTCTCAGCATGCTGGCTCTAGTGAATTCTGTTCCTTAGCACCCAACCCTCCAAAGTGTCATTAAATCAGGAATGAAGGGTTTGAAAGCCAGGCACTGCAATGTTCAGCGTTGCAGTGGAAATATTCTTGTGGGTCTGTGCCCCAGGCTTTGCAACTCGACACTATACATACGGATCCTATCATATGGATCTTGGCATCTCCCTGACAGTATTTCAGGAGTGCTGTTTTACCTCTGCTCCTCTTTTCCTCTAAACATGAGACCTTGCTCTACACAACATCCCATTGTGAATTATATAGGGGGCATTATTAACTGTCACTATTAACTGCTTTTCTAATAGATTACTAGATAGTGACTCAGGCAGGAGCTAATGGATTATGAAGAGAAGAGGGTGAAGTAAATTCTTACCTGGTATGAATGGAGGCAGTCGCATCAAGTTCATAGAAATTCAGTTTTAAATCAGTGACAGGTTGTGTTTCTGCACACTTTGTGGATCCCAGTAAAGAACTGCTGTTTTGGGAATCACCACAATGTGTAGTAAGCCACCAAAAATTGACAGGGCCTGCCATGGATCTGCCAAATGGGGCAAGAGTGGGTCATTAACTGAAGTAATAGCCTATTCAAGTGGAAATACCTTAAGAGACTTGACTGAAACCTGCTAGGAGAACTAGCTCCTTCATGGCTCTGTAGGGGGATGAAGCAGACAGCTGGAAAACCTCAGAAGTAAAATTAAAGACCCAGGAATTCATGGTGGGATACACAAAGCCAAGCAATTCACAGGCAGGCTAGTAAGCTATGGGTTAGAAAGAGAAAGGAGAAATGAAGGATTTTATAGATGAGGTTTTGATTAACTATATGACTTACCAAGCTCAAAAGAAACTAGTCTGGATGCAGTTCAGAGGCACCACAGTCAGGAGACTTCGCCAACTGGTCAGATTGACAGACAGCTCCAGGGAGTGATTCAGCCCAGCTAAGATCTGATTCACCCTCTGGAAGTGCCAAGATTTTGATTTAAATCTTCGGTAGGACTGACTCACTCCCTGAAGGTGCCTTTTTCCAAAGGCTATAGGAGAACTCTGAGTAACATCAGGGTCTAATAGACAACTGGAAGAACTGGGTCTGGCCACAACAGCTTTTTGTCACAACCTACCCCAAAGAGCTAAGCCCAAAGTCAAGTCATCTGCATGATGGGACTCTACGAAAGAGGGTGTCTGATGCTGAGCAAGAGAATATGGTGCGTTCCTGTCTGGCAAAGCTGTGGCAAGGGAAGGTCCAAAGAAGCTGGACCTCAACAAAGGAAAGCACATGAAGCCAGGTTGCTGGTACCTAAACACATCAATTTGCTGGAAGTCCTGCTAGGAGCAGATTACAGGGAATGCATGAATGCCAAAATCTCCATGTACATTTGGCAATTTTAAAGCTATTGCTAAGCATGTGTATATCTACTGGCTCTGAGTAACCAACCTGGAATAGGTTATACTTTGCTAAGTTCAAAAATAATTACGGGTATTTATTCTTTATTTAAGGAAGAACTACTTGGATTGTTTAAACTATTTAAGAGATCAGCATTTTTCCTTTGCACATCTTTCTCTCTTGATGTTATGTTTTCTTGAAAGCTATCAGTTTAAACATACACTTCAGGATGTGGTAACTGGATCTTCTGGCCTCATCCTGCCCTTACTGTGGTGATGGCTATCTATTTCTTAATGCTGTTATAAAATTTGTTTTGTTAATGCTGATGAGGTCCCACAAGACTCTTGGATGGACAACACAATGACATTGCAAAAATTGTTGCTTGATGGTGAATAAACTGTACAGATGACAGTCAAGTCCAGGGATTGAATACTGCCTTTTACCTGTTCCATGAAGAGGGTTACCACACAAAAACTCTTTCCTAATTATTTCTGCAGATAAAACTCATTATGACTTTCTCAATTCTTAATCAATACTTTAAAGCCTTCTGTTTAATAGAACAGTTCATCAATATTTTATTTATTTTAATAATTTATCCTTTATTACAGAACCAGATGGAGCCTGCGGCACACTTGTCCTCAAGAAACCAGAGCAAGGAGGAGGTGATGCCCAGAATCCACATCACCTGGGACTGAAGACTTGCATTTTCCTATGTTCTTTCCATATGTCTGCTGTGTCTTGGGTTCAATCACAAGGACTAACCGTACCCAATGGCCTTGCAGCCATGCTATAACCTTGGAATGGCAGGATTCCAGAGGGAAGGTTGTTCTGCTTTACTTAATGCTGATTCCTAACTGTGGGAGATGCTGGCTGTCCCTGCTGATGGTCTCACAGGACACATTAATGTCCTTTGCCAGGAGATTTCCCTGGATACTCTCTGGACTTGTGAGAAAGGAATTAAATGTTAGGATGAAAAGAGTCCATCACATTCTTTTCTCTGGAGCTAGGGAGCAGAGTTATGAGTGACAATCATCTCAACTGAAGGGTCTTGTATGCATGGCTGGCTATGCAAAATTGCCCCTTGCCCTCTTTATGCATGTATTTGTGAATATATACAATCCCAGACTAGAAATAGGATTTGTTTACCTGAAAGGTAGTTCTGAACTGAGGAGCAGATAAAACTGGTGAAGAAAGTACTAAGGTGCTTTTACTGAGAAACCACCAGGGTACAACTAAGATACGATTTCATGTCATCAGATGATATGAGGTGGTAGTTCTCAGGTGTCTAGCCAGGACAATGGTAGGATAAAGGTCACTTTACTAATGCTGGTAGATGGAATATGGTTGCAGATAGTAGCTTGAGGAAGAGATTTTTCAGCATCCAGAATGGCATCAATCACCTTTGTTCACATTTTTTGTACTCTTCTGGGAAAAATTGAAGGCGTTTTTGGATTTATGGTTATTACTAGAAGCTCAGCTAGCAGTGGTGTCTAGGAGCTCTTTTTTTTCACTCTGTGTCTGGCTAAGAAATGTGGCCTTTCCCTCTAGATGCAGTCTTTGGCTTGGCAGTCTGTTCTCACTTGCTTTCTAGACCATCAGGTGATGTAGGACATGCTGAACAGCCTGCTTCATTGCTTCAGCCACTGGGCATACATTGCACTGTTCTCTCATGCATCTGCATATCTGAGGCTTAACCCTTACTGGTCCTGGTTTATATCCATTGGCTTCCTTTTCAGGTCCAGTTGCTGTTCAGGCCTCTGATTTTGTTTACAAAAGTATTTCCCTCT
Source organism: Zapornia atra (assembly GCA_013400835.1). Taxonomy (NCBI): domain Eukaryota; kingdom Metazoa; phylum Chordata; class Aves; order Gruiformes; family Rallidae; genus Zapornia; species Zapornia atra. The sequence continues at coordinate 51,450 of VZTU01000159.1, read as the reverse complement.
TGGTTTTGGCCATCTTTCATCCTGTGATATACCATGGTAAATGATGCTGGCTGAGTCACTTGGTCCCTATTTCTCAGTATGGATTGGGCTGGTGGAGATATGTTGCCAGTGAAAAACACCTGTTTATTTACTTCTTTCCCAAAGCTTGACTTTACAGAACCTGCATTGTCCTTGAATATGAATGACAAACCCTGTCCCTCTTCTTTCTAACCCATGGAAGACCATGCTGATGGGAGAGATTTGTTTGACATACACTTTTCCCATTGATGAAAAGTAAAATACCGTCTAAAGGGAATAGAAATAAATACAATTGTTCATTGATACAGTAATCTAGGGCAACATGATGACCAAAATGGGTAATGGTTTCAGACTTGTTGACACCTGGAAAAGGTTTTCTTTTGGGTGGAGAGTAAGCCAAAGAAGAGGGACCCAGATCCCTCAGGATCTGGACATATGTGCAGACAGGGAATTAAGCCAGAGAAAAAGTTAAGGGGAATAAGGATGTAAAGAGAGATGATAGAAGAGTGACAGGAGGGAGTGAAGAAGATTTTCTATGTAAGAAAAAATGAAATGTGGAAAACCACTGAAAACAGAAGACAAGGAAAGGATTAAAGATAAATAGAGTAGCAAAAGAGGGTTTGATATAAGAATTGCAGAAGAAAACAAACAAAACCCCAAAAAATAGATGGGGTGATGGAAGTAAAATGTTGAGAGAATTACTTTCAGTTTTATATCACAGGGAAGTCAGAATAAATACAGAGACAGTAGGATAAGGAAGAAATAATACAGTATATAATGGGAACAGACATAAAGATGGGAAAAAAAGTAAAAGAAAGGAAGACCTAAACCAACTGAAGAAGAATAAGCACATTCACATTCCATTGTTTTGCAATACAGCAGTGTCAGTTCCCTGAAAAACAGGCAAATGGGCAGACAGAAGAGTAAGATCGGACAGAGAGTTTTCTTCCCTCCCAGGCTCAGATTTATCCTGATGGTAGTTAGATGCCTGACTGTGCTCCCTAAAGCCTGGAATATCACTGCCTTAAGATCACTCTGTAAACAATGGCTAGTGAGAGGATACCTCCAGGAGGGAATTCAGATTATCCATGTCCCATTATTGGCTGGAAGGACTCCAGGGTGATGAGATGCCAGGTCTCTGTCATGTGCTACCTCTCAAACAAACTTCTGTACTACAAGTCAAGCCCTAACTGCCGTGTCCTTCAGATTTTTTATGCACAGAGCCCTAATCTACACATTCACAGCACATTTCTCATCTCAAAGTGAAGGCTCCTCTGGCAGGGCACAATGGAGCTGTTCCATTGAACCTTTTTTGTGATGAAAAATAAGATTTATGTAGGTGGATCTGCTGATACATCTCAGTCACAAACTAAGAGATTCCCCAGTTAGACCAGTTCTAGGCTTCTCTAGAGTAGGGAAGGCCACATATACCCAGCTCTGCTCTGGCAGGAGGGTTGTAGTCAGAAATAAGAAGAAGCAAGTCAGCCCCCTGTGCTTTCTAAACCTGTTCAGGATTTAAGCAGTTTCCAGTGGTGAAAAAATGTATCTGCCACCAAACCCACTATATTACACATGCTTCCCCTTCAACAGCTCCATCCCTTTCAACAAATCGCTTCATTAGAGTTATTGAGCTTAGCAGAGCAGCAGAGTTATTCTTTCACTTGTCCTTTCCCTATCCACCGCCTGAGCCTCATAGCGTTTTAAGTCACAACACATGAGACCAGTCAGATACTGACATGGTTTGACAAGCTTTGCTTCTGTGGCATCTCCTTTGTTTAAAACCCTGTCGATTACGTTTTCTTTTAAAACACAAGATGATTTCCAACTTTACGCCTACAGAATGATTCATTTGACTTCTGAATTGTCTGAAAGCTTATGAAGAACCCTTCCCAGCATCCTCAAAGGGAGGAGGGTAAAAAGGAGGTGAACATCTTTATTTCTTTTTCTTCCAGAAGTTAAGGACACACTCAAGCTTGATACTCTCCTTTCACTTAGTAAAGAGTTTATTAAGATGGAGTAATTGAAGTCAATGTTCAATTTCGTCTTAATAATGCAGATATCTTCCAGTTCCCTCGAGACCTACCGTACCAGAGGTAGATGATAGCAGTGGTTTTCAAAGCACCAAGGGTAAATGTATGCAAATCCAGATTAGTCCAGTGCTGAGTGGAAGCCAGGGTTCTTCTAGGCCAAATTATCACAGATGCAAAGAAAAGATCCATGCAGACAAAGGCTCAGCTCTTCTAATAAAAAAAAAAGGCCTGGTATCCCAGTCAAGCTGCACAGCTAACCACCTGTTCACCCATAGGTTTACCCATTGCACATAGAAAGGATTCCTTTGCCTTACAGAAGAGCAAGCTCAGAGGATGGGAAAGATTCATAGCTGTGGAAAAGCTTCTAAAACAGATCTACCTCTAGAATATCTGATGTTTACGGTATATCTGACTAAGGACAGTATGCAAACAGAAAGGAAATCCCTGCCCCAAACAACCTACAGTCTAATATTGGTGTTTTCATGGCTAATTTTTTTTTTAAAATCTCTATGGTAACAGAATTTCACAGGTTTAAAGAACACAGTGAAATTGTAGTGCCTAAATCTATTTATAGAGATGTGTAGAAAACACCGTTAGGGAGAGAGACAGTATATTAATGGGAATGGCTTGGCTATTGGATTTCTAGAATTCAGCACTGAAGTGAAAGAGCCTTGAGGGAGAAAAGGATCAGTAATGCAATAAGCACTGAAGAGTTCAGAGGGGCATGCAAATAATATCTTTTACTCAAGGACAGATTTCATCCGTACGGAGACTTGTCCATACCAAAACATTTCCACTCCAAAATTTCTTCTCTAACCTTACTGTTCAAAGAGCTTCTGAAATGATATCTTATTCTCCTTTTCAGTGAGTTACTCACACCAAGTGATAAAATAACAGCCGCTGATTTTCTATAGAGCTTTCACATTGATGGCTGTTTTCAGGCTATGTGCCATTAAATATGGAATTTACACATTAAAACTACCTTAGCATCTGATTTCAAGAGAGAGATGAACAATCCAGTCATGAGACACTGGAACAGGTTGCCCAGAAAAGTTGTGGATGCCCCCTCCCTGGAAGTGTTTGAGGCTAAGTTGGATGGGGCTTTGAGCAACCTGGCTTACTGGGGGGTGTCCCTGAGCATGGCAGGAGGGTTGGAACTAGGTGATCTTTAAGGTCCCTTCCAACCCAAACCAGTCAGTGATTCTATGATTCTATGGATTCAGACATCCTATCATTACCCAGGGCTGCTGAGACATGTTTTCCTAAAGGCAGAACAGAAATTCTAACATCTAATTTAAAACTTTTAAAAAACAATGTGGCCCCGAGTCTCTGAGATGCTCTGAGCTCTCACAGCTACAGCATGGTTAGCTCTCAGAGTGTCTGTGACTTGATGTATAAACCTTGATGGTAATTCTTAAGAAGACAAGAGATAAAAATCTGGTTTGAAAGGAATTAGATCTATCGGCCCTAGAATGACAAAGATTTTCAATCTTTGAGTTCTCTCAACACTTGAAAAAAAGGAGCTTCCTGTTCTAGATGAAGATGGGACCTGTACCAGTTCATTCATGAGGGGTTTTTTGGCCAGTGATGCTGCTTTCCCAGGATGCAACCTGACCTATAGGTTCATTCTCTAGGGGCACAATTGCAGTAACATCATATGAAAATCAGACACAACCAGAAAGAACCAGATTTCCCAGAAAGAAAGCACAGATGTGCCAGTATCAGTCAAGTGGGGTGAACTGATTGATCTTGAGTAATGTACTGTTCACAAGTAGTTCAAACAGGTCTTTACCAGGCCTATGTGACATGTGTAACAGGGACGGGCAGAAGGGAGAACTACTGACTCTGTGGTTTGTGGATTATTTGAAAGGATCATAAAGAAGGAAATCCCGTATCACTGGCCTACCTGTGATTCAGCTCACCACCCACAAAGAATTGGTGAGATGCCCTGTGCACCACCCACCTGTGAGCTGCTTTTGATGAACTCTTCTACTCCCCTTGGTCCTCTGTGAGCTGTAACATGTATCAGGACTTAACAAAGCGTAGCTTGCAAGATCAGTGACTACAGTCCAGCTCTTGTGGACTGCTTCACCTAACAGACTCAGACTCTAACCCCTCCTGTTCCTCTGGACATAATGGTCTTATAGTTGGCAAAAGAATTTAGGAGGATTTAAAGGAGACAGGTGAGCTGCACCCAGGTAGCCATGACTTCAGGAGAAGAAGGAAAAAGACTAAAAAGTTATGATCAAAACAGGACCATGAGAGTCTAAGAGAAAGAAAATTAATATGTGTGGTGGAAATACAAGAAGTTCCCACTGCCTGGGGCTCATTCCATACCTTCCTTGGGGTCTCCTGTTTGTGCTCAGGGCCAGTTTTGGTGAAGCAGCTTTCTGGCCTTGAAGTTGTGAGAGAGATGTTTGACAAGCCTTTATGAGGCCTGTCATGGCCCATTGTCATGTTCTTTGTGGCCAGAAACTTACTCACAAGGTTAGAAAAGATATTTTTCCCTTTCTTCAATACATTGAGACAAATGGTTGGCTTAATGATGCAAAGCCATCTTCCAGACTGGGAAAAATGGCTTCTAAGTACTAGATATTTACAGAGAAGGGTAAAATTATAATTTAAAAAGTTTAAATGAAAAGTGCTATTTTCACTGCAATCAGAATGTTTACTTAAAGAATCACTGTTAATCAAATTCTCTTAAAAAGATATACAAGGCAACAAGATAATTGTTTTCATATAAATTATCTTTTCCAGAGAAAAATGTGTTCCTTTTTAATGAAAAAACTTTAATTTCAGCTCACAACTAATACATTGTTTCCAATTGATAAACTCCCTCTCTGTAGCAGAAATTCTTATTAGTCCCTAAGAACACGATGTTTAATTTTAAGGTAGAGCCTGTCATCCTGTTTCTATTATTTCAGTCCTTAAGGTTAGCCACTTTTCCCTGTAGCATTGCTTTCTTCTCCTGTTTATTGACAATATTTCCCAACTTCTTATCATCGAGAAATTCCTCTTGCGAAGTAGAAATTAATCACTTAGGAACAATGCAGAATGACAAAGACCTATGTGATAAATCAGTCACAGGGCAACCATGCCTAGCAAATGTGATCCTGTGATACATTCCTTGCAGCATGCCCAGGAAGGAGATGGAAATGCTTCTGCCATTGTATGCAAAGGTGGTGAGACTCCATTTATCACCTTCACTATTTTGTGGTGAGCTGCTGAAAAAAAAGTTAAGAGAGACCAGAAGAGTTCTTCTATTAAAAGATGGAGTGTTAAGTGTTCCTTACAAAAAACAGAAGGGCTATACAAAAGAGGGCCAGAAAAAAAAAAAAAAGGTATCAGGTATGGAGGGGAAGGAAGAAAGAAAGGATGTTTTTACAACCTGTGAAAAAATGTGTGGGAAGGAAATAGATGTGGTGGAAAAAAATCAATGAAAAGAGAGAGATAAACAGAAAGAGAACAGTAAGACATATGATGGTTTAGGACTGTACCTACTCTAATATTTTGCCACAAGAAAGAGGTGTTTGAGAGTTGCAAGGAAGAGGCAAAACACTGCCTTGGGCTTGAAACACCTGGGATGAGTTGGACCTGCCAGGGAGGCTGCTGTCTGCCCCTGACTTGAACAGTTTATAAGTAGAAAATGTTTTCTTACATTAGGAGTAGGGCACAGAGATATTTTTCATTTGCACCTTCTTTTATTTTTCCCCAGTGATTCAGTTGCACTTCTATGTCTCACAAATTCTTTGTTTAAGAAGATAAATACAGAAGTACAAAGTTGAATCAGTGTGTCTTGGTATTTTGTGAATCAAACCTATGATTATTTATTTTATTGAAAAATTACTTTTGTTTAGAAAATTCCTTACATTTCCTTTTCTAAAAAGGGGACAGTCTTAACTCCCAAATGTAATGTTCAGCTTGATCCAAGATAAAGCATTTATTTTAAAAGATTGTTTTCAGGGGTTTTTTTGGCACCAGTGGTGAGCCCATAATCTCCTGCTCATGCCATCGCAGATCCACTTGCTTTGTGGATAGCAACATGGCAGTGAGCACCTGCTGAGCTCCGTGTCTTCTCGAAAGCGATAGCACATTTGGCAAATAGGTATATCAGCAGCAGACAAGCCTTCTTCTTGGTGACAGGAATATGGTTCCTCTACATGAAAGCACAGGACAGAATTCTTAATAAGCCACCCTCCCCATCCAGTCACAGTTTCTGTATTTAGAACCTCTTTCCATCTCAGCACTATCTCAAGAGGCTTGGGTACTTGTCTTCCTCAGACGTTTCCTTCATGCCATCCAATTTGACAGTGTAATTTTCTGTACTTCCCTCACAAATATCTTCTGAGCCTGAGAAACTGTAGATAAGTGAACTGGAAGACAAGGAAACAGCTTGGGTGGCATGGACAGAGGGGGCGAGAGATTTTGAACCCTTTCCAGCATTTCTCAGACAAATTTAAGGTTGAGTGGCTGTTGGGGTTTTTTTGTGAGTCTTTTTCCCCGCTGGTGCTCTCCATTCCCTTGTGGTAGCAGATGCTTAGTCTAGTGGGCATGTAAATTACAAAGCTGTCAGGACACATTTAGGCAGGTTAAGCAGACTCTGAAATCCAAAGGGGTTACAAATGCAGATGTCAGGTGCATCTTGGCAGAAGGAAACTTTCTCCCAAGTCCCTGTGTGCTCACCTATCACGTGGTATCCAGAGTGCTGTTCGCCTCCCCCACCCCCCCCTCCCCGGCATACAGACACTTTCCTTCCCAAGGAGGAGGCAGCCCAGGTGCGTTGCCCTCCCACTCCAGGTGTCTGTATGGCAGGATGAGACCACACACCATAGGGCTTCCCCAACCTCTGCCTGTCCCTGCTGGCATTACCTTCACCCCAGGCCTTGGCTTCTCAAGAGATAAAATTGCATTTTTTTTCAGCTCATAGATGAATGATGTGGTCTGTCCCAAAACCAGACTGTTCCTGCAGAGGGACTGAGCCTGGGGCAGAAGATAATGAAATGAGACAGAAAGACATGGAGAAACATGCTTGGTTTCTATGGCTGGAAGGAGTTAGGAACACTGGCTTAATGACCCTAGATTACGTTGCTCCTTCTTACAACATGAAACCTTAATCTTTCCTTTATGGCAACCGAAATAGCCAGAACAGATTTTTCAGACCTCTGGACATGCTAAAACAGAGAGGCCATAAGCAGTAGCCATTATTGTCTGCAGGTGGAAATCACCCCGTGCCTCACTCTCTGCTCACATCACACACGAGCAAAGAAATTTTTCTGACTTTTCCTCTCCTCAGACTCTTCTGTGGACTTCCCCAAAGGTCAGGTATAGTCCAGTCCTGAAAGCAAAGGAAGGTATCTCTTCTCTCCTGATCCTACTCCCTGCCAAATGAGGCAGTAGTGTTTCCAGGAAAGTAGGGGAAAGACAGTGTGAGGACACCTGAGAGCTCCAGAGTACTTTGCATCCTGGTGCAGACTTTGCTAGGAAGGTATAGTTTCCAGTACAGTTGTGAATTGCAGCTGCCTTAGGCAGACAAGGTCACCATAGAGAGCTGGCACAGTTGATGAGGACACATGAATGCATTTCAAAATGGGAGGCCAAACCACAAATGAGCAAGAGGAGGATAAGAGTGAGGAAGTGGCATGGAAGTGGACAGCCATACGTGGAGTACGAATGAATACAGAACAGACAAATGCAACAGCTCTGTAGGGAAAGAGCTGGGAGTTGCAGCAGATCACAAACTGAATGTGAATCCACAGTGTCCTGCTGTTGTGAAGAAAGCAAACATCCTGCTGAGCTGTATAAACAAAAGGATAGTTTGCCAAGCCCACAAAATAATCTTTCCACTTTGCTCCAAGTTGTCAGTGAGCCAACCTCAAAAGCTGCAGTTATGCAGTTATGTGTACCACCTTAGGTGGCAAATTCCAATAGTGCTTTCAGAAAATCTCCAGGACCATAGACATTGTTTAGATATGATAACCTTCACTGAATGGCAGCTTAGTAGCAGTAATTATGTTCTTAATGCCAACAGCCTCCCCACTGATAATAAATATATTTTTGCATTATAACACTTTACATAAGTGTTATGTATTTTTTAGCAAAAAAGGAAAGTTTAATACAAGCCATCTAACAAATTATGTTCCCTGTTCAAAAGTACCATAATCATGTAGTATAATATTTTATCTTGGTTAAAGATATAGATGCTTTAAAAACTGAGGATATATATTTCAAGCAATATATTCATTTTCCTCTTCCTACTCCAAGTTTTTCCTGAAACGATGATGAATATTTTTCTCCATGAGTTTTTTGGCTAGCACAGGTTTAAAGTTAGCATATCACTCAGATATTGCATTCAAGTATACTTCCCTAGTTATCAGAAGACTGAACTCAATTACATTCCCCAATAGCCAGAACTACTGGGGATGTTGGTGATGAAGTTGTCCAGCCCATGTTTATTAGTATCAGTTGTTCAGCCCTAACTTGACATACTGAGCACAATGAGTTCAATGCAGAGATTCTCACCAAAACCCTCCCGGAAGGTTTGCACACACATGCTGAATTTGTCTTCTATGGTAAAAGCTGATTTGAGTCAGTTTTTGACACAAAAAAATCTGATAATGATAACTCACAGACATCAGACACTCCGTTTTTAAAGTAACAAGGTTCTCTGTCACTCCTGAAAAAACTAAGTGCAAGCTTCCCTGCTTCTACAGTCTCAGACAAAAAAAAAAATCCATTGTTCATCTTTGTTCCCTTGATACAAGTATCAGGTCTCACAGCTTTTCCCTGCCCACAAGTATATGAGAAGTTTTGCTTCCTGGCTGGGCATGCAGACCAGCTAACAGTCTGTGTCTACAGTCCTGAACAATCAGTGCTATTTAACTTGTGCCATTAGGTCTCACTATGGTCTGCATTCCAGTTTCCCACTGCATTTTTCGAGGGAAGTTACTGTTAATCCAATATGCTTGTTTGGGCTGGGATAGAGTTAATTTTCTTCATAGCAGTTAGTATCGGGATACGTTTTGGATTTGAGCTGGAAATAGTGTAGATAATATAGAAATGTTTTTGTTATTGCTCAGCAGAGCTTACAAAGAGTCAAACTGCTTCTCACCCCATCCCACCAGTGAGCAGAACGGGGATGCACAAGGACTTGGGAGGGGACAAAGCTGGGACAGCTGACCCCAACTGACCAAAGGCATATCCCATAATGTATGATGTCATGCTTAGCATATAAAACTGGGGGAAGAGGAAGGAAGAGGGGAATGTTTGGAGCGGTGTTGTTTGTCTTCCCAAGTAACCACTACATGTGATGGAGTCCTGCTTTGCTGAACATCTGCCAGCCCATGGAAAGTGGTAAATGAATTCCTTGTTGCTTTGCTTTTGCTTGACTATTACACTGTCTTTTTCTCAACCCATGAGTTTTCTTACTTTTGCCCTTCCAATTCTCTCTCCCCCATCCTACCAGGGAGGGGTGTAAGCAAGCAGCTGTGTGGTGCTTCATTAGTTAGTTAATGCTGGGATTAAACCATGACATCCAAGTTAATGCAAAGGATATCCATCTTCAACACCAGCTGTAACTTATTCATACCCATGTTTTGAGGTACAGATGAGATGTTACATTTCTTGAACAATAGATTGAAAGAATTTGATTTATTTATTGCAAAGAAGAAAGGATTGAGCAAAACCAAAACTGTTTCCAGATATATAGAAAATTGCTGCAAAGAAAGGAATTAAGAAGGTGAGAAATAATGGGGGAAAACTTAAAAAAAGGTAACAACCGATTAACCATTAGGGAAGTTGTTAGCAGTAAAGATAGCAAAGTCTTGCAACAGGTTTCGTCCTTCACTGCAAGTTTTCATAGAATTATTCTGCTCTCCGAGAGATTTGGAGAGGACTTTCCCACTCTGAAAGACTAAGAAAATTCATAGTTAGAAGTTGGAAGACATGGCTGAATCTGCTTTGGAAGCCTCTCCTTTGTGAAAGCTAAGATTCTCATTGATACATTTTCTTTGAAAAATCACCTCCTACTCCACATCAGACAACACTGAGGGCCTTAGAGTTCTCTGTGCCTTTGAAAATTTGTTCCTCAGACATGGTCCTGAGGTTCTTAGCAGAACTGAGGCACTTAACTTGCTTCAGTCTCAATGAATGTGGCCTTCAGGCCTCCAGTCTCATTCAACATCAAGAAAAGTTCATCTCCCAAGGTTCGAATTTCTAAAGGCATTTAGGTTTTCTGCAAGCAAATGACTGAGGCACCTAAGGCTTCATTACAAAACTAATTTAGACTTGAGGTCCCAAAGCTAAAGGACTTTGAAAGAATACAAGACCTTTTAGTCCCAGATCCTCCAAGAGGAGAGCTGTTTAATATCCAATGATTTCACTGGAATGAGATGTTAAATGCCAACAATATTCTGTTCCTAAGTGTCTTTCAAAAATGTCTTTGTTTTTTAAATCGCATACTTGCTTTTGAAAATATGTCCACTGACCTTTATTTCAGTGCCTTCAAAAAAATCCTTGGGGTGTTTTATTTTTATCAGTCAGCTCTGTAAAAAACTCCGAAGCTCACAATAGCTGGTGTAGTAACTCAGAACAAAATACAAGATGTTTAATGTTAGCTAGAGGTATTTTTTTCTTAAACTTTGTTTGTTCTTCAGGTTTTATGGAATTTATCAGAATTTATGTTCTGCTACTTGTAAATAAACACCCTGCTGCCGTGGCAGTAGAGGGTCTATAAATCAGGGGAATAAATAAATAGAACAGGCCTGATTCACCAGGATGAAGGCAGCATATGAAGCTCCTGGGTGTTTCCTCTTGCTTTAGCATATCTTTTGGGAGCATCACTTGCAGCAGCTTACTTTGCTTTACGCAGGGTTACAGCTATATTTATTTATTTATTTGTTTGTTTGTTTGTTTGTTTTAGTGTTCTGGTCTTCTCTCAGATTTGGAGCATCCTGTTGGGATTGCTTGGAAGCACTACAATTTAGACTGGCCTCTAAGCATTAGCGAGGACATTCTGTTGTCAACTGCTTCTCAAGCTTAGGGAGTATCCATCCCCAGGAGCACAGGTACAGGAGCAAAAGAGCAAAGGACCTCATAAGCCTGTTGGTGCACTGTCACTTCCAGCACAGGGTGTCCAGTGGCACCTCCATGAATAATGATGTAAATTGACATAGTCTCCATTTCAAAAATGTTATGATGGTTTTCACCCATTGCATAGCTATTTTCCTGTTCGCCCCTCTGTACTCTGTTGAATAGAGGCTTGCTGCTACCTCCTAGCAGCTATTTGTTCCTATCTGCTTGCCTGAACCTTAGCATCCCTTCCAAACCTGGGAAACCATCAGAGCAATTGTTCAGATACTAGTGCTTGCACTAAGGCTGCTGCGAATGAAGAAGCCTTTGTAGTGTTGTTTTTCATTCGGTTGGGAGTTTTTTAAACAGATCTGTTTATTAACTCTTGTGGAGGGCAGATCACATAACTCCAGTGTGGGAAGTGATTTACAGTTTCCATCTACTCATTACTGTGAAATGCTGACCTGCAAAATTCGCAGGCGTTCCCACAACCTCTGAAGAACTACTCCAGCAGGATGTAAATACAGCCGTTCTCTCTGCTGTCTGAGGCATTGGAGTAGCTTTTCCACTTATCAGCAAAGAAAGCAGTATACAAGTTGGGGCACTGGGAGACTGAGATCTCATATCTTTAAAATTATACATACTTGCATGAAAATTACCTAGACCGGGGCTAAAATTTAAGACGTGTTTCCTAGTTGCACTTCATCTGTATAATCCAAGGGTTTAAATGGGATTTTGCTGAGCCTGTGCTGACTATTTGGCGTAGAGAAACTTTCTACGTGAATCAGCTATTGCTGCTAGCAGTGATTTTGTCCTCTAGATATTGAGATAATCAATAATGTGTCAGATTCATAATATGCTGCTGTTGCATACTCATGGCGATTCTTGAAATAATAACAACATGCCTGAGCTAATCAGAGGAACAAAAGTCCCTTCAGGAGCAGCGGAGTTAAAGTGAAAAGGGCAGCATGTCTCTGTTCTTTCAGTGCGTTTTTCCTGCCTGTGCTACTACTCCTGATGAAGGCCTTTGCACTTTTCCCTGCGCGGCACCTTCAGGTTTCAATAGGTTTCCATTAAAATCTACACTTACCTTTACATTATTTTCCTCCAAAAATCACATGAAGGCCATTGGTTCTGTGACACCCTCAAAAATCCTTGGTGCTGGGCAGAGAGGCTGCTGCGTGTGCTCTGGCTGTTGTTACCGAGCGCTTCCTTGCCGTCTCACAACCCTGTGTGCTCAGGGGAAGAACCACGGCTTTCTTTTGTGTTTGTACAACATTTAGCACAGTGGAGTCAGAATTAGGTAGGATGGACAGATCCTCCCACGTTACAAAAGAACCAAATAGTAATGACACTGAAAAGGAGGAAAATGCACAGCAGAAATAGCTGCACTGCCAATCGATGCGAGTCAGAAGGATGGTATTAAATTTAACCTCCTACAACATTCTGAAGTTAATTTGGGGTCCGTGGGATTTTTAAGAAGAAACACGGCCTACTTTTCTGAATAATTAGACAAAAGGATTCTTGCTAAAATGTACTAAACATGCATAAAGAACAAAAAAAAAAAGGTAAAGATTAGAAGTTCCCAAAATTAAAAGACTGAATTAAGGAACTTTGGGGGGGAGGGGACAGAATCTCTGTACCTCCTGAATTTGCATAAAACCTTTTACTTAGGGTTTTTAATTAAAGCCCCAAGGTAACACCAAATTTTTTTTTTGGGCGGATGGGGGGGAGAATAGAAGTTAAAAGCTGAATTCTGGTTCTGTGACCATCTTTACTGAAATTAAACCTTTCTGTTTTTTTTTTTTTCTTTTAATGACAGAGCAGGCACACACATACATAGTTGAAAACAAGGAGGTCTGAAGGAGTTGAGAAAGATTAGGACTGAGATCTCTGAGGATACATCCTACACTGGACACCAGTGCAGCCCTTTCAATCATCCTTTTTGTCCTGGCAGGCTTCTGCAGCTGCAAAGAGGAGCAGTTGGGTTGGTTCTGGGTCATTATGGGTCTTTTTTTTTTCAGTTCTCTCTCCCTCTGACCAGTTCAGGAGAGCTTTGTCTGTGAAGGCCTTGAATGTGAAGATCCCTGATGTGACTTTTTGGGAGCCACCCCAGCTGAAACTGGTGAGTGAAACTGGAGTGAGAAGAAACTCCTCCATCCTTGTGCGAGGGTCCTGCTCAAGCATCAGGCACCAGTGGGCACGAGGGGCATCACAGGAAGATGCCGGTGAGACAAAACAGCATTTGCTAAAGGAGGCCTCCAAGGCCTGAATAAGGTTTAATGGAGAAATGAGGAAAGGAAGATGATGTGGTAAAGATGCTACATGGGCTTATGCTGTAGGACATGGGATTGATCTAATGACTCCTACAGAGGCTGTTATTTATTGTTCCTATATATAGGCTGTTTTCATGCTTTTCAGACTTTGTTTTGCTTTTCTCTTTCTCACCTGAGCTCTGTGTAAAAACTCACTGAAGCAGAAACTGAAACCTCCAATTGCTTCTGGGTTCCACAAGAGAGAGCTATTTTTTTTCCCAGTGAATATTTAAATATATTTCCTTATAAAGGAAGCAGATCCAGAAGAGGACCTGAGCATGCAGGAAGATAGGTTGTTCCTCAAATGAAGTTTTCTCTACAGCAGAGGCATCAATAACAGCTTTTTCCAGCAGACTTTTTTAAGAGCTATAATGACATGCTGGAGGAGACAATGCTGCTGCCTATGTGTGGTTAAAAAGGCAATCAACCTATGATGGGGGAACTGAGACTGGAAGCCAGGCTGTGGTTATCTAGTGGTCAGAAAACCTTTGACTTGCTACAGACCTGCCGACTAGGGGCACAGTGAGAGCTGTGGGCAGCACCACTCCAGCACAGCAGCATTGTTAAAAATGAGAGTATTGACAGGTAGTTACCGTATAAGTACATATCCTGAAACTCAGTGGCTTCATGGCTGGGTTACCAGGGTTAATCCAGGGTAGGAACTGCTGGTTTGTCCACCGAATAATGTGGGGAAATTCCTTGAAATGCTTTGCTCCATGGTCCCAGGTGTGAGATGTGCCACTGGGGTAGGTTGGATGGAGGTGGATGAGGCAAAGCCATGTTAATTGCCTGCAGAGCACTAAATTACTGCAGTATCATCATCTGGCAGAAATATAAAGCGATGCCCTTCTGGTACAGAAAAGGGGGAGTGGATAACTATACCACAGGGATCCAGCCAGTTGTAGTTAATCAGAATTATTCATCTGCTTGGTAAACTTTTATTTCTTTTATGACAAGAGGAAAAATTGACTTAGGATGCAGCCAGAAGATACAATAAACACACCAGCCTGGGAGGCCTGTGGGATGCAAGCTAAGGAGCATGCAAAAGAATCATTTAACAAGCTTGTTTTCAGGTGGAAATGCTGAGTGCAGGAAGTCTGCTGCTGCTCTTAATGTTGAGACTGGTCAATGCATCTCTCGCAACATCCCTGAGATGAATTGTATTTTAATAGGCTTGGCTTCCATAGTGAGGAGCTTAATGCTCCACCTGACAGATGATGCTTCACTGGAAGGCTGGCAGCTTCTGCCAGGGCAGCATCTTGCTGAGGTAGAAGTGTGGTGTCAGCAGCAAGGAAGAGTCCAGCTCAAGGTGTCCATCTCTCTTGTATACACACACACACATAGAGCCTGTCTTGTGGTAGTGTTAGCAGAAGAAAGGAGGAAAGCAGCAAAGACCTACTTAACAGGCACAGGTGGCTGGTACTATAGCTTTAGCCCTTCACAGACTAGTTGCTAGTGTTGGAGTTTCAGTTTTAAGGATCATGGTGGGAACTGGCCTCCTCTGTCCACATAGACATTTTGCAGGAATGGCCCAAATCAGGAAAAAGCCAAAAGCAGAAAGGGCCCTAGAGCCACCATCTGCCCTGCAAGATATCACAGCCAGTTCTCCAGCTTGGAACATTTTTACCTGGAACATTTTTTCTAACCTGCTAGTGGAGTTCTTTCAGCAGTTATTGGCTTCATCATTCCAGGAATATTATTTTCTCAGTACCAGAGAGTCTCCATATACTGAGGGGAATACCCCTCTGCTGAGAAGGGAGGAGAGACTGCTGGTCCAGCATGTGGCATTCATGACCTACAGAGGGAATCACAGGCCTGTGAAAGACCATCCATCTCTCCTGCTTGCTGGGCAGCATATATATTTCCCCTCCCCAGAACTAAACCGCCTTGTTACAGGAGTTTGAAGGGAAATAGCATGGAAATAGCAGAGACATCCAAGAGTTGCCAGCTTAACTGCTTTTTCTATTCCTATGATAGACACGTTTATGAAATACTTCTAGCCATCTATGAAGCCCAGAGCAAGGCTTTTACAACGAGTATTATTATGGGGGAAAAAAGTAAATTACTGTTACTCATATAATCACAGAGACCTGCAGCCTGACTCAATTATTTATATATTTCTCTCACTTCCTGAGGAAACAAGCTTTATGAAATTGTCCTTTTGCCTGCTGCTTCCCCACCTCCTTTCCTATATACCTTGAAGTCACTCTCTAGTTTCAGCCAACCTTTAAGTAGGTTTCAGAGAGAAGAAATACATATGCCTTTGTAGGAATTGAGGCTGGATAGAGGAAAGGGATCTGTATCAACGTCACCATGGACAGAAAGGTTTCAAAGTGAGCCCTACAGTTATCTGCTTTGTTGAGCCCACCCATGCAGGTCCACTGCTGAACAATCTTCCCTTTGCCTAGCTGAAATTAGGGGCATGGGAGGGGTATACAAGTCCCCTGACAAAGCCAAGGGGATGGGCAGCCTGTGGAAAGCCCTGCAAGCAATGACATAGTATAGGAATTGGGAATACAGGGAGTTAGGGACAATGCATAGGAGCAGGGGTATAAATGCAGGCAAATCAGGACATCACTCTCAGAGCACACGAGTGGTGTCAGCAGCACTAGTGGCATCCCAACCATAGCAGCACAGGCTAAGAGACAGCCCCTACCGCAAAGAACTGCCCACGAAAAACTTGCCCATCATTTAAGCCTTCCTCCAATGCAGAGTTCAAGATTATCACCAATCAAAATAATTTGAAGAAGCCCATTGGCTTCCTCTGGGCTGTTTTCCAAGTCAGTCACAAGGCTGCATATCTTGTTGAAGCCAAGACTTGCAGAGTGAAGCGAGGAGTGAGGTGGCATTGTGGTAATTACCCCGTACAGGCATGAGTGGCCATTAAACCTATTTGGATGCCTTGGGTAGCGAAGCAAGCCTGTGCAGTTAAATAGCATGTTGATAGTTCCAGTAACAATTTGGGGAAGTACAGGGCAATATTTCAGATAATGAGGCAATCTTATCTACTTGTCAAAAGTAAAACCTGAAAATTTTAAGGGCCCTATTGTATTTTGCCTGAAAGAAAAAAGGAGCTAGAAGAGACTTGATTGAGGTATTCATAATTATATGAGGAATAGTGAAAACTAATCAGTCTGTGCTTTTTATATTGTCACATAATGCAAGAACAAGGGGACTCTTAAAATGTAAATTAATAAGCAGTACATTTAGCGTTCAAATGTATTTAGTGAATTGTGTTACAATTACAGTATATATAAATAATCCACCAATTTCCATAAAACTATCTGATAAAATTCACCCATAACAATAGTTCATTTCCCAATTCACTTTTCATTATTTGAAATCCTTTAGAAACCCAAGGGAAGCTGTGGGCTGGGGATTGTAAAAGGCTGTATATTTAGAACAAATCCAAGGAGCGGACTGACTTGTGCAGCATGCACTCCCCTTCAGAAATTCACAGCCCTAGGAAATTAAGGACACTAATGCAGAGGCTAGCTAAAAGAAAGGGAAAAAAGAGCCCACATTGGATAATTTTATGACCATTAGTAACATTTGTATCTATACAAGCTAAGATAATTATGATGGTAATCATATCTCATGCTTCAGAGACTAAAGTGATTGCCTGCAGAGGCCAGGGAAGCCTTGGAGAGTTTCCACTGAAAGGAAGATTAGAAACGCCTAAGATTATTTCATTTGGTCATATTGGACATAGCAGAAAGAAGATACTTATTTCCCCTTTTCAAAGCTTTTCCTTTCTCCATTCTGAATCAGTTTCTTCCCTGTTGGCTTGACCTGTAACCTGGTATCCCCACTGGCATCTTCACTTTTTTTTTTTTTTTTTGCCTTTCCCATCTGTTTTGTGCCTGAATCTTGCTGGTTTCACCCAGATCTGTTTCCTAGTGTCTCAGACCATTCCTCTCTTGTGCTTGTGTCATTCATCCCCTCCAGTGTGAAGAGGCTATCCTTGCATCCAGTCTCCTTACCAGACTTCACCAGTGATCCCTGGTTGGACTCTATTGCTCCCTGAGTAGCACCAGCCTATCTCTTCTCTTCGCACATGAGCAGCTCCTTCCATCACAGATTTTTCCAACCAGCTTCTCCAGGCTGTCAGTATTTTTGCATCTTAATCATTCCACTAAGACCCATAGGAATCATGATACTAGCATCAAGCAAGAAGTCCTGTTTTGTAGATTATCCACTGTTTCAGAAACTGAAGGAAGCAAAGAATCAGGAATGCCTCATGATGCCCTTTAACCATTGCCAAAGTTGCAATCTGATGCACCTGATCTCCTCCTCCTTTCCCATCCTCCTGCCTTTTTACACCTTCATTGCACAAAGATCCTGGGCAGGAGTAGATTCAGATACCAACATGTATAATAACCAACATGTGTAATAACAGGTATGAGAGAATGTCAGAAACCAGCCTCAGGCAAAGAAGACATGGTCATTCTCCACACTCAGGAAGAAATGAGATAGGAAAGAAGTGGTGTCCTTTTATTACTCTGTGCCACCTGCTCACAGCAACACGGTGAAGAATAACTGACAATGAAGGGCTGCTATTTCCCTCTCCATGCAAGGAAGATGAAAGTATAGACAGAGGTTTATTGCTTCCTGCCACATAATATCCAGGTTTTTGGAGCCTGTTGCAGAAGGTGCTATCACAAGAAAATGCCTTCCTCTGGTTTCTCCCTTGCTAGCAGCAACAACCAGGTTGTGACATGTTGAGGTTTTGTGTGTATAGCAAGGCAGAGGAGCAGGTCACAAGCACACTCATCCCATTGAGCTTTCTGCCTATGATAACAGCTTTTGGCTAGGGTTTCATATGAGCTCGGAGAATCAACTCTGTGTTTAGGAGCAGAAGAGCTGTTGATGTGCCTGGATCATACTTCATGCACTTAAATCCCCTGAAGAGGATCCTGGGTACACACTGAGGTGCTGAACATGCCTGAGGCTTCTCATCTGCAAACCTTGCTGTCAGAGTCTTCAGGCAGGTCTGCAGAAATGGATGATCAGCAGCGCTGGTCTGGAGAGAGGGCATGGGACACAGCTTAGCTGATAACATATACATACCCTGGGATGTTGCCAAGCTCTTGGTCTGCTCTTGCATGAATCGGTCCTGAGATGGAGTTTATGCCAAAGTTGTGACTGAGTCCCAAGACTGGGCTCTTAGGAGAGCTCTGAGAAATTTATTTTCCTTGTGAGGAAGTTCACTTTAGGACACTTCAGAAGAAGGAAAATAATAATAATAATTTGGAAACTAAAGGAGGCTATGATGAAGGTATTAAGAATTATGAATGGCAAAAGGAAGGGCAAGAAAGTACCGCTAGTGAGCCTTTTCGGTAATAAAAAATAAATTGGTGGCCATTGAATGAAATTACAAAGCCACACATGGTGAGTGGGTGAAAGGTAATGTTGTTTACAAAAGGTATAATTAAACCATGATATTCACTGCTCCAGAAATTGAGAGGGATGGCTCTACAGGTTTAAGAAGTGATTCAGCATTTATATAAATAAAAAGAACATCTGCAAGGACACTAGCTAAATACAATTACAAGGACTATCAATCCTCATGCTTCAGGGCATGGTTACCTGCTGAGGTCAGAAAGAAATTTCTTCATGGTATGGCACTAAAAAGTAAAATGCATTATCAAGCATTGATGGGTATTGGATACCTTATTAGATGGTCCTTTAATCTGTTCCACCACGCAATTCTTTTCTTCCTGCATATCACAAATCAGTGAAGCATTTAGGTGTGTGCTTCAATTCCATTTTGAAATCAATAGGATTTAAACATGTGTGTAAATGTAAGTGCAAGGCTAAGTACTTTCCAGAAGAGATATATTAAGCAGCTACTTAAATTTTTAGATGTATCAAAGTGGCTTTTGGTTGTGAACTGATGTTTCAGTTCTAAAATCACACACACAAAAACCAGTAGGACTTACTGTATCCCATACATTATCAACTGACTTTGCAGAAAGCCCATAAAGCAATGTGCTGCCAGTTCTAAAAGGCTTCAATTTTTCCTCTGAGAACCCCATGAATTTGTGACTATAGCTCTACAGTTCATCCATAGACATAATCCAATACACATATAGACATAATCACACTGGTCTAAAATAGTTAATGTCTTCATCTTTGGGCTTTCTTTGGCGTGAATAAAATGAGCTTTGCCATCTGCTACAGTTTCCTCCCTCATATTTGCGTCCTACTGGTTCATCTTGTAGTTCTAGGTAAGGTGGCAGTCAGGCATTGAAGATCTCTTTGATGATTTAAGTTTCCTTTTAAACTTTGAAGCCCATCTCTTTTTATCTTCCTTTCTCTAGAGGAGGTGTAACTCAATCCTGACAGTCTTTCAGGGTCAGTAGCAGGGCTCTGAATAGAGGGGAAACGCAATGTCAATCTGATCTCTCTACAGAGTTGGGACATAGTAGACACTCCCCATATTGAAATGTTTTTTCCCCAGAGGAGGTCATATGGAAGTATGAACAGCAGCTTGAGTGCTATTCATGGTCCTCAGACATTGCTAGCAGGCGGTTAAAGGGTTTGAGAGATGCAGAAGAACAGGGCAACTGATGTGGCTGAAGGACAGATGTTACCAAAAACATGAGTTCTTGCAGCCTACAGTGCTACTCCATTAAAAGGTTGCTTAAGACATTGCCATAGCAGCGGGAGAGATTCCCCTCCTGTGGGTCTGTCTTCCCTGTTTTCCTTACTGGACCAAATACTCCTTGTAGAAGGGGTGCAGTGACTCACATGGGGTGGCTGGGAGAGCTTCAGCAATGTGCAGCAGGCAGTAATTCTTCCTTCCAGAGGCTTTGTTCAGTCTGCGCAGTGCTCGTAGGGACCTACACACTGAGATGAAGGGAACATTTCCAATGACTTATGGAGGAGCTGGAACTGGGCCTTTACAGAATACTAAATAATTAAATCAAACTTCATGTAGAGGCAAACTAGATCTCTATACGCTGAAGAATAAGCACATAATAAAAGGCATAATTTTCAGTCTGTATAGGTAGATATTATAGATCTGTGCTAATAAGGAAAACCATAAATTGAAGGATTTTTCTCAAACAGCCCTTTTCTTCCCCTGATCATTAAACATAAAAGTAAAGATGTTGCCTGGTGTAGTCAGACATACGTCTTGAATTGCTCCTTGCTTCCAGCTTCACTTAAGATAAAATTTAAACTGCTTAGTTTAAATGCACAATCTTAGATACCTATAAAAGACTGGCTTGCAGGAAGTGTTTAGCAGATGCTCTCTGCAAATCTCTTCTTCTTGAGTCATTTCTAATTCTGTGTTCAGAAGGTACCTAATCTGGTGCCTGATCAACCTGATAAATTTGTATGATGAAACAACTGGCTTGGTAGATGAGGGAAAAGTAATTGGTATTGTTTACCTGGATTTCAGCAAGTCTTTCAATACTGCCTCCCATAAGATCCTCATAGACAATCTGTTGAAATATGTGTTGGATGAGCGGACAGTGAGGTGGACTGAAGACTGTCTGAATGGCTGGGCCCAGAGCGCGGTGGACAGTGGCACAAAGTCTAGCTCGAGGCCAGTAACTAGTGGTGATGCAAGGGGTCAATACTGAGTCTGATCTTGTTTAACATCTTCATTAATGATCTGGATGGTGGAGCAGAGTATACTCTCAGCAAGTTTGGAGGTGAAACAAAAACTGAGAAGAGTGGCTGGTACACCCGAGGGTTGTGCTCCCATCCAGAGTGATGTTGACAGGCTGGAGAAATGGTCTGGTAGGAACCTCATGAAGCTCTATAAAGGACCCCAGGCTGCTACGGGCAGCCCAGTTGGAGAGAGCTGTATCAGAAAAGGACCAGGGGTCCTGGAGGACCTTAAGCCAGCAATAAACCAGAAAAGGCTTTCAAGCACTGGAACAGGCTGCCCAGGGAAGTGGTTGAGTCACCATCCTTAGAGGCATTTAAAAGACATGTAGATGCCTAGGGACAAGGTTGGACTTAATCATCCTTTCTAGCCTAAATGATTCTGATTCTAATGTGCCTTTGCAGCAAAGGAGGCCAATGGTATCCTGGGCTGCATTAGGAGGAATGGCATGAGCAGGCCAAGGGACCTAATCCTTCAACTCCATGCAGCACTGGTGAGGCCACCCCTTGAGTGTGTCTCCAGTTCTGGGACACTGAATACACAAGAGACACGGACACACTGGAGAGAGTCCAGTGAAGTACACTAAGATGATTAAGGACTGGAGCACCTTACATACAAGGAAAGACTGAGAGAGCTGGGACTGTTCAGTCTGGGGCACAAACTGGAACACAGGAAGTTCTCTCTGAACATCAGAAAGCACTTTTTTTATTCTGAGGGTGACTGAGCACTGGCAAAGTTTTCCCAGGGAGATTGTGGAGTTCCCATCCTTGGAGATATTCAAAATCCATCTTGACATGGTCCCGGGGAACCTGCTCTACGTGGCCCTTTTTGACTGGGGGCATTGGACAAGATGACCTCCAGAGGTCAGTTCTAATCTCATCCATTCTATGATTCTGTCATAACCAAAAGCCATGAGCAAAAATGCACACCTTAGCTCAGGCTTTTCTGTTTAAGACACCAAAGAGGGGATTAAAACTCTTCTAATGAAGTTTCCATGTACTGAAAGATTCCCTGTATCCTTTGGGAAGCTCTAGTTGTGAGCTCATTTGCACATGTAATGTTCTCTATAGTCCTACTAATGTGTTCTGGCTCAGGATTTCCTGAGTTCTAAACCTTTTCCTACAGGACAATATGTGCAGTTACTATTTCCTTTTAATATGGGATATATAAGGACAGTATCAAAATGTGTACTCAGCATTTCTACAGCATTCAGGTTTCTACATCGACACTCTGCTCCCATCAGACAGAGCTCTACACCCATTTCCTCCTCAGCTCTCATTTCTGAGAGGGCTGCAGAAGTTCAGCACTCTCTGGGTTAGCGCTCAACACAAGTGAAAATCTTTATCTCAAAGTGTGTGGGACAAATTGGAATTGAAACAGCTACAAAGGGTCATCAATTCTTCAGATGGACGTAGCATGAGTGTCCTATAAACTGAAACAGCCAGTGCTGCACAGATTCATACAGAGAGGTTATTATTAAGGAACTGGGGGAGTTTTCAAATGCAGGGATATAATTCATCATGACTAGGTTTTGTTAGCAAGGAATTTAGACAGCTTCTGTTACTGCAACCTAGTAAGTCATTTTATCAGCATATTTATTTCTTTGGCTGCTGACACCTCAGCAACCCTCATACCCTCTTAGTATCACATGGCAGGAAAACAACTGACAAATAAAGAGAAATCATTGGTTGTGAATTCACTGAAATCGCATATTCCACCTGGGAAACTTCGATAATGCAGTTCAGTAATAAAGCAGAGTCCATTAAAGATACACAGGCCTCTTGCTCTCTCTCTCTCATACTGTATATAGAAGAAAGAATCTGTAACCAAGGGAATACATCATGAAATCCTACCCAGCTGCCTAGCTGTAGGGGAAACTGGCAACAGTGATTTTGGATACAGAACAGGCAAGGATCCTGAGAGGAAGCCCCGGGTAAATGACAGCTGAGCTGGACCTGCCCACTTTACTCTCTCCCCAAACATTGGAAGACTTGCACAGGTATCTTCCTTACTCTAGTTAGACCTCTAGACCTCTACATAACTTGGAGTTGCATGCAGCTGTTGGCTCCCCTTAGAAAAATCAGCTTCAATTCCATCTTGCAAGATCAATTTCTCCTGCTTCAGCTCATCTCTGCTATTATTAAATAATTAACCACTTATTTGGCAAGTACTTTATATCTTCTCCTGTCCCCGTGTCTCCAACCATACACACAAACAGAAGGGCAATTAAAAGTGCATTTACCTGTGACCCTCAGGGATTGCCACATGCTGTGAGAGTCAATATATTTTTGCTTCTGTTATACTAGCAGAAAAGAAAATTCCAGGGCTTAAGAGCACCAAGGAAAAGTAACATGCAGCCAGAATAGCCAGATCTCCAATGTGGAGCCTGTATGTAGAAAAGCCCAAGTGGTTGTTTTTCCATTGCCATAGTGAACAATAATGGTCTTGGGAAGAGAAACCACAGCCCACAGTTGGAAGGGCTTTGTAAATCAGAGACAACTTCTCAAATTGTTCCTAAAAGCTCAGAGAAAACTGCACAAGTAAGAAGGGATCTTCCATTTCCTCTGACAACCACAAAAGACTTAGCAAGTCAGCCATGCCCTATCCCAAGACTGAAAAAGCTTGTCAGGACAAGAGGGTGGAGGAGGAAAAATACCTGTTATAAACTTAAGGTCAGATTTAGTTGGATGTGTGAGGAAGTGGTACCAGGCCATATGATGGACAGCCATCACTCCTGCCTCTCTCATGACTCCCCATGGGCTACTTAAATGCTTTTGTACCAGAAAAGTCACAGTTCAGTTTTTTGGTTGATTTTAATGAAACAAAGAGCATAGGTATAAAGTGAATACTTTCATGGAGTTTTACATTTCATAGGTCCATCAAACTGTGGGAAAACTAAAAGGCTGGCAAGGAAGGAATCAGTGAACTGGGGGAAATAATTTTGTTATTCTGATTACCGAAGTAGAAAGGAAAATGTTGCCAAGGGGAAGAAGAGAATTATTTTTTAATAAATTCCTACGAATATCCTAATTTCTGAAAAACTGGTCTTTGAAAGAGAACTAAAAGTACTTTTACAGTCAGAACATCTACACCATGGCTGGGCTGTCTCATGCTCCCTCTGATCACGTATGCAAACCTGGACAGCTGGGGAATACTCCCAAAGGTCACTCACACAAATTATCAACTGCCTGAGCCTTTCTTCAGTACCTATTAGCAAAGAAGAAAAGGAGCTACTGAAGGACAGTCCCTGACCATTCTTGTCTGGATCAGTCAGGATACAGCAGCAACATGGTCTCAGCAAAGCAGTATAGAAAAATAATCTGCCACCTTTGTTAAGAGGCACCAAATTGAATAAACCAGTGAAGTCTCAGGTACCAAAATTTATTTTGCAAAGCAAAAGAAGATTTACAGAGTTCCAAAGAGCACCCCAGTCCCTCTTTTCCATCTCTTCATTCATCTTTGTTGCAGTTTGGTGTAACTGCTGCTTCAGTGGCTCTTGTAGGCTGCAGTTACAGCTTTCTGCAAGCCCTATGTTTTGAAAAACACTGGTACATTCAAGGCCAAATTTGA
>VZTU01000159.1:0-25651 GCA_013400835.1 Zapornia atra | reverse complement strand
CCAAAAAGGACTGTGGTGGTTTTGGCCCTAACTAGAGACCAAATACCCACCAAGCCGCTCGCTCACTCCCATAGGAGAAACTGGCAGAGCCACCGTGGGTTGGGATAAGGACAGTTTACTGGCAAATATCAAAGTGAATACAGAACAATAACGGCTCATTACACAAACACCCAGTGCTGACACAGAGTACCTTATTGAACCGACGATTACAGAGGGCTGCCCGACGGTAAGAACCGACTGACCCGATGTCTCAGCCACACTCCAACTATCCTAGAGGCAAAGAACAGCCCCCACCCTTCCCCAAGCAGCTGCTTTTATGGGCAAATGGTGTCAGGTGGTGTGGAAAACAGCTCCGGCTAACTCAGTTCACCTGGGCTGACTCAGCTGACCTGTGTTGGCTGATTGGGGATGTCAACTCTGGCCTGGCCAGAACCAGGACAATCTTTCCTACAAAATCAAAATACAAGGGCTCAGGGGTATGCTTGTGACTTCAGTATATGCACACTGTGAACAGCTAATCTGCAAGCTACATCACTTTCCTAATGTCTGAAAACTTAAAAAGAAAAGCCAGAAGGAAACAGCCTGGAGAAGACATTACATCTTTCTGCTCTTGCAGAGCCAGTCCTTTCATCCCCACTCTGAAGCTACTTGTTCAAAGGCTAGAACTGTATTAGAAAAGTACCTGTTTCTTACAAGCAGCACTTTGGATTTAACTGCAGGTTAAGTATTTCCACTGGTCAAAGCCTCACAGTGATTACGACCATCAGGGAGAAGTATTTCCACTGGTCAAAGCCTCGCAGTGATTAGACCATCAAGCAGAAAAGCTCTTCTTAGCTTTGAAACAGCTAAAGCAGAATATTTCCAAACATTACACCCAACCCCTTCTTGATCTGAACATAGCTCTGTGGAAAGCAATCACTGAAGTCCTCACAGGAGCCCTTCTGGGTGGCAGAACCTCTGTGAGGCTGGTTCAGCTGGAGGGATTTATGCAGTACTAGTTAAGCTGTAATGTTTGGTGTATATAAACAAGCAATTATTTTTTGTTGTGCTTTGCAAAAAGCTTCTGCTTTTCCTTCCAGGTTGAAAGTTGACTGATCAGAAATCCATGTTTCTCATCATTAGGCTCTCTTTGACACTCCTGGTGTCATTTCAGTTTGAAGAAAAGAAGCATCTGTCTGGACAGATATTGCTTGGGCTACAGGATGGTCAGAGAGAAGAGCAGGAAACAAGTGGACTATGCAGGTTATATCCACCTGCCAACATAAAACTGACCCTGAGCCAGCCTTATTTGTCTTTTCAAGACACTTCATGCCAGATTGCAGGACTCATGTCAGAGCACAGGACCCCTGGAAGGAACAAACAGGGGAATTAATGTTCTCCATGTGGCAGGGTTCAGAAAGGGTGGTGTGGCATTTGTGACAGCTTCCCTCATCCCTGGGAATCCAGAGCACGGTTTTGCATCAGTTCAAAGTGAAAACCAAGAACAGTAGGAGAGGCAGAGCTAGAAAGAAGCCTTGGCTTTGGGTGCCCGTATCTGAAGCCAGGATATTGTCCTTGCAGAATTTTATTTACCATGTACATAATTAAACCCCTAAGTGCCAGCTGAACTGGGAATCATGCTGTGTGGTGCCTTTCCTACCGTCTGAATGACTGCTAGACACTTGGCTCTGTTTTGACACAAAAATGCAGTCCATCATAGGCCCATTCATCTGTCATCTGTTGCCTGCTTGTCTCTTTTCCCATTTAGTTGTGTACAAGATGAAATGTTTTCCTCCTGCTGCTTGTCTGGGTTTTTTTTACACTTCATTTTCTTTGCTGTTTTTTATGTACCCACAATGAAATAGCCACATAGAGTCACATTGCCAGCCATAATAATGGATTGAAGCTATATTGGCTTAAGAAATAAACAGCCATCTTCATATTTTTCCTTTCTCTTTCCCATTACAAAGCTGAAACTAACGTATTATTAATTAGACTTCAGTCTCTGCCCCCCTCCCTTCACTTTAAATAACTAGTAGAAGACCAGGGGAAAAGTTAGCCAGCAATGTTATTCATTCATTACTGTGACATATTAAGCAGAGAGCCAAAGTAATGATAGAGTAATGCAGCCAAAGAAAATTACCTGTATTATATTGTCATAGGCGATTGAGACACAGCCAGTTACATGTATACAAACCACAGGAATTGTTTAAAGAGCAAGTAATTACAGGGCCAGAGGATGGGGAGTTTTAGATAAATACTCTCATGAATTATTTACTGTAAGACTGTGGAAGATTTTTTCCTGAAAATAATTGTGAAAAGTAGCCACAAATCAGGCTATTTGCTGAGCTAGTCTAAAGTAATGAATAAGCATGCATATATTTCTGTGCTGGATTGTGCCAGGACTGTCTGACCCTCTCTGGTAATGACAGCAGTTCTCCTTTTGTCTATTTCTGCTGCTTGGTGCTGAAGAAAATAAAATAAATGTTTGCCCAGGAATTTAACCTCTCTGTGATCCTCTTGATTTGCGAGGACACAGAGCTCCCAAACCATGGCATATTGCCTTCTGCCCTCTTTGTATGCTTTTACATGCCACACGACAGTTCCTGAAGCGTGCCTCTTCCTACGAAACTTTCTCCTTTTCAGACAGTGAAAATGATGAAGAAACTTTTGAGATCTCCTGGAGTAGTCATGATTCATCGTGAGTCATGATGCCTTAATTTTGGAATACACTAAACATGAAGCTTAAACTCATTTTTTGTTTCCTTAAGGAAATATCTAGGACTGGATTTGCAAATATTTTTAGGCATCAGAAGATTCAAAAAAATGCTTAATGGGATTTCTAAAAGTTCTTGATGTGGTTTGGCACAGGGCTCATATCACAGATAAAAATTAGGCACCTAATTTAAGTATCTCCTCTAGCTGACTCAGTCATCAATGGAACCAGAGGGGTCCATCCAGAGGAAAACTGTGTCCAGCTGATGATAAGTGAGAAGAACATTTGTGTCTCTCCAATATCTAGACATGCACGTGTTTCTCTGAGGTTAAGTGGGATGGATCCCACCTTGATGGCCAGCTCCTGTGGGAAAATCTGCCCCTTGGCCTCTCTCCGGCCATGGCAGCTCTGAAGCAGCAGCGGTGCCTCCGCCCAGCTGTAAACCAGGCCCACACAGACCCTTCACTAGAATATATCACCCTGCTTGGGAGCAGTTCTTGAAAAGAAACAGGAAGCACCCAGCAGATGTGCATTACGGGATGCCCTTCCTTTGAAATCTCTCAGCATGGTTCCCATGCCTCCAGGGTCCGGGCACAGCTGCAGTAGTGTCAGTGTGCAGCTCCCACCTGGGTCATGGCCAAAGCCAGTCCTATAACCAAAATATTCCTGCACAAACCAGATGTTGCCATCGCTGATTTCCTATCTCCCCCAGAACCAGTGCCATTAGAGGCCACTATCATTGTCACTGGGAGGGATCGGGCACAGGCAATTCCCACAGGTTCCTTGTGCTGTGGACACTGATTTTTCCAGAGGATATCTGAGTATACAGACAAAGTTTTAGAGATACTCTCACACAAGTTTCATGAAAACTTGAACATCGACTATATTGCT
The DNA here is from genome assembly GCA_013400835.1 of Zapornia atra. NCBI lineage: Eukaryota > Metazoa > Chordata > Aves > Gruiformes > Rallidae > Zapornia > Zapornia atra. Next base: position 22,065 of record VZTU01000159.1, on the reverse strand, counting down.
ACCAAAATTTATCAGACTGCACGCCAAACTCCACCTGGCTCTCATCCAGATTCCAAACTACCTGAGGAATTACTCATTTAAAAGCTTCTTTAGATCTTGTCAGCAGCATCTAGCTAAGAATCACAGTTCCCAACAAAGGAGATGGAATCTGACTCCAGGGTTCTCTGTCCTATTTTAATAATGCAAATTGTTGGCTGCTACAGTAAGGGTTGGTCACGGTTTCTGGGTTGGGTTTTTTTTTTTTTGCTATTAAATATATTGAACTAAAAAATATCAGGTTTGGGGTTTATTTTTTGGTAACAGAAGGTGCAAGTTTCAAAATACTATTTAACAAATTTTCAGTTCTGGAGTAGGGTCACAATAGCAGGGCTACATAAGAGATTGGGCAGTCAAAATCAAATAAAAGGTTTCTTGCTATCAAGAGATTGATTTCTCTATTTTTTCCCAGGTTGGTGAAATATCTGAAATTTCAAAAAATACTATGGGATTTGAAGTGTTTCCCACTGACTTCATCAAAGACAAGAAGCAGAACTGATTTGTTCATATGTAATTTGAGCAACATAAACTTCAGATACCTCTGCCTACACATCAACTCTGTGATTTTACCTGTTCTTTTTATTATCACACAGTTAAATTTACCCAGACTGGTATTTAACACTCTACATGGGACCTTGCTAATGGTCTTGATTAACTGTCCTCTGAGAGTTCCTTGAATTCACATTGAAACCACTAGTGGTACAACGTTTCAGGCAGTCAAAATATGCCTTTATGAAACAGTAAAAAGACAAATCTGTGACTGTGAAAGAACAACAAACTTTTAACTTTCACAGATTATGAAAGAGGGAACAAAAAAAAAAGACAAGAAAAATGTCTCTAGGGTTGTCTAACAAGCATTATTCAACAGATAAAACAAGTGCTCTGCAAAGGGAGCTGTGTTCATTACAGTGTTAGTTCATTAGAGATGAGGTGGCCATGTTCCTGTTGTGTGGCAATGCCCCACAGCCTTCATGGACAGTAGGCAAACACCTGCTCATCTGCCTCTTCACTGATGAAGCTGACGTGCTGAGATTTGAGATTGAGCATCCCCTAATGCACAGCAGGGTAGCTCTGCTCCACTTCAAGATGCTGAGCATCCTTGCTGGTTGTCTCCTTTTGCCATCCCTCTCCTCCCTGGCCCGGCTGGCGCAAACATATTGAGGTATCTTCCTCCCAAGTCCCGGTGGTTCACATCCTCCCTGGGCCCACGGTACCTCGCAAGGGCTGCCTGGATGTTTGCACAGATGTTGATCTGGAGCAAACTGGCATGGTCCTGTTTCTCCCACTTCTCCCTGCTAACCTGCCACAGAGGACATGAGCTGTTCTTAAGCACTCTCTAATCCATTAGGGAGGCTGGAAGCCCAGGCTCACGTTCCTGTTTCTTTTCCAGTTTCTGATATTTTGCAAGCAGCAGTAGAAACATCACTTGCCAGGGCTTCCTGACACTTCCCTTTTTAAGTCTTTGTTTTCAACTTTTACCTGCTTCAACTGCACAGATGTTTCCCATGTGGGGTTTTTATCTCAGAATACTCATCCATTTTTTCAGTTTTAACAAAAATGGTTGAAAAGTTCCCGAAATGAGATTAAGAGACAGCACTGTTTTGCCATGACAGCAAGTAGGTAAAACTTTATTTTAGAAGCTGCGGTGCCCCAATCCATTGGAGGATGGACATAATATTTGGTAGAGGTTGCCTTTCCTCCTTCTACTGTTGCTATGGAAAACTGTATTGGATTGGCCAGGTTGAGCATTTGGAACATTTTATTTGTGCTTATAACAACGTCCTTAGAGCTTGGAGGCTAAAAGTTTGAGAGGGTTGTAGGGGTCAGCCTGGGTCTGTAAGCACTGTCCTTGAGGAAGAGCTGAGTGGGCTGCCTCTGGGGCAGGAGAGGCTGAGCAGTGCTGCAGTCAGATCAGCAGGGGGCTGGAAGTCCAGTTTTCCTGCCTTCCCAGCATGGAGATTCCTCCAGCAAGAGAGAGCAGCATGGCACAGTACTCTGGTGGGGGAGGAGCATATGGGGCTCCAGGGGCAAGAAATGCACCGACAAAGGGGTCTGGAAGCCAAAGACAGTGGGGCAGAAAGTGAGGAAAGAGTAGGAGAAAAGAGAGAAACCTCCCTGTCCACCTTCTAGCTACTGAGAATGCGTCTGTCTTTCCTAAATTCATTGTACTATTCTTTAGCTTGTGTAGAAAAAGTTCCAAAATAGCATAAGGTAAGGTCAAAAACTTGCTCCAGGATAACAGTAGTATCACAAAACATATGCTGTGTTGTGTTATCAACAATTAGCAACCACTTCCACTGTGGCAAATGGTCTCTGAATCAAAATACTTCCAGGGTAAGGCATAGGTAGAGAGTTTTTGCAAGTTACGTACATTTGAAATGTTTATGTAAATGGTTATTGTTAATAATAACAACAACAATAATGACAATAGAGAATCCCCTGTTTTGCATGGCTGTGGTTGCTTAGAACAGCTGTTTTAATGAGACATCTGCCAGTGAAACAATTTAGCCTGAGGATAATGAATAACTGTTACTTAACTGAGAGTGTATTAGCATAAACTCTGTTTAATGGGGACACATTTGGCCAGTGAATAGTGATTTCTTGGTACTTATCTAGGTGTTTAATAGTGAAAATTACGAGCTTGTGGCAAAAATAAATGAAGGAATGAACAATCATATAGTATAGACTGTGTTTTTTCTGGTTGCTTTAGTTTGAAATACCTCAAAGGGATCTTGTCAGAGAGTGAATTATAAAAAACTCAGGGAACCTTTGTGGTGGGTGTTTGGAAATGCTGAAACACTGAAGATCACCGAGACCCTTGGTCTTCGTATTTTACTACAGAAATTATTAAAATATGAAGACAGAGCCTTTTTTATCCCTATTTCATGACATTATTTTCTCTCATCTGAAGCTTTCTATGTGTCTATTTTGCAGGTACATGCACATAAGCGTGCTGTAACACATCTCACTCTGGATTTCAAAGCTGGGTAAACCAAACACCTGGAATGGCATTTCAGGTAGGGAATTCTGCTGTGATAGACCCTGCTCAGCAGTATTCCCGAGTTTTTCTAGATCCTATGTAGATGTGTTTCAGAGTGCTGAGACAACTGCATAAAAACTTTATGCTGTGGTGAATAAGCACAGTGTTAAGTTGTGATCAGAGTTACAGATGTGAATTTTGTAGACTTTTGTTTGTCCATGCAAGAAGAAAAACCTTGCTTGTAAGCGATAACATTATTTGCCTTTGAGGGAGATGGAATCTCTGTGTATGTGCATTGGCTGATATCCTCTGGCTTTAAAAAAAGTACTAGCAAAGACTATGTTCTTTATGACAGCAACTAGAATAATGAGGTTAAATGGAAGACCACTGCAGTGTGATTCAATTTATTTGGCCAGACCTATGAGTGAAATGAATATGAACCATGGGACCTTTGAACACTCTGAAAAGCTATCTGCTATTCTTTTGAGGAAAGTAAATTAATCCTTTTTCAGATACGATAAGAGAGACTGTTACCATATTAGTGGAAGAATTTACCAGACTTAGAAGAATACCAGATAGTCCTTCCTCTCATATTTGCAGCTCTTTTCCCAGATATAAAAAATGCAGCTCCTGTCATGTAGTGACTGTAAAGGTAGAAGAGAGCCCTTGGGATCTGGAAGATGGAGAAGGCTTTGGTATCCTGTAAGAAACTGATGTCTGGAGCTCTCCAGAGAAATCCACATCATTTGTTGGGAAATCCTGAAAACTGCCTTCACTCTGAAACCCAGAAATTATGAAATTCCCATTCAAAAAACATTTAAATTGACAATTGTTCTGAATGTATTGAAATATCTTGTTTCATTATATTGATTACTTGATATATTGATGTGGCTACATATGTGTATCACTCCTATGGCAGGTCCAGTGTTAGAAATGTCTCATGAGAATAATTTGTAATAGAGACATGTATATTTGAGCAAGGCAAGTAGACTCCCTTTTAAGCAGGAATTTTAGGCTGTGATTCATTTGACCTGTTTTAGACACCTACACTGAGATGAATCTGGAGAAGTGAATCATACCCATCTTGTCTATACTGCTCTGGACTCTTGTTGAAACTGCAGTTTCTGGAGGCTGCTCAAGTTAGGGCCACCTTTGGAGTTTGCTAGCATAGCTATGTTGGTTAGAAAAGGGAATGAGTCTTGCTGTCAATGGCTTTTCTGACAGTAGTGCTAAATTCATCTGGACTGACTTTATTGGCAGTATGATGGGATGGCAATATTGATTTTGGAAAGTAAGACAAGCCCCACAGTCAAAAAACTTCTTTCACATTGACACACCTTTCTTCTGTACAGTAGTGATCCATCATGAGTAGGTAACTACTACTCCTTTCAGCACCTGAGGAAGCTTTGAAATGCACAGGAAGGAGATGTTTTTGTCTGGCAGTCGGAAGGTGACTTCTGCTTGTCCAAGAACTGAGATCAGCACTCACAGAAGATAGTGACCGCACTCCATAGCACTCCACCTCTCATAAAACATTTGTGTGGGCAGGGGTGACATTCTTTGGTGGCCTGACCCCAGCATGAATGAATCAAGGCAGTCTGCTTTTAATTCCACTTTGCATCACGCTCATTGTCATGCCTGGCTTGGGAAAAATCACAGAACAGTTTATATCTGCAGGTCATCTGGTCCAACTCTTTTGCTCTAAGCTGACTTCAAATTGCTCTTGCTCTAAACTGACTTCAAATTTACATCAGGCTTCTCAAAACCTTGTCCTGCCAATTTTTCACCATATCTGTGGAGGAAGATTTCAAGCAACAGCTCTGTTCAGTACAGAGACTGCAAACTTTGCTTACCTCTGCACAGTCACAGGCTGATTTTGAGGAAAGGACTGCTTCCTGATGCAAAAATCACAGATTGAATATGCCAACATACCTTTAGCATATTAAAAAGCACTAACAAAATGTTTTACAGCTAAAAGGTCCAAGGATAAATGAAGAGAAGGTGTTGCCCTCTATAGAGAAAGCTCTAGGAGGACTTGCACAATATACCTATTTCAGGAACTGGCACTAAACTGAACTCTTACTTTGTACAACTTCACAGACTTACTCTTGGCCAGGTATCTAATGCTCAATAGCATTCAAGAAACTGACATATTTTCAAAGTAATGCAATGGGGAAATAAATTACCTCTATTATGTGAAAAGCAAGGGGTGTGCAGTCTCTGAGAAAAAGGAATTTTATGAGCCAGAGACTGAATTTACCTTGGAAAACTCAGGTACCGATAAATACAGGTAATTGTGTACACACTGATTATACACACAGGCTTGAGAACAAAGTTATAACCAGACCACATGAGTATTTCATTATGGCTTGAGGACTCTTTGGACAGCTTTGAATTTCTTGCTGGAAATAAGAAACTAGTGCTGAGGCTTGTTGTCTCAAAGGGCAGCAAGTCAGACATAATTTTTCAAGGTTGATATGAAATATTTTCACAGAATCACAGAACATTAGGAGTTGGAAGAAGCCTCGGAAGATCATCTAGTCCAACCCCCCTGCCAGGGCAGGATCACCTAGACTAAATTGCACAGGATCACATCCAGGTAAGGTTTGAATGTCTCCAGAGAAGGAGACTCCAAAACCTCTCTGGGCAGTCTGTTCCAGTGCTCTGTCACACTCACAGAGAAAAAGTTTCTCTTTCTATTCACATGGAATTTCCTATGCTCCAGCTTGCACCCATTGCCCCTTGTCCTATTGCTGGCCATCACTGAGAAAACCTTTGTTATCATTTTATTGTTTCCTCTCTTGACTAACCACCCCAGCTCCCCATCTTCTTTGCACCTGTCAGAAACATCCAGGATGTGGTTGTTCCTTTGCCATGTCCTAAGGTGCATGTGCTTGAATCAGAGGGTTCATACTAATCACAGAATCACAGAATCACTGGTTGGAAAAGACCTTTAAGATCATCAAGTCCAACCACTCCCGTCCCAAGCTAAATTGTATCTCTGAGTAACTGATCTACCGATTTTTTGAACACATCCAGGGAAGGTGACCCAACCACCGCCCTGGGCAGCCTGTTCCAGGCCCTGACAACTCTAATGGCTTTCACTGTTCTTGTTCTTAGAGGGACAAAAAACTTTGGGCTATGCTTGCATACCTGAATACTTTACAAGGGAGGCTGTGTTCTCAGAACTGAGTTCCCACCCATAAACCTCTTGCTCCAGTCATAGAAAGATCACACTGATGGTGAAATTGCTTTAGCCTTCGCAACCTCTGACTGATACAAAGCTCATGTACTTTGACCACGAACACTACTGAAGTCCATTAATGGCCTGCTTTTATTACATTCTTTCTCATCCACAGAAGTAATTACCAGAGTCATGTACCTTCTCTGTGACTTCCCACTTGAGCTCTCCCCAGAGCCAGAAGGACAGTGCATATTCATAGTGAGGAATTAAGATCAGCCCATCATTCTCACATTGCACTTTCACAAGCATTTTTGGATATAACAGGGAAGAACCTCTTCATATATATTAAAAAACCTACCAACAAAAAAAACCCCAAACCCAACAAACAACCAAACAAAACCCAACCAAAAAAACCCTCCCAACCAAAAGCAACAAAAACAAAACAAGCAAACAAAAAAGCTTTAGTGAGGGCTCAGTAGTTTCCTATTCTGTGTGCAGCCGAGGAATACACTTGCTGTGTGATCCTCCTTGTGCACTAGAAACTTTTTGCCTGATAACTGCTCCGTGTACCCTCCCGAAGAGCTGTAAAATCCCCTACTAGGGGGCAGTGTGGGATTATTTGAACAATTGCTAACAAAATGGGGTTTTCACCTAGGGGTGGGGTTTTCAAGTGTGCACATGTCACTGCCAAAACAACCAAAAGTCATCTAGAAGGATTAGTGGAGGTGCCTTAAAAGACGTCTCTTTTGACACCTCTGTTTATGAGTAGAAGAGCTTCTGTTTCTAGATACGTACACACAATTTGGGGAGCATTTTCTCTCCCTTTTTCTCTTTTTTATTATTTCTTTCTCCTCTGATTGAAGTAACCTTTCCACTGCATGTATACTCTATAAGTCAACAATCTTTCCTCTGCTGCAGGAGCTCAATTCATTGCTTAAGGGAAGAATAAAAAAGAAACACACACTGGATGAAAAAGAAACAAGACTGTGGGTCTGAGAGAGACTTGCCCTTGGCATTTCCTCTTGCTCTGCTCCCACAGGCAAGCAAGACTATAGGGACCCTCTGTCAGTCTTATGGAAATACATTTCATCTGAAGTAAATGTTACCCTAGTCCACAGATGCCATAAAGAAAAATGTTGGTCTTCTAAATTTTAAAGGAGTGATCTCAATTGTGGAAAGGGCAGTGGCACGTTTGGAGAGGCTTTGCTTGACCTCTCTTGATCTGGACTTTGCTGATAAATGCACACAAAGTGGCCCAACAAAGAATCCAATTATAAAGTGATTAGGAATGCTGAACCCAACAGTCCCCTTGACTGGCCAAATGTGTGTGCCTTGACAGTGTGAAACAGGGGGGCTCCTGCTCACGCTGTGCTGTGGGTGAATGTAAAATAAGATTTTGGGGACTTCGGCTTCCACTTCAGCAAACAAGAGGCTTCTGGCAAGTGTTGTGTGCACTTTTAGTCCATCACTCAAAGGCATCTCTCTCAGGATGAGGTTTAAACACTTCAACAAATTATAGCACCAACATGTTGGGTTTTTTAACATCACTCACCAGTTTTTATAGAGTGTTTTATGGTAATGGCAAATCAGAATTGAATGCACAGCATTCTTTCTCCAGCATGTCAGACTCCAACTATTTGAGCTAAAGGAAAACCTGTGTAAACTATCAGTTCTTTACTGGAACCCCAGATTCCCACATCTTAGTCAGCAACACAGCTCCAAAATCCTGTAAAAGGTTACAAGAGATCTCCAAAGCTTGATGTCAGAGCTGCCGGGACTCCAGTTATGTACCAAGTACCCCAATCTCTCTTTGTGTGTTAATCCTGCCACTGCCCAGGGGCATGTGGGCTGACAGAAGACTTGCCACAAAGGCTCAACTAGAGGTTAGTCTTGCATCCGGGATGTGAAAGAAACTGGCTTAAGCTGAACCTGGGAAAACATGTTCTGTAAGTCCTCAGTTAGGAAACAATAGATGCAGTAAGCAAGAGATAGACCCCCTCGCTTCCATTGCACAGGAACAGAATAGGTAGCTCTGCTTGTCAGGGATGCTTACAGAAGCAATAGAGGATTGCTGGCTTCCAAGGAGAAGTTTAATGCACTATCATCATCAGTATCCTGGGGCAGGAGTGCAGCAGGAGCTGTCAGCAAGATCTCTCCACAGGTGGAAGGATCAGTGCATGAAAACAAATGGTAGTGCTCAAGAGTGCCAGATTTCATTTGGAAAGCAATTTTATCATGTGGTTTCCAAGGTGTTATTACTATTCCAGCTACAGGAAAAAGTATTCTAAATTGAAAGCATCCTTTTAATCCCCTATCTTAATTGGTTAAGAGTAGTATCTGCCAGTGCAGAGAGGAGCAACAGACTTCTGGAGTAATAATGAAATTACCTGCCCCTACTGCACTTTTCATCAGTAGATCTCAAAACACTTTACTAGAGGAAATCAACTTCACTATTTCTGTTTTATAGAAATAGTTTCTGCAGTTGATATTACACCCTCTTTTTATGCCTTCACACACTAGGAAAGGATATTGTAATGGAACTGGCTGTCTTTTGTAATGGGTAAATCACTACTATTTAATTAAGCTAGCAATGGGATGATGCTCATCAGCAGTTTTAAAATATCCCTGACTCCACACCTTTGGGAATATCACTTATACAGCCAAATAAGAAAATACTCAAAACATAAGATTTGCATGGGAGCTTTATTCTCTCTTTTATTTCTGTAACTACCAATAAAGCCTTTCCTCTTGGACAAAGAAGAATAAGTACCTTCAATGCAGAATGTGGAAAAGATCAGTGAAGTGGCAGAATTATCTAATGGCTAATTTAGGGATGCACATAACCAGAGCAAAGAGGTGACAGTTCTTTATGCCAGCTGAAGTTGCATTTCCTGAATTCCTCTTCAGAAGAGCGGTGTGTGTCTTTGATCACAGAACTTAATTTCTCTGAATCTCTGGATCTGCTGGGACAACAATCTGCTCAAAGTCTGACATTGACATTTTCAAGCACGTAAGAAAAGCACCTTGTTGCTGGTGTTCCAAGAATTACCCACATTTAAGAACATAGTCTCAATATTGTATGTGTGCTGGTATGTATGTGCATTTAGAGAATTTACTGATCCTGAGGTGCAATTTCTTGGTTTTCAGAGAGTACATTTACCAGTAGTATCTGGCATCCTGCATAAATATCTCTCTTCTTGTAGGATGGCAGCAGCTTTTTCTTTCAGTCCATGTTGTTCAACATTGAAAAAAACAAACAGCCAAACCTGAAATACCTACAGCGATCATCTCTGCTTTATTGTGAAACATAATCCTTTGATATTTCTAAAATGTAAATCTTGTAATTAAGAACCCCCCTGACATATACTTTTATGTGAACTGTAGGTAAAAGCGTACTGAAGGTGTTCCCACAAGTAGGCACAGCCTCATCTGCTGCTCTGCTCAGCAGGCTCTCTATACACAGCATGCAATCTTGTGTTCTTTCCCTAATCCCCAGGGTTAATTCATTAAAGCAGGGAAAAAAACCCAAGAAGACTTTTCTGCCTTAATTCATATTGTTATTAAATAATGCATTTTAAAAAAATAAAAATCTAGTTTTCACCTCTTTTGAATGCACTATTTTTCCCACTTAGGGAGACCTGCTGTGACAGCACAGTTTGCTCCACTGGAATGGCAGGATTTTATACAGGCACATGCGTGCTAGCTTTGGACTCTACCTCTCCAATGCCCATGGCAGTACAGAACTCAGCCCACAAAAAATATCTGAGCATGTGGTGTCTCACCTCAGTTTTACTGTTTGCTATAAACTTAGTGCTGTTATTGCTACGCTGATAGAAGTTTTAAAGGCTCTATATGAGCTGCAGTTAGAGCTATGGCAATGGTTTTGCAAACCCTCTTTTTTCCTCAAAACTTGTTTTCATACAGATATTTAGTTTTCCTTGATTGGGTTTTTATTTAATTATTTTCATCCCTGTAATACTGGGGCAGAAACAAGGGCACAACTGCACTACAAACCCGTATGATTTATATTCTAGAAGAATGTATTCTGCATGCTCTGTAATTGTGTAATTGCTGGTGCCACTGCATCTTGGTGATTTCCTATGCTATTCTATTATTCCTCAGTGAGGCTGCTGGGTTAAAAGCTCCAGAAGAGAGTGGCACAAAGTAGTAATCAGGGAGGACAGGCCAAGGAGGGCTGCTTACTCCTCTGCCGCATCTCCTACACTAATGCCAGGAAACGAATTCCTTTGGTATAGACAATAAACTCCCAAATCCCAAGAGAGCCCCACAGAAGCTGTTCCACAGCACTCTCTGTGCCTGCCAGCCCACAGAAATGTGTGATGAGACATGGGATCACGAGTCCAGGTTGAGAAACCCACAAGGATGCATCATTCCTTACCACCACCCACAGCATGCCTGCAGATGTGGGACCTGAGAACGGGGTGCTACTGTGGAGAATGTCAGGATGCAGAAGCGTGGTTGGCTGCCGTATGTTGGCAAGCGCAAGATTACCTAACCCATGGTTAGCATGCAGTGTAGGCAGGTTTTATTAGCGAAGTTCAGACCATGATGTGCTAATTTAAGAAGAGGTTGTCCTAGTTGCTAAGGAAATGAATGCTTTCTGTACTGCTGCTTCTACCCCAACAAAGCATGTTCTCAGCTGTCCTTCCAGTTGCGTTTGCCAGAAAGAGGGGTCAGGGCTTGATATTGTTGCTTCTGTGATCACAGTGCTCCTGTGAGCTGATTTTCAGATTGGGAGTCATGGGTGAAAAGGGATACCAGGGAAAAGTGGTTTAAAAAACTCCTTTATTTGGTACCTGTCTAACGACAAGCTCCTCTTAAAACTAGTGGTTTCAGGGTATATTGTTTTGGTTTTTTAAGATCAGTTCTGCTTCTTTTGGGAAAGATGCAGTCCAGACTGCAAGATTTGTATGCTTCAAAATTGGTCTAACTGTCAGCTCTTCTGTAAGGCAGAGGTTGACTGAGTGCTAGAGCCAGTCCGATGTAATGGTTTGAATTTTTTATCAGTGAAGAAGCTGGCTACCACCAGACAGGCATCTTGCTTAGCTTAGTCTCATGAGAAAGCATTCTCTGATTCATTATTCCTCTACCGTAACACATACTGTGCATAGGCAGCTGCTAGAGACATAAGGATGCATCAACATCAACAGGACTGAACGCTGTAGATTGTGAAGTTAATGTATAAGTGAAAAACTGCCTTCATGGTGTGGTCCATTGCTGGCTGCTAGTCCCACAGCCACCCTGTCATCCATCATTCCCAGTGTGAGATTTACGTCAGTTCCAGCTTGAAACTTAAGTGATTGTGCACAGCATCTTCAAAGCTTTTTTTTTTCCCCTCTGCATCCTTCACGAAAACCCTGTCACCACCACTACAAACCTTCCTCCTCTGGCATTCTCTGGGGCAATGGTTATCTGGCTGTAACTTTATGAGATCCCAGAGCCATGATCTTCCTACATCATGCAGATGGGCAACAATACTAAAATTCTCATTAAGAGAGAATTTGGGGAGCCAATAGAGCTCTACATTAACTGCCAGTTTCCAGTATGCTGGACCACTGCTTGTTTTTTATTTCTTATGCTTCTATTTCCTAAGTAATATTCCTCTAGCTGCCTATTATACTGGAACACATTCCCTTTACTTCATATGCTCCCCTACTACCTCAACGCAGGTGTTACAGCATCTGGCATCACCCCTCCCTACCAGCTGGTTCATTGCTGCATTCCCCAAGGAGTAAGTTGCCATTTTCCAAAGACCCTTGAAGTCACAGAGTTCCGCTTCTAAATTTCTCTCTCTGAGGGCTCTAACCCCAATTTGACATTTATTTCCCTGTCGCTTAAATATGCTCCCTCTGCAATTTTATCTGGTCTAATTTTGCACTGCAAACTCTGCAATATCCTTTTGCTAATTCAAATGTTTCATCTGCATTGCAAGCTGCAGAAAGGGGCTGTGAAACCTTCATACCACAAAAATCCTTAGCTGAACTGCAAATTTGGCTTGACAAATGAGCGGGAACCTCTTGCTGCTCCAAACTCATAGCAGACTGGAATCTGTCAGAATCTCCTGCTGCCTGATGGAGGCAGATGTGGACTGTCAGAAAATTTGGGAGACAGTTCTGAGAGAAGGAAAGCCAGCAACAGCTGAGCCTAAGTTCTTGCCCTGAGTTACACTGCCTTGATGTTTTGTTGTTGGTGTGGTTTGGTTTATTTTAGAACAATCTTTCTGTTAATAAAGATGGAAGCAGTAAGGATGAGATCTTGGTGCCATGATGAAGGCAGCCTTTCATGTGTGTTTTGGTGAAGGCTTCATCAATTTACAGGAAGGGAAAAAAGTAGCTGCAAACATTCAGTGTATGTTGTGTCAAGAATTGGAAGTGTGCATGTAGGAGAAACATTTGCCGTAATTAATATTACCAGCCTCACTGGTCAATGTTCATCAGAAGTTCATCCTGTCTGACACAATCTTGGTCTGTGAGGAAGACTAATCCTTCAGTCCTTGCCAAATTAAAAGGAAACCAAGAGAAACAGACATCTCTGAAGACCTTTGCTGCATATAAAATGTACCAACCATTTTAAAATCTCTTGGAACAATCTGCTCAGATAAGATGTTGATGTATTTATTAGAGATGCTGACATTTAATTGAATAATTTACTTTCAGCATGATCCACATTGGATAGTAAGAGGGGGAAGAAGCCCTTGAAAGATCCAAAGAACGCAAAAAATAGGGAATCATTGTCTACACTGTTTTTATAAATCAAATACATCAATTCTTGCTTAAATTCTAACTTCATCTGCACTCAGAATAGATATTCATAAACCACCCTCTCCTTTTTTTTAAGAGATCAGATCAGGGACAGCACCTTTTATCTTGACTTTTGCTTTGGTATGTAACGTTTGGAGACTGACTGACTACACCTCTTCAGTGTACAAGCTCAGAGTGGGCAAGAGCTAGCATAGCTTTTTTGTCATTTCCATTTAACGTCTACAGAATTATCATTATTTTACTCATTAACGTTCCACTGCCTGTCATCACACTTATTGGTCTCTCTATTCAAGTTGGTTACTGATGGGACAGTTGGCTCAATAGTTAATTACTAGTCAAATTAATCCCTACTTCCACTTGCAAGACACATCTTTAGCCATACAGAAAGTGTATTGCATTTCCAAGGAGAAGATTACAAAATTAACTAAAAGTATTTTGAATGTTCCACAAATCGGATGAGATTTATTGAGCTAGCCATTCAGAGCACTGGGAAATCTGTGGGCTTCAATTTGGAAGATGTTTTTCGTCTTCTCTGCTTCATCCCTATGTGATCTGCTCCTAGGCTTCATTTTAATTACTTCCTTCATTTCTCTGAAACACCCAAGTCTCTTTTTCCTTTATCCTTTATGTTTATTATTGTGCAGGTCTCCAGCTCCACTGTCTATCTCCGCCTTTTCTTTCACCATAAGGCAATCTCTTCTCCCTGACATATCCTTCCAGGCCACCTCCCTCCTTCCCCCCCTACTTTTTTTTTTCCCCTCACATGTTCTTAATGCTTATCTTTATTTACTTGCATTTGGGATTGCCACTCAAAATCCATCTTCTTGCTCAGACACTCCCAACCTCCTCTGGACGACAGGAATCTTTCAGTGTTCCTATTCCACCACCCATCTGTCCCTGCTTATGGCTGGAGCATTGGCTTCTTGTAGAGGAAAAAGGAACAGTAATTCCTGTACTGTTGGCAGCCATCCTTCTTTCCCTCCCATGTGCTCCTTCTCACCAAGCAATACCCATCAGTTCTGGACAACCCATGAAAAGGTCATCAGACTGGCAGTTTTAGGTTTTGCAGCATGTCACTACTACCAGCATCTTAGGCATTGAGCTCTAGGTTAGGTATCAAAGACACCAAATGAGCATTAAGGTTATGCAACGTTATAATCAGCTTGTGTCTTTTTCCTAAAGGAAAAGATCCTCCTATGGGCATTCCCTATGCTTTTTATAGCACAGCAGTGTAAAAAGAGGTTGCTAATTTTCAGTGCCTACAAGAGTATGAGTATTTAAATGTACATATTCCCAGATGAGAACCAGCATTAACAGTGAGTGAAAGCTTTTAGACTGCAACTCACACCAAAACAAGCCATAAAGAGGGGAAAAATATCAAGAAATAAGCCACTAAGTTCTTCAGTGCCTCGACTGTGCTCCACACAATTGTTCTTTATTCTGGCTATCTCTTACTCCCTCCCACTGCCCAGATGCTTCCACTTGCATCCATGAATTACTGCTTTAACAATCAAGGGAATCTGGAAACACAAAGCGAACAGATCACAAGTTCAGAAAGAAGTTCATATTGCTACAAAAGTTCAGAAGTCAGGTTGATTTTCTTTTTTCCCCTCTGAAAAGAACATGTGTCAAACTGAGAAACTAGGTGTGTAGCATGTACAAATTACTACTTTTTTCCAAAGCGATGCCTTCGTAAGACCAGAGTAGATTCCACCTAACTAGTTCTTTACTACTGCATCTTTTGGTTCTCACAAACAATTACTTATGTCATAGTCATTCCAGACTGTTTAGTTTTTTACAGGTAAGCATAGGGGAACAGAGCCAATTCCTGCCAAAATCAGTGGAGAGATTCAGTGCCTGATGAGACATACTTCAAGTGCACTTTTAGTGGAGACCCTGCAATTCTAGGAGAGGATTCTGCATCACTCATTCACCAAGCCTCACAGTTCAGAACAGTGAGACCCTTATTTTGTGTCTATGTGGGATAAGGTTTTAAAGAATTTATGGATCTGACTACTCTGGGGGCAAAGGGGAGGTTGTTTTGAGTGTTGCTTTTGGAAGGGTGGTGAGTTTAGTTGTAGGGAATATGAATAGCACTGTGTGAAATTACTTATGTCTCATCCACAACTGCTAAGAGTAGCATTTCTTGATAGAGAGAAATGTAGGGAGTTTTTCCTAGAATAAAAAAAAAAGCTTTTAAGTGCACAAATATATGCAGTGATCCTACCTAATAATCTCTAATGATGATAAATGGTTCATGCATGTTTGATTTCCACCCATCTTCTGTTCCTCTACTGCCCCAGGTTGAGTCACTTTCCATGGTTCCAAGCTATCTTGTTTGTTTGACAAAACCTACCAAAAAGCTGAACAGAACAATTTTTGTAATTAAATCAGAAGGGGTTTCTGATGTACATGTAAGACCCAGTCCTGCAGAGCAGAGTCAGCTCAACACTTCTCAAAACGTATGCAAAAACGCAATGTTTCTGCCTCAAAGCAGAGGGAGTAACGATGGGGCTGCTATTGCTATGGGAAAGGAATTGGAGTGAGACAGTGTAGATCATGTGGAAAGTGTCCACCTCCAGCAGCTCTGAGAGGGTGGGGTAGCACGTTGCTGGGCACAACCCAGCAGTGCAATCACAGTGGACATCCTGTCTATTCTCTGGGTGGTGACACCTGCAGTCACAGCAGACAACCTGGTTTTCTACGGCCCTGGCACAGATGAAGCAGGCTGCAGGACCACAGCTTATCTGGTTCTCATGGTTTAGCCCTGAGTAAATATAAAGAGCCTGAGATAATTTGCAGTGACTGCTGAAATTCACTTATAATTTCCTCTCTGAGTCCTATTCATTTAGACTCATGTTACAGAGCATGTTCAGAATCCCATCTAATTTCTGTTTCTTTGGGGCATAGTTTGAACATGTGTGCTAATTAGAAGCCATGTAATTTTTCTCATTTACAGCCTTATCCAGTCAAAAAGACATTTGTGCCTACATTTACACCAGTTACATTCCAGCAGGACTAATTTGTGTTCATTTCACATCAACTTTTAGGCACAATGCAACTCTTTGATTCCTTCCTCCTTGCTCACTGTCCCCTCCAAGTCCACCCTGTAGCATTATCTAGGGCATCTGGTTTGCTTTGTCACTGCTGTCCCCCAGGTTTAAATAGCCACAGTACCACTGACGTGACTCATCAGAAACTAAGGACTAGGTCCCAGGAAAGCAATAGATTTGAGTGGTACTGGAGGCAGAGATGGCAACAGCCACAGCTGCTACAGGCAGTGGGTAAGGAAGAAAGGGTTCATACGTACCCATATGAACAATGGTTTGCTCTAGTACCCAGTTTAGCCTTGTCAGGCTGAAAATGTTGTGCTAGGTCCCTGGACAATTCCTGTGATTGCCCCAAATAGTGCTCAGAGTCATTCGGGATTTTGACACTTAAGTTGGCGGTCTGGTGTCAACGAATGGATTCAGAATTATGGTAGGGTCTCAGTGCTGTGTGCCAACACCTGCCAGCTGAAAATTGGGCACTCAGTACCCAGGATCTGTGTGCAGATCTGGGGCCCCCAATACAAGAAAGATGTGGAACTGCTGGAGAGGGTTCAGAGGAGGGCCACGAGGATGATTAGAGGGCTGGAGCACCTGCCCTACAAAGAGAGGCTGAGGGAGCTGGGCTTGTTCAGCCTGGAGAAGAGAAGGCTGCGAGGGGACCTCATTGCAGCCTGCCAGTACCTGAAGGGAGCTTATAAGCAGGAGGGGATTCAACTTTTTAAAAGAGCAGATAATGGCAGGGTAAGGGGGAATGGATTAAAACTAAAGGAAGGAAGGTTTAGATTAGATATTAGGGGGGAAGTTTTTTACAGAAAGAGTGGTGAGGTGCTGGAACAGGCTNGACCATTCTATGATTCTATGATTCTATGATTCTATGAATCAGATGAAATTTTGAAAGCTGAAGATGGAAATTTCTCTATTCTCTTTCCTGCTCAGAGAGGAGTAGGTCTTGGTGGGGACAGGATATTTTTAGTGTTGTATTTCTTAGTAATTTCTATTAACTACTTGTCCTCCTGCATTTACTCTTCCCACTTTATCCAGTTTTAGAAAATAAGTCTGTAACTTTCTGTCCCTGGTGAAATGACACACACCTAATGGAAGCACGCACATTGCTTTCAGACTCCTAGAGCTAGCAGCCTGTGAAGAAGTTGTTGACACATCCTTTCAAGATAAACATCTTCAGTCTCCACAGAAAGGCAGATGCCCCAGGGTCTGCAAACATTCTCTTCTGAGTTTGAAATTTCTGTTTACAAAAGGGAAGAAGAAGATATTAAGAAAAGGGATCTACATTAAAATTGGCAAGTACAGAGTTGTGGAGCTACCGATCTTGTGTGATACTGTCATCCAAGGGATGTTAATCAGTCCAATATATGCCAAGGTTCTAAGGCAGAATGTGTCATTAGGCTTGGTGCTGAACTGCACAACTACCCTGTGGACAGGCTGGAGACTGGGTCTACTGAATTTGTTTTCAAAGTTTGCCTCCAAATTTGCATGTTAAGCATCAATTATATCAGAAATGTACACTACGCTGAAACTCCATTGCATTGCATATCTGAGGCATATTTCTTAAGTCTCAAGTTCTCTGGCCAACCCAAACATTTTGTGACAATTGGCTTCAATCATGTTCATCTTCCAAGGCTATTCTGTGCAGCAGAGGAAATCAAAAATTAGTGTTTTCCCAAAGGCTACCTCCTTTCCTAGCAGAAAGAAAATAGGTCTAGAAAATTGACTGGAACATAATATTAATACATCTGATGTAATTCCTCTTACAAATCAGCCTTCTAATGTCTTGAGACAGTATGCTCTGCTTGCACCTCTGCTGGATTTGGCATCTTCTCACCTGAAGTTAGTTCTCTGGACAAGTTGCTGCAGGGAGGGTGGGCACAATCTTCTTTTTTCTGAGTCTAGATCTGATCAACAGTAATGAGAGAGATTATCAAAAGAATCATTGTGTGCACCTGATTAATGGTATATAAAACAACAGATATACTGAGGTAATGGGGAAGATGGATGGAAATCAAGTAATGACAAGCAATGACAGCTGTATCTTATAGCACCCAATTTGTCATGCAGGTATCACTTGCATGAAAGCCTTTATTGTGCAATGCTGGTGGATAGGATTGCCTTCCTGCCTGCGCCTTATTACACTGATGCTGTCAAAATATTCTCCAAAAACTGTAATTCATTAATGTCCTAGTTTCTTTAAAAATACTCAGAAGGGAGAATACCTGTTGGATTATTCCAGGGAGCAACCCCCAAATCTCATAGCAGAATTCTATTCTAACTGCAGCCCAAATCAAATACAAATAGTTTGGGGTATCATGACATTCTGAGAACTTTCATGGCATAAAAGACATCTGATTCTTATTTGTGCCTATTAGGTTTTTTTCCTAAAAGTATTATCACTAAAAAAAAACCAAGGAAAAAAGCTTCCTGTTCATGTAGACACTTGTGAGTAATGCAGTAACTACAAGCTTGAAGCAACAAAAACTTCATTAAGACTCCACTTTCTCCATTCTTTCTTTGTAATATCCAGCTTTACACACAAAATCTCTATTAATAGAACATTACTGTGGCTGCAAACTCAAGTATGTTAAATTAGGAAATTACAACTAAATTCTCATATGCAAACAGAATATCTCTTTTCCTGATACAATTCCTAATTACATGACCACAGACTGATTTCTACCAGACCCTTACTTTATTCAGTATTCCAAAAGGTCAGCTGCAGACTTCATGGCACTCTTTAGTATCCTCATCTCTCTTAGCAATATGTGATTTATTCATCTGGACAATCCTCGATTTGATCTTGTATTCCATGTCCCCACCAAATCTCTTTTGTTCTCCTTCTGTCTCCTAGGGAAGAAATAGACTCACCATTATTATTTCCAGTATCCACCCCTACCTGGGCTTGAGCAGAGAGGAGTAACCAGTTTAGAAAAACTCAGTTTTGCTCCTGCAGTGGTAGAAAGAAAAAGAAAAGGAAAAAGGAAAGTGAGAAAGAGGTAAAAAAGGAAAAAGAAATTTAAAAAAAAAGAAATAAAGAAAAAGAAGAAAGAAAAAACTACTACTGCTACTACTACAAAAATTGCTGTTGGGAATCAGCAGGTGCAAAGCCATTTCTCCATTCAAAGGAGAGTGAGCTTTCTTAGCTGCTGTGTTAGACTAGTCAAGGAAGAAGTCTGAGCTCACTTTATGGGCATAGATTCTTTAAGGACGCAGCTCTTCCCTTTTATCAACTCTCTACTAAGCATAACTGGATTTTTATGCAAAAGCTTGCATAAGTAAAATCCAGGGACTTTTAATGATCACACACTGGTGGCATTAATCCCTAGCAGAATCCTGAGAGGATTTCCTGTTACTAGTTTTGAGTCTCCAGTTGCTGACCACAGATGAATATGTGGCCTACCACCTCTTAAACTTGTCACAGATTCTCCTGCAGAAAGAGGACTTGCAACTAGTCCTTCCTTTCAATGAGCTAATTGACAAAAATCAGATAAGTCTTATATTACAGCCTAGTAAGTGCCATAGCCATAGCAAAGCTACCATTGTACTTGGCATTAAGCTCATTCTCAAAGAATGGTATCTTTTTCACCTTGATCTGGGAGAAGGTAAGGAAGTGTAGTGCCTCCTACTTATGATCAATTGTATTGGCTGCATCCATTTTGTGTTTGATTATGCTGAATGGAAGAAGATGGAAAAAAGTTTCAAGAAACCATTGGCATCAAGTCTGGCACTGGAAAAATCACACAAGTTATTCCCTCTCATTAGAATTGTTGTAATAATCAAGCTGGCATAGAAACAACAAGGCATCACACTTGGAAATAGTGTCAACATGGGCAAAGGGCACCATGCCAGTACAATTTCTGGTTCCAGCACTGAGATCCTGTATGTTGGTTGGAGAAGTGATTTTAAAAATTATTTTCCTTCTCTGAAAGATGGAATTCTTCTTTTAGCTGACTTAAACACATACTGATTTAATCAGAAACTTTGCTTGGTTTGATCATTTCTTTTAGGAACTATGAATTCTGATGCCATCCATCGTAGTAGAAGCTTATTCCTTTGCTCAGTATGGAATCTGATCTAGACTGCAGTTTTAGAGTAAGTAGTAATGCCAGCACCAGTGGGGCTGCCAAGCTCAGAAATGCAAATACACACAGAGAGTCTAAAGTATTTATTGAATTATTTGGGCATTTTTGTATCTGTTGCTGGTTTCCTTCAATGTCACCTTCAGACTTTGAAGGACTGTCCTTTTTCTGGGTCCGGCCTTGCCTGCTTGGCCTCTAGTATGTCTGACAGCTTTAGTTTCACCTAAGAATCAATGGAAAAAGCCCTACCATGTCAGGATACAGTCTGAATCACCGAATATTGAAGTGTTAAAGTACTTCTCTGAAAAAGAGGTGTTTAATGTTGACAGGTTCATTGGCACTGGTATTGGTCTTGCCTTGTTGCTTGACCTTAGCATCAAATTCTCTGTAACTGCTGTTGAGACTGAGGAGGATTATCCTTTTGTTACTGACAGTTTCACTGCTGAGATAAAGTGACCTTTCCTATTCTTTTGCCAACGTAGCAAGTCCAGATCATAGCTCACAACTTCTCAAATGCCAGCAAGAATAGAGAAACTTTCTTTAGTGACGACAGTCTTGGCCAGAGAGCTGGATGCAGCTCACAGTTGCATCTCAGCTCTGGCAAAGGTACATTTTCGCTTATTCACCATACATTTCTGAGATGCACAACCTCTTGTGGTTGCCAAATGAGTTCACATTTGTATGCTTGGCTGTTTGGACTATGCTCCCTGTTTATAGTCAGAAGCATACACATATATTTCCATTGTGCTTTTGTCTGACAAGGACATGAAAGTGGACTTTCTTCTGTCAATTTTGTTAAACTGCCAGAAAAGATTCTTACTGTTATTATGGTTAAAAAGCAAATAAGCCTGAGTCATTAGATGGGGTCTGGGTTTTATCTTACACTTCCTTCATTGGAGAGTAACAGCTATGATGCAATTCTGCTTTCTAGATAAATCTTCTAGAAAATATTTAAAATAATAGCCCTCATTAGGAAAAAATAAATAAGTTCATGGACCTGACTGATAATTACGGCAATTTATTTTTGGTCAAAACCGTGCTTGTTTGACTCATTAGGCAGTGATTCTTAAGTAAGTTTGGGGTCATTTCCTTTCCCACAGTGCCTATGTTTAATCCAGGCATTTTTAAAATAGACATTCTAAAGGCCTGACCATTAATATAAAACATAGTATTTTAACAAGTCTCAATATCATGCATTAACTTGCAATAGGATCTTTTCTTTTATCACTCACCTGTCTTAGTTGTGTTTACATTTTATATTTACACTTACTCTTTAGTCCTGTATCGATAATTTTGGTCAGACTTTAATATAAAACCAGTGTAAATGTGACAAAGGCCAGATATGTTACTGCTGACCTCATGGAACTTGATGGACATCTTACCATTGGTTACTTAATCATTATTAGGCTTACTGTTGTTGGTTCTCTGAAGAGGCTATTTGACTGTGGGAACAACTCATTTGTCACGGGTATTCTCTGAGTTCATATAACTGGCACTTATTCCTACCTTCTGGCAGAAACAGCCTGTCAATGATTGAATGAGCCTTCCCGCTCTTTTAAAGAAGACACAATTCTTCAACTACTGTAAGGCCAGTTTTCCTTCTAATTAGCATCCTGGCTCTGGGGAGGCCTGCATTGGTAACACTTTCAGAAGTTAATGAAGCTATTCTGAAAACAATTAAACCTTCCTTGTATAAGACAGGTGCTTCTAATGGAAACAAAAGGCCTTGTTTTGATCAGGGAGAGGATCTTCTATTTCACCAAAGAAGTGAAAGGTGTCCTTAGAAGAATTAAAATCTAAATGTGTAAGGCTAAGAGTGGAGGAGTGCTGTAATACTTCTAGAAAGGATCAGGATACTCATTATGGAGGTCTACCACTCTGTTAAAGCTTTGCACGGCCTTCTTCAGCATTCATACTGCAGGGCAGTAAGTGGAAAAGTGTAACA
>VZTU01000158.1:1450-12301 GCA_013400835.1 Zapornia atra | reverse complement strand
GGGCCCCGGGCGGAGCGAGCGAGGGGCCCCGGGCGGAGCGAGCGAGGGGCCCCGGGCGGAGCGAGCGAGGGGCCCCGGGCGGAGCGAGCGAGGGGCCCGGGGCGGAGCGAGCGAGGGGCCCCGGGCGGAGCGTGCCCTGCTCCTGCCGGCCCCGCGGGAGCAGAGCCCGAGCCCGGCCAGCTACAGGAGCCCTCCCCTGGGGCCGAGAGGGTGCCTGCCCGTGCCGCTGCGGTGTGCGCCGGGCTGCTGCCCTTGGCCAAGAGTGTTGGGTTCACCCTGAGCCCCGGGCTGCCCAGCTGTCCCACACGCTGCTCACAGCCTCCAGCACGCTCCCCCAGATCAGTTCTCTGTAGCCCAGGGGCACTTCTGTAGCATCCCATGGGCCTTGCACGGGTGCCCTGCTGCCTCCCTCCCACCTTCCCCCCCCGTGGCTGCCCAGCCTGCCGTGGGGCAGAGGAAGCAGGCAGCTGTAGGGTGTGGCAGTGGGTGCCAGGCAAACCCTTGGCTCTGCCCTCTGGCAGACTGCACCTTCGACCGGGAGTCGGAGCTCACCCCCCTGGAGTCGGCCATCGGCGTCCTGGAGCTCATCCAGAGCGAGTTCTCCGTGCCTGAGAGGACGATGGAGGCTGTTCAGAGGCTGGTCAAGGAAGCTGTAAGACCTTCTTTCCTTCCTCAGTAAATGCACATCCTTTGCCTTGGCAAGGTCTGGTGTAAATCCCAGGGGGAATTCCCTCCCAGTCTGCAGCCGGGTGAGTACCAAGCGCTGCCCTCAGGGTGTGCTTCCTCACCAGCTGCTCTGGAGGTGTTCCTCAGGGTAAGTTGGTCCTGAGCTGCTGCCTCAGTGCCTGACTACTGTCCATGTTCCTCCTGAGCCCTTCTGGAGCGTGTGGCCAGTGCAGTGGCAGCACAGGAGCTGGGACTGGTTTTCTTCTGCAGGCTGTCATCGTCTGCCTCAAGAACAGAGAGTTTGATAAAGCTTCCAAAATTGTCAGGAGGCACATAGGGAAGGATCCCAGAAACCAGGTGAGCCTGTGCTGGGGAGAAAGGCAGCTGGCTGAGGACCCTGCCATGTGTTCTGCTGGGCACTGGGGGTGGTTGGGGTGCTCTGGTGTGGCCTGTGGGGTGCTGGAGGGCACTTGTGACCCCAGATCACAGGCATGGAAGGTTTCCCTGAGAAATGCTGCTCTTGGGGAAGCCCAAGCCAGCAGGAAGGGTGATGGAATGGGAAGGGCCTCCCCTCAGAAGGCAGCCCCGTGGCGTTACAGGCTCCTGAAGCACGGTGGGTGCCAGGCTGGAGCTCCCTCTGTTCCTGCCATTCCCTCATGGGCCTTCCAGGCATCAGCATTCCTCCTTTGCCTGGAGGCAGCCTCCAGCTCCTGTGCAGAGTGCCAGTCCCTGGGAAGGGCAGAAAGAGGCCCTGTTCCTGTGGGCAGTGCAGTGTCTGGGGTGCTGGCAGCAAAACACGTTCCTCTAGCCTCATCTCCAGGTTGGGCCTGGAGAAGGTGGTATGAGGAGGACCAGGTGCTCACCCAGAGCCCTTGTACCTGCTCAGAGCATTCTTTCCTCTCCCCTAGAAAAAGAGGAACGAGTTCCTGGCTGCCATCAGAGACCAGAACTTGGCTCATCCTGTTGTCAAAAACTTCTCTTACAAGAGCTTCCAGCAGAGCATCTTCCAGTTCCTCAAGACCTATGTGGACGATTCGGAGCCCCTGCTGCTGACAGTACGTGGCTGCCCTGCTCCCCTGGCTTCCCCTTTCCCCCTGGAACGTGGCAGTTGGGCTCCTGCACCCCTTCAGTGCCAGTAATGACATAGAGCTTAGTGGGTGGCATCCAGAATGCTTGTAAGTTGGTCCCACTCCCTCTGTGTGGCAAGCTTTGACAGACACAAACTCTCTGTGTGGTGCCCCAAGCTTTGACCTGTGAGTGGCAGCTGGGATGCCTTGGGCAGGGGAGTGTGGGGAGCATCGTGCTAAGTGCTGTGCTCTTTCTCTCCCAAGATCATGAAAAAGACTTTGAACTCAGAACATGCTGAAGAACCAAAATCAGTGAGTCCTGAGGCTGCACATGGGCCAAGGGACCAGGCAGCAGCTCCGGAGCCCTCGGGAAGGGCAGAGGGCCTGGCAGGAGCTCCAGAGCCTGAGCAGGCAGAGAAAGACCTGGAGGGAGCTCTGAGCCATGCAGAATGGCTGGATGGCTCTGCTGCAGCTCCCAAGCCCACGGAGGGAGCCAGTGGCTCTGCAACAGCTCCTGACCCCACAGAAGGAGCCAGTGGCTCTGCAACAGCTCCTGACCCCACAGAAGGAGCCAGTGACTCTGCAGCAGCTCCTGACCCCACAGAAGGAGCTGCTGACCCA
Source organism: Zapornia atra (assembly GCA_013400835.1). NCBI lineage: Eukaryota > Metazoa > Chordata > Aves > Gruiformes > Rallidae > Zapornia > Zapornia atra. The sequence continues at coordinate 9,947 of VZTU01000158.1, read as the reverse complement.
GCAGCCACTCCTGAGCACATCATGGCAGCATTTAATACCTTGGAAGGTGCTTCAGAGCCTATGGAAATCTCTAAAGAACCAGCAGCAGCTCCAGAGCCTCCAGGAGTGTCCTCAGAAAGGTGGGCAGGGGAGCCTGGCCTTGCTTTGCAGGTGAAGGCTGGCAGCAGGTCGCTTCTGAGGGGTGGTTGGCTCTGTCCAGGGAGCTCTTCACTTCCCCAAATGCCAGCCCAGGAGGGTCTGCCCAGGCCAGCCCCCAAGGCCATCGGTGTAAGGGCTCTGCAGAGGAGCAGTGTTGGGTTTGTTGGGTGTTTTCCTGATGTGGTTTTGTAAAGTGGGGAGTGTAAGTGGTTTTGGAAAGTGGTTTTGGACAGCAGGGAGTGAGGGCAGGGGCTGCTGGAAGGCTTGCTCTCATGGAGCAGCAGCAAGGGGTGCCTGGCACTGTCTCTAGCAGGCAGTGTGGGCATGTTCCCTCAAGACCTGCTTCAGCCCTATGCTGAAGAGGAGGAGGAGGAGGATGGGAGGGCTGGGAATGCCCTCTGCAGAGGGTTTTTATTTGCCCTTTATTGAGGGGAAGAGCCTGATCTGGGTGAGGAGGAGCCACCTCAGTGCAAGCTGTCCAGCCTGCTCAGCTGTGTTTGTTTTGTAGGCAGCCTTCAGGACCAGGAGCCACCTATGGGATCTCTGCTCTGAGAGAAGCTTTCAAGATCCTCTCTGACTCCCAGGACCCTGAGGCACTCTTCACCCAGCTGGATGAAACAGACTTTTCCTTCCCCCAGCAACTGTCTCCTTCTGTACCCCACAGAGCCCCGAGGCGGCAGGAGGAGCAGGGGGGGTGCTCAGGGGTCCCAGACCCCCCTGCCAGACCCCGGAAGGGCAAACGCCTGCTGACCATCAGCAGACTGGTCATGGAGCATGACAGCCAGTGCAGCGAGTCCAGCGACAGCCCAGACTCCTCCCAGGAGCCCGTGGTGTCTTCAGCTTCCAGACCTGCTCAGGCACCGTATGACCAGCCTGTGTCCACTGAGAGAGCCAAGTATGCAGCCTGTCTCCCCTGGTACACCCTAACCTGCACCCCACCCCTTGGCTTGCAGCTGGCCCTGGGGGTGGGAGCAGCCCAGGCCTTTAGAATTCGGGATGGGTGTGTTGCTGTGGGTGTACTGACCACCCCCTGTCTGCTGCTAGGGGTGGAGCTGGGCAGGCAAACCCTCTGTGGTCCTTGTGCTCTGCTGTTTGGTTGATGGGGGGGAGGAAACAATCCAGCTCCTGCTGACAGGTGGACCAGGGGGGAAGGTGTTTCTCTGCACTTCAGTGCTGCTGAAGCTGGGAGGAGCTTGTGGGTGCCTCTCAGGGAGCAGGTCAGACTCCACCTCTTGAAACACAGCCCTGATCTGGCTTAAGCAAAGCTGTGGTGGTGAAGAGGCTCCTAGTTGGAGCTTTCTGACCCCTTCAGTGGGAGTTACACTCTGGATGGGGCCCTGGGCAACCTGGTGTGGCTCCAGGCCTGGAGGTTGGTGGCCCTGCCTGTGGCAGGGGGTTGGAGCTCTGGGACCCTTGGGGTCCCTCCCAACCCAGCCCAGGCTGTGAGTCTGGGATTCCCTTGCAGTGTGAGGTGGGGCTGTGCTGGGGATTCCCTAAGGGGAGGGAGGAGGAGGGGCAGGGAGTGGAGGCTGGTGCTGGCCTGGCTGCAGAGGATGAGCACTCTGAGCTGTGCTGTGCCTGCTCTGGGGTGAGCCCGCTGCCAGGGTGCTGCTGGGGATCAGTCCCCCCTCTGTGTCACCCTAGAGTGACCAGGGGGTTTTGCTGAGCAGCCCTCCTGCTCTTTGGGGGGCTGTGTGTGGGGACACTGGCCTTTCCCCAGCCCATGGTGCCACCCCCAGGACACGCCTGGCGTCTGTTTGGGGGTGCTGGGGCACACTGTGTGTGCTGCTGGGACAGTGTCTGGTGAAGCCTCCCTGGAAGGGGGCTGGATTCAGGGGCCTGGGTGCTGCTGAGGCAGAGGGGGAGTCTCAGCCCTGCTGCAGGCTGGTTTCCAGCCCCCTGAGCAGGGCTGAGGGGTCTGAGCTGTGGCCCTGCAGCCCCTGAGGGTCGGGGCTCGTGGTGCCTGTGCCTCTGGTGGTGTCTGTCTGCTGGCTGCTCCTCACAGCTCTGGGCAGGAAGGGGCTCCCCCCAGGCTGCAGAGCTGCAGAGCTGCAGAGCACAGGGCTTCCTGTAGCCACAGTGGCTCTGGCTGTGGTATGACAGAGGGGGTTGAGCCTTCTGGACTCCTTGGGACTGTTTGAACAGGCTGAATTCCATCCTCTGTGTGTGTGTGTGTGCTTGAGGACTGGGAGCACTGGGGCACCTGATCTCACAGAGGGGCCTCTAGCTCAGCTGGCCTCTGTGGCAGGGCTGCAACAACAGTGGGGATTAGATGCTGCTTGGGAGGAGGAGATGCTGCTTGGGAGGAGGAGATGCTGCTTGGGAGGAGGAGATGCTGCTTGGGAGGAGGAGATGCTGCTTGGGAGGAGGAGAGGCTCTGCCCTGAGTCTCTGCCTGTGGAAGGGCCTGGGGAGCCCAGCTGGAGCTGTGCCTGCTGCCAGGGCATGGGGGTAGCTGCTTTGCAAAGGCAGGCTGCAGAGCACAGCACCCTGTGTGTGCTCATCCCAGGCTGCACTGTGCCCCAGCTGCCTGCACCCTCTCCCCCAAAACACCCCCCCCGAGCACCCCCTGGGCAGCAGCTGAGGGGAGCACTTGCCTGTTGCCAGGTCCCTCCAGAGGAAGTGGAACAGCTCGTGTGGCAAGGAGGAGAAGGACAGCTGGAGCGAGGAGGAGGAGCTCTTCTCAGACACAGGTGAGCACGGGCTTCACTGGGGACAGGCCTGGCTCTGGGGCTCGTTCTGGGTGCCTGGCTGGGCTTTGAACCTGGCAATCCCAAAATCCCAGGTGAGCAGGTGTCTGGTTGGGTCCCAGGGCATTTGTCCTGTGCCCCTCTGACCTGAGGCGTGTGCCAGGGTGGTGGTTAGTGTGTATGGGGTGGGAATCCTGGCAAGAAGCCCCTCCCCATCCCCTCTTCAGTGCCCTGACACAAAGCCTAGCCTTACCTTCCCAGCCAGGGCAGCTTTCCAGTCCAGCTCCCTTTGCATCCCAGCACACAGCTTGGCTGGGAGAAGGGCTGTGGAACTCCAGCCTCCACACACACACATGCTCTGTAGGTGTTCTCCAGGCCAGCCCACAACAGCCCATACTGGGGAAGCTTTGACTACAGCACCTGGGGCTTGAGAGGGAAACCCTCTGTGTGTGCAGGAAAGGGGAGGGGTAAAGGGATTCAGGCTGGCTGTTGTCTGTCAGGAGGGGTCTTGTTGGGGGTCAAGGGCTCAGCCCAAGGTACACCCCTCCTGAGCCGCGGTGAAAGGGAACCTCCCTGCCTTGTTTTCCAGCATCCTTTGAGACCAACAGCCACAACACCACGGTCTTTGGGTCCAAGAAGCAGGTAAGGTGGAGCCCTTGAGCCCTGCCAGTGAGCCTGGGACCTGTGGGGGTGGAGGAGCACACTGTGGAGAGGGTACTCTGCTCAGCCACGAGCCGGACGGGGCACCAGAGGTGGGCTGGGCAGCGGTGGGGGGGGTACCCAGCTTCATGCACAGAGAGGCTGGGGCTCCTCTCCTGAATTCAGCCAGCCCAGGGCTTAACCCTCCCACACGCTGGGTGACCTGTGTGACATCCCTTTGCCTTGCTGCCTCTGGTTCAGAGCCAGGCTCAGTGTCCCCTACATGCCAGAGAGGTGCAGCATCTCCTTTGGGTGAGGGGCCTGTGTGTGGCAGCCCTGCCCTGGGAAGGGGCCCTGGGCTTGGTGCTCCTGGGAACTGGCTCAGCCTGCTTTGCAGGTGGAAAGCTGCTGGCTCCTGTGCTGCTGCACAGCACACAGCCTGCTGTTCCCCAGCTGCTTCCACTATTTCACACTTTGTGGCCAGTACAGCAGTTCAGGGGACCCACAGGCCAGAGCCCACAGACCATGGTGTGTTTTAACACTCAGATGCTGTTGCACAGGGTACAGGCAGTGAGTGCTTTGTGGAGTTTGCTGTGGCATCAAAGGAAACCCCTCTCTTACACCATCAGCACTGTGCTTAGGGAAGCAAACCCACTCCTGAGGGTGTGCTTGTACCAGTTCCAAGAGCACACCCAGGCTGAGGTGGGGATTGTGTTGGGTGGGTCATCAGGGTGTCTGCCTGCCCCTGTGTTACCAGCACAGAGGGTAGGGGTAGCAGCTGGGGTGGTTCTGTGCCCAGCACAGCTCCTCCTGCCCCTGTGTTACCCCCACAGAGGGTAGGGGAAGGAGCTGGGGGGGTTCTGTGCTCAGCACAGCTCCTCCTGCCCCTGTGTTACCCCCACAGAGGGTAGGGGAAGGAGCTGGGGGGGTTCTGTGCTCAGCACAGCTCCTCCTGCCCCTGTGTTACCCCCACAGAGGGTAGGGGAAGGAGCTGGGGGGGTTCTGTGCTCAGCACAGCTCCTCCTGCCCCTGTGTTACCCCCACAGAGGGTAGGGGAAGGAGCTGGGGGGGTTCTGTGCTCAGCACAGCTCCTCCTGCCCCTGTGTTACCCCCACAGAGGGTAGGGGAAGGAGCTGGGGGGGTTCTGTGCTCAGCACAGCTCCTCCTGCCCCTGTGTTACCCCCACAGAGGGTAGGGGAAGGAGCTGGGGGGGTTCTGTGCTCAGCACAGCTCCTCCTGCCCCTGTGTTACCCCCACAGAGGGTAGGGGAAGGAGCTGGGGGGGTTCTGTGCTCAGCACAGCTCCTCCTGCCCCTGTGTTACCCCCACAGAGGGTACAGGAAGCAGGTGGGGTGGTTCTGTGCCCAGCACAGCCCCTCCTGCCCCTGCTGAGAGCCCTGCCTGTGCTCCCTTGCAGAAGTGGACGCTCCAGGAGAGCGAGTGGATCCGGGAGGGCGTGCGGCAGTACGGCGAGGGCCGCTGGAAGTCCATCTGCCAGAAGTACCCCTTCCAGAACCGCACGGCTGTCATGGTGAAGGATCGCTGGAGGACCATGAAGAAGCTGGGCATGCTCTGAACTGGGGAGCCACGGGCCCTGGGGGGCCACCACCCCCCCTTTTTTGGCTGTCTTTGGTGGGCCAGGCCGGGGTGGGCACAGCAGGGAGACCGCGGCGGCGCCGGCACGGGGAGCCCCTCCACCCCCTGGTACCTGAGACTGACAGTGGCCCAGGAGCCCTGTGTCCTGAGCTGTGGGATCCTGGTGTGCACAGCCTGACTGGGTACACTCAGGAACAGCTGGAGCAGGGCTTGGCTCTTCCAGCTGACACCTGCAGCCTTCCGAGGCCGCCTCCTGGCGCCGTGCACTGCTGAGGTGGAGGCTGTCCCTGCCCAGATGCTGCCCAGGGCCAGGACAGTCACAGCAGTGCCCATTTTTACAGGTTTTAATGAACTGAGAATTGCTGGTTTCATCCCATCACACCCAGTCCCCTGGGGAAAGGGGGCAGCTCGTAGTCCCAGAGCTCCTGGGCAGAGGAGGAGGCTTAGGCAAGGTGTCCTGCTCAGAGCTGGGGCCTCTCTCATTTCTTTCTGCTTTGTTACTGGTTAGTCTGGGAGTGGGGGTTTCTCCCTCCCAGCTTTGAGGCTTTGAAAACAGTTTTGCTTTGTTGTTTTAGTTGGTTTTTTTTTTTCCCCCCACACTTCAGTGTAATTTGCTCCCTCATTAAATGTTCCAGTGCTGACTGATCTCAGTCCCATCTTCCTGGCACCATCCTCCTGCCCTGTGTGAGCTCCCAGGGTGCTGTGTGTTCCCTGCCCTCAGGTGCCAGAGCTGGAGGCTGTGTCCAAGTGCTCTTCTGTAAAATAAAGTTCCTCTTGTTGGGTATCTGGACGTGCAGGAAGCGTGAACTGGTGGGAGCAGACACCACCCAGGAGCAGGGGGATCCCCAGCTGCCTCCTGAGCCAGCCAGGGCTGTTGTCAGGGGGTGTTGGGGCTCTGATGGTGCAAGGTGCTGCTGCCAAGCAGACCCCTCTGGCCTCACCCCTGTTAAGCCCAAGGACAGGGCAGCTCCAGCACATTTCCAGCCCTTGGCTGTGTTCCCTCAGGGCCAGAGCTGGGGAAAAGCCTGCTGGGAACCAGCTGCTTCCCCTCTGTCCTTCAGCAGCAGCAGAATTAAAGCAGCTTCCCCTCCCCTCCTGCCTGTCACCCGCTTCCTGGGGTGCACAGAGCCCCCCACTCCTGCAGAGACCCGTTTGGGTGGCGGGGCAAAGCCTTGGGGTGAGCTGCAGCCAGGACCTGCCTGAGGCAGGGCTGGGCTCTGAGCCTTGGGCTGCAGGGACCATGTGTGGTGACCCCCAGCTTTGCTCTGAGACCCCAGGAAGCTGCCTGGGAGTGGGACACCTGCTGCTGAGCTTCCCTGCTCCGGGCAGAGCACTGGGCTCTGAGCACTGGGTGAGAGGCATGGAGCTGGCTGGGGACTGGCTTCACTCAGCCAGGATGTGCTGCTGGTGCCTCTCCCCAGCAGCCTGGGCCCTGCATGAGGGTTTGGGGGTGCAGCTCTGACACCAGCAGGACCAGCTCCCACTCTGCCCCCAGCACCAGCCCCAGCGCTGCCCAGTGCCAGGGCCCAGCAGGTGGGAGCAGGGGCACAGTTAATGATTAATCACCCCCAGCACCCTCTGGCCCTGCCCCGGCTGGAGGGGGTGCTGGAGCCTGGGAAGCAGGAGCCTGGGAAGCAGGATCCTGGGAAGCAGGAGGCTGGGAAGCAGGATCCTGGGAGACAGAAGGCTGGAAAGCAGGAGCCTGGGAGGCTTTGGAAGCAGGAGCCTGGGAAGTAGGAGCCTGGGAGGCAGGAGCCTGGGAGGCAGGAGCCTGGGAAGCAGAAGGCTGGGAAGCAGGAGCTTTGGAAGCAGGAGCCTGGGAAGCAGGAGCCTAGGAGGCTGGGAAGCAGGAGCCTGGGAAGCAGGAGCTTTGGAAGCAGGAGCCTGGGAAGCAGAAGGCTGGGAAGCAGGAGCTTGGGAAGCAGGAGCTTTGGAAGCAGGAGCCTGGGAGGCAGGAGGCTGGGAAGCAGGAGGCTGGGAAGCAGGAGCTTTGGAAGCAGGAGCCTGGGAGGCAGGGAGGCAGGAGCTTTGGAAGCAGGAGCTTTGGAAGCAGGAGCCTGGGAGGCAGGATGCTGGGAGGCAGGATGCTGGGAGGCAGGCTGCTGCTGCTGCTGGCGCTGCTGGCGCTGCTGCCGGGCCCCGCCGGCTGCCCCCTGACCGAGCCGCTGAGCAGCCCCGGGCAGCAGCCCCTGTTCCGCGGGGCGGATCGCTACGACTTCGCCGTGCTGGTGCCCGCGGGGGCGGTGGAATGCTTCTGGCAGTTCGCGCACCAGAGCGGCAGCTTCTTCTTCAGCTACGAGGTGAGACCCGGGGGGGGCTGCGGGGCCCCGGCCCGGCCCGGCCGCCTCCTCCGAGGGTGGGTGACCCTCTGCGGCCTCAGCCCCGGGACCAGGAGCGCGGGCAGGGGGGCTGCTGCGAGAGGAGCACCCGGGGGCGCGGGCGGTTTGCCCCGTGAGGGGGGGAGCCCCGTGTCTGCCCTGGCAGGGGGGGCTGCAGCTGCTGGGACCCCTCGCTGTGCAGCCCCTGCTGCCCCCAGCACTCTCTTGGCGTGAACCCCACTGATTTTTTTTTAAATACCAACTTCAGAAGCATGAAGTGGTGCAGGGAGCTCTGGCTGTGACCCCTGAGCACCCAGAGCCCCGGGGTGGGGTCCCAGCACTGCGGGGAGCTCTGCCCTTCACCGGGCTGGCCAGGGGCTGGTGCAGAGCCCCGAGCTCTCTGCAGAAGGTCTCGGGCACAGCCTGTCCCTGCACCCCATCCCCTTCCCCCAGGGGAAACTGCAGCTCTTTTATCTCCTGTTTACTCTTGGCTGGCTGAAGGGGAGCGGGGACACGGCTCTGCCTGGCGCTGGCAGCTTGTGCCTGGTGCTGGGGGCTTCCCCCTGGCTCTGTGCTTGGCAGAGCTGCCCAGCAGGACTGTGGCACAGCCCTGGGGCTCAGCACAGCTCCGTGGCCTCAGGCTGCAGCAGCTGGCAGAGCCTGAGCCAGGCGGTGGGGACCTGGGGTGGGCACGTGGGGTGGGAGAAGGGTGTGAGCTGGCCGGTGTAACTCCCAAGGGGGCAGCTCCCGTGGGCTCCCACCTGCTCCCTGGGGCAGAGTCAGGCCCACAGACGCCCCTGGGGTGTTTCCTGCCTCCAGGTCCAGCGGGCGACGGGGATCGGCAACAGCAGGAACATCCTGGCCAGCGCCAGCGACCCCAGGGGTGTCCAGCTGGGCACCTCCCAGCACGTGCGGGGACAGATCAACTTCCTCACCAAGGAGACAGGTCCTGCTGCCCCGCTCCCTGCCCGGCTGCAGCCAGGAGCCCCATGCCCAGGGTGCCCAGACACCATCTCCAAGCCCGGCCAGCGCCTCCCAGAGCGCTGACCTGCTCCCAACTGGGAGGATGAGGGCCGGGCGCCGGGGCTGGCTCTGCCTGGCAGCAGCTCTTCCCGTGG
>VZTU01000154.1:87975-123360 GCA_013400835.1 Zapornia atra | reverse complement strand
CTACAAAGAGAGGCTGAGGGAGCTGGGCTTGTTCAGCCTGGAGGAGAGAAGGCTGCGGGGGGACCTCATTGCAGCCTTCCAGTACCTGAAGGGAGCTTATAAGCAGGAGGGGATTCAGCTTTTTAAAAGGGCAGATAATGGCAGGACAAGGGGGAATGGATTAAAACTAAAGGAAGGAAGGTTTAGATTCGATATTAGGGGGAAGTTTTTTACAGAGAGAGTGGTGAGGTGCTGGAACAGGCTGCCCAGAGAAGTAGTGGATGCCCCGTCCCTGGAAGTGTTCAAGGCCAGGTTGGATGGGGCCCTGGGCAACCTTGTGTAGCTCCAGGCCTGGAGGTTGGTGGCCCTGCCTGTGGCAGGGGGATTGGAGCTCTATGATCCTTGGGGTCCCTTCCAACCCAGACCATTCTATGATTCTAAGGGCTGCTTCTTGACATCATAAGGGCATTGACAAGCCATCACCAGCAGGAACAATAGTTAGTACCTTTGCAACACTTGTCAGCATTCAAGTGCTTTACACACAACAGTTACTGCTATTCACCTCTCTTGATTCAGCAACCCTTAATTTTCTTCTCTTTAAGAAAGGGGAACAATTGCCTGATGTGATTGACAGTTTATTCAGAGCTAGAATTATCTGTACAAAGAGGGAGCTGTGGGCTGGGGTTACTTAACTAAACCTCTCCAATCAGGGTGGACTGAGTGGGCTGGCAGTGCCAGGGTGGCTTGCTGGCAGCTGCAGCTACCCGTGATGGCACTGCGGCAAAGGCACAGGCAGAACTTCGCTTGGTGCTGGCTGCTGGAGACAGGCTTAGATGCTTTGCCTGACTCTCAGAGCTCACGTAGAGATGGCCACTCTTTTCTTCCTCAGGTTTAGCCAACACAATTACATTTCAAGGAGGGAAAACAAGGCTGGCCACGTGTCTCTGTGTGCAGAGTTCAGCTGTGGGTATGAACATGTTCGGCGAGCCAGTACCTCACTTTGGACATGGCATTCCTGAGGGTTCATTGTGAGTTGTTCGGTTTTAACAGCTGTCTGGAGGCCAAGCGTGCATACACCAATCTGATTGAGCAGCGAGAGAGGGAGACTGCACCGGAGTGGAAATGTCTGATGTTCTTTGTTAGTAAAAGTCCAGAAAAATTCAGGAGCGTGAGAACACTTCCATAGGGTTATGCTGTCCTGGGTTTTGGTGTTTAAATTGTTCAATACAGCCAACTGCAGAATGGTAGTCCTGCTAACAAAAGCAAGAAGTTCAAAGCTGAGTCTCTTGCATTAAACTACGGGTAAATATTTGGTTGCTTTGTTGGTTTTGGGTGGTTTTGTTTGGATTTTTTAAATGTAAACTGAATATAAATTCAGCTATGCTATTTGACCATCTCTTAACATTCAAGCCAGTGAATTTTTAGTAATTTATACAGTAATTTCACTCAATTCCACCCTAATTTTTCACCCATGGATCTTATCCGTAAAGGTTCCTGCAGGAAAAATGTTCAGCAGTGGGGCTAAAATGTTTCTTGGCAGCATTTCCCCCCCCAAGTTTTGCAAGAGGCAGTATTTTCCTACCATGTCGTGAAAATCCAGGTCACCTGATTGATTACATCTCTAAAAGAACTTGAATTCTGCTTGATCAGCATAAAGAAGAGAAGATGGTATGGCAGAGCATTTACTTGTGTATGCTCAAAGCTCCTGCCAGAACAAGAAGTTAACTTGATTTGACACAATTCTTTGCTCTAGTGAAAGTTTTCCTGCCTGAAGGTTTGACTTGGCACAAAGATGGGGCTTGACTCTTGACTCTTATGGGGCCAGAGAAGAGAGAAGGAAATTCTTGCAGTGTAAGGAAATATGTGTAGCAGCTATGTAACCACGCAAAATCGATTTTGCTTTTGATATTTAATGCATAATTGGAAAGAAGCCTGCCTCAGAGACTCTGCTTCCCAAGTGGATAAACAGAAACAATGAAGACTAATCAGTTTATTCCAATAAGAAAATCAAGGTACTCTGCTGCAGAGCCAGATGGAACATGCTTCGTGATAGAGCGATACTTAATTAATAAGTATTTCACACTTTGTTTTCCCTTCACTTAAATTTATTGCTTAGATCCATTCATTAAAATGACTAGATACCTATCTGAAGCACATAGCTAACCTGCTGAGGTTACTAACCTCATTTTGCAACGAGATAGTTATGGTCCTCAGGAACAGACCTAAAGCTAAGCAAATCAGAGTAACAGCTCTAGCCACCCAAATGGCAATACTGTTGTTTTCCCAGTTAGTTTCTTCCACAGCCTCCTCAGACTAACTCAGGAGTGTCCTGAAAAGCAGACAGATGTGAGTGGAGTTCATTCTTTCAATAATGTGCAGAACTTGTGAGTTAGTTTTTTAAATTTCTTTTTCATTTAAATCTACTCATCAGAAAGCTTTTTTCTTGAAAGACAAAATGTCTTGCATTCCACCACTTCCATGTCTTTCTGATATGATACTAGGTTATAAAACTGCATGCTGCTTTATTTAATAGCAGCACACTTACTTCAGTTTAACTTTCTGCTCCATCACGGAGCATCTCGGAATAAAGCCTGTAAATAGTGTGCCAGTAAATTAGCCATGGTGCCTGTTAGTTTCAAACCCTTTATTGGCAGGAGTCCCTTGAAAATTGGGAGGGAGGAACTTTCTCATTTCTGCAATATGTTCTACTCTCCAACAAGATTTAACTGCTAGGCTGAGGTTTCCCCTCCCCATGACTTCTGAAGTCTAAGGCAAGTCCTGCCCGAATCCAGCTAATGTCCCCTTGCCCGCCTCTGTCAGAACATTTGCTGATTTAGCATCGCTTGCTCTGGCTTGTTTCCAACCTCCTTCAGCATCCCCCCCTTCTCCTGGGAGCTGTCAGTCTGTGCCTGGCATCTGTCCCCTTTTCACTTCTGGAGTGGCAAAGCAAAATACAATCTTTTTTAATTATTACTTTCTCAGTGCCTGCCTTTTGTCAATACATGGTCCTTACTGAGTTTTAAAGGCATTACAGCCTTGAAATCATACAGTTCCTTTCTCTGAACGAAGGGAATACTTGTTTTACTGCTCTGAGTACTGTTCAGTAAAATTCACCCTACTAAGCAGCAGTTGTCCCTCTGGGCAGGAGGGATTTTTCTCACTCTAGGAAGCGTGCCATCACTTTCTGCTGTTGTTCTTTATCTCTGTATCTGGCTGCTCTTCCTCTGTGAGCTAGATGGGAATCTTAGCTTACAACCACAAACCAGAAGTGGCACTCATAAGCTAACACTTCTTAGGCCAGCAGTCTGACTTGGCCAAAAAAGCAGCCTTGCCATCAGTCCAGATTTATGTTAGATAGGAAAAGCCTAACAGAGATGCCTTTACACTTCTTTTCATTACCACTTTGAACTCCTTGCTTAACTGGTTTTGACCTGGCAATCAAAGGCGTTGCTTCCTTTCCTGATGCTTGAACCTTGTCTTTCTGTTTGGCTCATGTCTTCTTGACTCATCATTTGGAGGCTGTTCTTAACCGAGTGACTTAGTGTCTTACTGGCATGAACATTGTGTCTTCCTTACGTTGCCTGTTTGCAAAATTGAAGACTGACTTTGCCCCAGCATGGCTGCTTTCCAAAACAAGGTTCTGGCACTGCTCTGCTCCTCTTCTCCCTGAGTCCTCTCCTGAAGACTTTTGGCAGCCAAGATCTCCCATTGTTTTGTAGATGCTGAAGACATCAGTGTGCCAATGGCTAAATAAATGTTGCAGCAGCCTTATGAATGCTTTTTGGGGTTCAGGCTGGCCCGTGTCAGAAGAAATACAATAGAATGGAAACAGCACAGGAGAGGTGGGGGTAATCAGAGGTATGGAAATAGTTTTGTGGAAACAACTACTTAGGTTAGGAGTCTTCAGCCTGCAAAAGAAAGAGCTGGGAGGAGGTATGGTACAGTTATATAAAAGCAGAAGTGGGGTGGAAAGGAGGACTAGAGATCAGCTGTCCTGCACCCCTCCCAGTACAAGGACCAGGGGGAGTCAGTGAAGTTCAAGTAGTGCAGGCTTAAAGCGAACAAAGGGAGATGTTTCTTCACACATACTGCTGTTAAGCTGTGAAATTCTTCAGCACAGGATGTTGATGCTAAAAATGTATGTGTCTTCAGGGGAAGGCTGGAGATGTTCATGAAAGAATTCTGTCAAAGGCTGTAAACCACAAAAACCACTTTCTTTAGGGTCAGGTAGTCCCTGAGCCTCTGTGCATTCCCAAGCCTGGAAGAATAGCCTGGGAAAGGATTGTTTCTTGCTTGCTCTATTCTTGAGCTGTCCTGTAGGCCTCTTTATGAGTACTGGCAAAGCCAGGGTAAGGGGCAAGGCTGCTCTTTGTTCTGACCTGGTACCATCATTTTTGTGTTCTTAAGAATCACTGCAATGACCCTCAGGAATCATAAAACTGAGAAACTAAGTGTGGCAGCTTTCTACAGGATCAGGGCAAATGCACTGCCAGTGCAGTTATATTTATAGTATTATAAACCAGAGGCTGTTTCAGTATTTCAAATGCAAGTCCACTGGGTCAAAAGTTGTCCTGATAGACAGGAGTTGTCTGAAATCAGGGGGACAAGGGGAGTAAGTCCAAATCTTAGTAAGCTCAGACACTCTTTTTACATCTGTACTATCTGGAAGGTGAGCAGCACCACCCTCTTTTTCTGAAGGGGTCAGATATTACAGTATTTGAGTAGTTTGTTCAGTAAGAACAAGACTTAGGTGGCAAGATGCTGTTGTCATTAAGTTTTGGGACAGTAAGAATAGAGAAGTGTGGTTAGCCTGGGTGTACAGTTTTAACACAACAGAAAATTAAGGCTCAAAACCAAATACAAGGTCTCATGTAGTTTAGGTGACAGCTGAATCTACTCGTGCTTTTTATTTTCTTTCTAAAGTGTTAAGTGTGGGCAGGGACTTTATATTACCCGGCTGTTAATTTCTTCTAACCCTGTTTTACCTGTACTCACATATCACAGAATCACAAGGTTGTAAGAGACCTTTAAGATCATCAAGTCCAACCGTTTCCATCCTAAACCATATCCCTAAGTACCTCATCTACCCGCTTTTTAAACATATCCAGGGAAGGTGACTCAACCCCCTCCCTGGGCAGCCTGTTCCAGGCCCTGACAGCTCTTTCAGGGAAAAAAATTTTCCTAACATCTAATCTGACCCTTCCCTGGCACAGCTTTGTGCCATTTCCCCTTGTCCTATCTCCTGCCACCTGGCTGAAGAGACTATCGCCCACCTCTCTACAACCTCCCTTCAGTTAGTTGTAGGCAGAAAAACTCATCATCATATCATACAAGCTGTACTAAAACAATTGTAAAACTGCTTTCAAATCTGATGGAAGTGCTAGAAGTTTTTTACTTATGCTTAGACCGTATTCTTCTGTTTAGTTTTATGTGGTTTGATGTTATTCTTGAATATCAAACACCACCCTGCAAGCCTATGTGGTCAATATGAACTAAATATGGAGAGAGAAAGAAAGCAAGAAGTACTTCCCCCATAAGATAAATCTGAACCATTGAGTGTTAAAAGTACTTTGGTGTAGATGGAATCCACTTAAAATCAATTTCTGGTGATGGAAATAAGGTTAGCCCACTGCTTCTCATTTTACAGTGTTCCTTATGACAAGTTAAAGAAACCATTAGAGTTGTCTCGAATTATTATTTTATTGCTAGCTATTCTGCTATTCATTAATAATCTGGAACTTCCTGCCATGAAGAAATACTTTAATTTTAGAAAATGTCAAAGGAGTGAAATTTCTTTTACAGGAGTTGGCTTTCTATGTGGCAGTTGATAAATGATACTGTGGGCTAATAATTTTTTTTTCTTGGTAATACATAGACGTTAAAACCATTCATGAGTATCTCAGGAGACTGTTCTCATTTAAAGCATTTAATTTCTTCAGTCAAATCCAGAGCACTCTTTAAAAAGGATAACTTGCTCCACAATCCAGTGAAGGTTTTAAATAGAGCATGCATTTATGCATTCGGTACCCATATGCTCTTCAGTGTCTTAGCATTTAAAAACTGCAGGTACAGAATAGGATTGCAAAGGTCATTTATGTATAATTGTGTCATCATATACCTTGCAACGTGATGTCAGTCCAGAACCCTGCCTCCACGACTTCAGAAGGCACAGTTGTAAGGAGTCATTTGCCTGCCGCTGTGTCTGAAGTGCTCAACTAAATTGCAGCATGATTGTGTTTGCTTCCAGTTCAGTTTAGATAATAAGAAATGAGCTTTCCCTCAAAAAAAAAATCCCCCAAAACCCACAAACAAACCTAACTATTATTATCTAAATGACTTAAGCTTGTGGCTGTACTAGGATTAAACACAGCACTTCTTGAATCCCTGTTTCTTTTTCCCCTCCCTTCTTTCCTCTCTGAGGTGTGTAAAGCTACCTGGCTGTACAGAATCCCCATTGCTGTGCCCATTGGTTGCTGAACAGGATTAGAGACTAGCCTGCAGTTTCTGGAGTCAGCGACTTTCCAACAGCAACCAGGATGGTTTTAAATAAAGAGGGCATTTTATTACAACAAAACCAAAAGGGGAAAAATTGCTGCTTCTGATGCTAATGACAAAACTTGTAGTGATTTAGGTGCTGCTATCACCAGAGATGGGGTGGGTTTTGGTGTGATTTTTTTGTTTGAGGTTTGGGGTTTTTTGTGGATTTGGTTTAGGGTTTTTGTGTTTCTCTTAAATGGAGCTGATCAGAAGACAACATTTCTGTTGTATGGCTGTTGTAAGGTTTAAGGATTTGACTTTTTCTGCAATGAGAAATCCATTTGGAGCATTCTTGTATGTTTTGAAAATGTCAGTCCCTGTCCCTTCTTCCAGAAAATGTAGCTGTGGAGAACTTGAACTATCCAGTCTTAAGGCTGCTGTATCTTCACCAGGTGATTCAACAACAGAATCATTTCACCTGAAGTTTCTGATGCTCTCTAGTGTCTAATTCTAAAATACTTACATATGAAGAAAAGGAAATAATTATTATGCATTAAA
Organism: Zapornia atra; assembly: GCA_013400835.1. Lineage (NCBI taxonomy): Eukaryota > Metazoa > Chordata > Aves > Gruiformes > Rallidae > Zapornia > Zapornia atra. The sequence continues at coordinate 116,346 of VZTU01000154.1, read as the reverse complement.
AGTAATGGAAAGAGTTGCAGTTGTGCTACCAGATTTAGTGTGACGCTGCTATGGTGGGCGCTTTCTTCTTCTTACAATGTGTATTTCATTAAATAACTCATTGACTTCAAACAGTGTAATCCACTGCTAATGGCACTGGGAGTCAGAATATAGGGGGTTTTTATAAAAAAAAAAAGAAGCCAATGAAAATGAAATACCAATTAAATGAAATACCAATGAAAATACCATGCATCTATAGAAAAGATGTAGCAACATAGCTATAGTTTCATACTAAAATCTTGAAGATCTGGAATTGCAGATCTTCATGAAAGGAAAAATAGCTAAGAATCTGCTGCACAGAACTGTAGTCATTTTGATCTCTTCTTAAGATTCTGGTCTTACCTAAAGTTGGGAGTACAAATGTTTCAGATCAGTAGGGGATTGTTACTCTTTTTACTTGATGGATGTGTGGGGATGATGAGTTCCTTTATTTCTACAGTACTGTCCAAAATAGGCATATCTTTAATTGCTGGAATCTAGCCTAAGACTGTCACTGCCAACTGTAGTTTAGGTATTTGGAAACATTAGCTACAGGTGTCATTCTGAAAATACTTGACTTCTCTAGCTCTCTTATACCAAAATTAACATTATCTTCCTTTCTTTCTGCCTTGCATTGTTAAAATAAAGCAAGCAGAGCATAAGGTGAAATAAAAATTAATATTTTTATTAATTTTAGCAATGTCAGCATCATGGTATTAATATAATAATTAAACAAATACTATAATAATAATAATTTGTTTAGTTTTATTATTAAATGTGCATTTATTTTGCTCAGCAACAGATCTCTATGTTCAAAGACAAATAATTTTAGCTGGAAAATCTAGAGATCCATGTGCTGCTTCCTTATATTTGAACCAATTCCAAATAATACATTTGGAAAACGCCTGTAACTTATTTTCTGAGTTCAGGTTCCCAAGCGAACTGAGGCATGGCAGAAGAAACCAGCTATCACCTTGGTAAGAGTAGCAGACTTACACCTTACCTAGTCAGCTACCCAGTGCTTCATTTATTCCAACAGAAATTTCCCCAAGAGTGTTAGTGCAGACAGCTGTACAGTGAGAGTAGCTTATCTGGGGCGCTCACAGTCCTAATTTATACCAGACTATTTCATGTTTATTTTACACCTGTAGCTCATATTGATAATAATGGCTAGAAGGTAAAAGAGGAGTTGAGTTTTCACTGGAAGAAATAGTTGCATGCTCATACAGTAGAACAGAGTTAATGCATCATCTCTGCAGTGAATTTCATTCACGGTCATCGTGCAAGTTCATTGCATCAGTGCACTGAGCACAGTCATTTACCGGTTTAGTGGAGCATCACAGAGTCGTAGGGGATGGAAGGGACCTCAAGAGATCATCTGGTCCAACCCCCTGCCAAAGCAGCTCCCCAGCTCATATTACACAGGTAGGCGTCCAGATGAGTCTTGAATGTCTCCAGAGAAGGAGACTCCACCACCCCCCTGGGCAGCCTGTCCCAGGGCTCTGTCATCCTCACTGTGAAAAAGTTCTTCCGCATGTTGGTGCGGAACTTCCTGTGCTCCAACTTGCAGCCATTGCCTCTAGTCCTGTCCCCACAGACTACTGAAAAGGATCTGGCCAATTTCCCCTGCATCCCATACTTAAGGTATTTATGGACATTAATAAGGTCCCCCCTTAGTCTTCTTTTCTCCAGGCTGAACAGGCCCAGCTCCCCCAGCCTTTCCTCATAGGAGAGTCCCTAAGAATTCAAAGGATCAAACATGTTTCCTCTGTTGCATTATTGTCTTTGCTCTTACTGGTTAAAACTCTGTTCTGAGTTAAATTATGACAAGGGAATGAGAGAAGATGCATATTCCTTATAGAGCTAAAGATTAACAGGGTTTCAGCTCAACACCGGAGAGCTGAAACCCTGTTATATCATATAAAGCTAATAATTGCCTAGCATCATCGCTGAAGGCAGCTCTGTCTGAAACAGTAGAGGAACTGCAATAACTGCAGTGTTTTCTGAGCTTCAAACCAAGGCAGACTTCTATTTTAGTCATTACTTGCCATGGGCAGGAATGAGTGTCATGCTTTCTCTTGGTTTGAGGTGCTTATTGAGCAATAAGCTGGGTTACAAGATGGTCAACACACTGGCTTAATTCCCTCTTGGTGACTGCCACTGTAAGGAAATACCACAGTTGTGATGCCCTGTCATCATAAATTGTTTTACAGTGAAGGTTGGTGTATTTTTTTTTTTAAATACTGAAAAGAAAATGTTTCCATTGCACCTAGGTTTTTACAATAGCATTTGAAAATAATACTGTTATAGTTTTAAGATGTTTTAAATCAAGTTAAATTGAAGTGTGATCTTTCTATATATTCCTAAGGAGCTTTCTTCACCCACACAATTCTTGTATGCTACTCATTAAAAAGGTTGCTGGGAGATCTTAAGTTTTGTTTTCAAGCTGGAACAGAGTAATAAATTCATGTTCATGTCTGGATGTTGTGTGGGACTGAGAAGTGAAATCTGGTGATACTAAACAATAAATTCTAGGACAAAGAGCAGGCTCTAATTTTGAAAACTTAGAAATGCTACAATTTCCACATATCCCAGTGTTTAAAAATAACATTACATATCCCGAGATGTTGAAGTTCTTCACACAACTGGGAAATAAGTCCCCTTGACAAGCCAAAAGGAAGCTGGCAAGCGATGTGGCATCGGTGCGTTACCAGTGCTGAGATTTCTGTGTGGAGCCTCTCCATGGGTTGCTCCTGCCTTGGCTGAGAGCTGCGTCAGAGCGGGTATTCTCTACCTCTTCTTTGACTGGGGAGAGTAAATGAGCAGAGTTCTCTGCAGAATTTATTATAATTACAGCCAAAGAAAAAGGCGAGGGGGGGGGAGAAAAGTGGCTTCTATATCTGCCTATTTTAATTTTTTATCTGTGAAATATAGTAAATACCAAGTGACAGGAAAACACCATAAAACATGCATAATAAAATACCTCAAGAACAGCAAAACAGTTATATATTTTAGAAATAGCCCTAAGCATGAAGTCTGTCTTTATAAATAAATCCAGTGGTATTTTTCTTAAGTGGAAAACTTGGGCACTATTTCCCCACCCATCATACTGTGTTTTCAAGTTAAGTTGCCCAAAGTTCAGGTATTGAGGAGCTACAAATAGTGTGCTGCTTTATGGAAGTTTTGAGCTGTGCAGCTCTCATCAGACTGGTCAAATGAACAGTTTCAGCATTTGGTGCCGTCCGACACTTCATTTACTCAGAATGTGATTTGAAGCAACACCAGAATGGAACTTGAGATGCCAGTTATTGAGTAGGAAAAATGGCTTAAGGATCTGCTAAATAGTTAGAAATGACTGGATCTTTCTCATACATCTGATTAATTATTATGAAGGGATCTCCAATAACAATGGTTACATTTATGTTCCCCCTGAAACTTAAGAATATTTTAATGTCTTTGCAAATAGACCTTCAATAACGAGATGCCAAATAAAGCAAGTATTACAATATTGACTTTGCTTGCTCATAGATTTATCTAGGAAGGTACCCAATTTCTTCATTTTGCTTTCCTTTTCATTCCCCTGTACAGCTTTATGGAAAATTTCCTATATTAATCAAAGCTCAGTGAAACCACATACTTCATCAAAAGAAAAGGTTCGTGTCTTTAGTGACTTATGTGGTTTTCAGCCAAACAGTTCTAACCTCAGTTAAGGCTTAGAGATGCAAAGTATCTGAGACTAATCTAATATTTGAGCAGCAAGGGCTGTGTTTAAAATTAGTTCTGGATAATGTTGCATTCACTATTCCCCTCAACTTTCAGTTCCCTCAAGGAAAGGGTTCACTCCAAGTCTGTAGTACAGTGCAGAGCCCAAAAGTGTGAAATCAATTTGTAACACTCGCACCTGAATTGGGTAGGGAGAGGAAGCCTGAAAACCAAAGGGGGTTCAGTTTCTGCACTTGTCTGTGTGATGAGAACAAATCTGACATTCATAGATGTGTAATCTCATGAGTATCATGTGTGGTCTTCCAAACACTGGTCTTGCCTCCCGTGTTGCTTGCATGTCTCCTGTATATGTCTTGCAGGGCTTGCTACTGTGTAGGCAGAGAGCAATTTAATGAGCACAGCCGTCTGTCCCCGCTTAAACAACCTTTCTGCAGAGTTTAGCTCAGGGTTGTCCCTCACCACTTCAACTCAACAGGTGGAGGGTGCTCCAAAACTGCAAGGAAACTGTTTACACAGAGGTCATGAAGTGATTCAACTCCCTTTTCAGCAAAGTTGTATTAACTTTTTTAAGACTCTGGTTGGGTGTTTGGTTATTTTGTGTTGAAATAAAACAAAGTGTGGAAAATGCGACTGGATCCCTCTGGGATTTTGATACCTAGGGCAGTAGAGTAACTGAATGCTACCCCAGGAAACAGGTTTATCTGGAGTGTATCCAAAGGTAAAGAGAAACTTCTCTGTTTTGCATTCATGTTTTGTTTGATAAATGATCTTCCTTATCTCTGTATCCTTCTATTAGTAGGAAATCATTATATCATGTGCAGGTGTTCTTCTGCTGACATTACGGCCTAAGTAAGCTGGAGTTCATGTAGATTGCTTTGGCATTTGCCTTTTATACAGAAGTGAAAAAACTCTCTTAAAACCAGTTGTTTTGCTGAGATGCACCTGAAGACTCAGCCTTTGAAAAGTGACTGTGACTTAAACTCTCCTGAAGCATTTAGTCTACCTTTTTTCTTTTAGTGCTTCAGGAATTCTTCATATTTAATATGAGGTAACTGTTGGAATTGCTTCAGGTCAGAGGTCAAGCTTGTCCAGTGTCCTGCCTGGCAATGGCTGTATTGCATGCTTCATGAAGCTTTTGTAGCCTTATCCTTCCATAGCATTTACCTAAATCATGTCCTATAAAAGGACACATCTCAGAAAAGTGATAAGCGTGTGACTGTTTTCTTAAACTGGAGTTTTTGCTGGGAAAATGTTTTTCTGACTGAAGGAAATAGAATAATAAACAAGAGGTACTGGTCCCAGTGTGACACTTAGTAAGGGACTGTCTCAATATTAATGAAATGTCCTCAACAGAGGTAATTCCTTGCATTATTCCAATTATACAAGCCTTGGTGGTGTTTTCTTTGTGTTCTGTCATAGTTTAGGTCATGTTCACTGACTCTTCTCTACACTAATTGCAAGTTAATCATATGCACTAAAGAATTTCCCCAACCCGTGTTGTAACGTGAGCCTGCTCTGCTGGGTTCATTACTCACTTCTGAGTCTGGACATAAAATAACTTTGTTATATTCGTAAGAAGGACATGAAATTTGTTTTTTACTTTCTGTATAGACAAAAGTCTGTATTTACTCATTTATAGTTTTGTTTGGCAAAGTGAGAGCTCTTTCCATGTAACAGCAAGAAATGCCTTTGTTCAGGAAACTGACGCTGTTGGTTCTTACCTATAAATACAATATGAAGAAGCAGCACGCTGTTCTGATTGGTTGTAAAATAGTTTTAGCATCATAGACCCTAAGCAGATTTTTTTTCTCACCATCTATAAGACAAATGTGATCCTAAATTACAGCCCTTCCTGCTTTTAAGGAAAACTGTAGTACCTAAGCACAGCCTTAATAACAATTGTGCAAAAATGCAGTACAAATGCTTGCATAGCTAAGATTTAATCTTACCATATACTAATGGATGCAAGCTTTGTACCCAGCCTTGCCAGCTGTATGTCAGCTTAGGTTGTCTGAGCACAAGGGAACCAGGTCTATGGTAAAACAGATAAAAAATAATTCTACCTGATCGTGCCGTGTTGATTCTGGAACTGCCAGAGCCTTGAAAGGTGGCCTTTATTAAAAGGAATTAAGGGAGCTGGAGATGTTTAGCCTGGAGAAGAGGAGGCTGAGGGGAGACCTTATCACTGCCTACAGTTACCTGAAAGGTTGCAGGGAGGTGGGTGATGGTCTCTTCGGCCAGCTGGCAGGAGATAGGGCAAGGGGAAATGGCACCAGGGTCAGATTAGATGTTAGGAAATTTTTTTTTCCCTGCAAGAGTTGTCAGGGCCTGGAACAGGCTGCCCAGGGAGGGGGTTGAGTCACCGACCCTGGGTGTGTTTAAAAAAAGGGTAGATGTGCTACTTAGGGATATGGTTTAGCATAGGACAGGAATGGTTGGACTTGATGATCTTAAATAGTTAAAAAAAAAAAGAGGGCAATAAAAGAAGCAGGGACATATCAACCCAAAAGAAGAAAACAGCCTGGCAGACTGGCTTAAGTTTAATGTGTTATCAAGAAACTCCTGTGGTAGTTATCACAGAGATTCAAAATTGCTGAAATATAAATCCTATACTGTTGTTAATATTTCAGTGATTCCCAGAGGGAACAGGTCTTAATTTTTCAGTGGTGTATCAGTGAAATAGCAAAATCTATTAAACCTTCACTTTCGTCAAATCCTGCCAAAGAAAACCCAAAACACTTTGGAGAAATTGGCCTCTTAAATTTATAGCAAAAACCAATCACAGGAAATTGGCCTCTCTAGTGCCATATACATTAAATGTGTTATGAATCAAAGTTGCTAGTAGTTTCTTTTTGCAATGTGAAAAATGCTGCTATAATATTGTGCTGAAGAAAAAAAAATCAAGTCGTAAAATTTCCTCACTCTGGGGAAGTGATATTGGGGTGAATGCTGAGACAGGTTATACCAACTCTCACCAGGGCAGTAATGGGTTGGGATGAACTCTCTAGGACTCCTGGGAGTCCCTCACAAAATGCCATCAATTTTTAAAATGAATATTGGGAATATTTCTTTCCCTGAGGTGGGTGGACTTCACTTTCCTAGCTGGAGACTGCTGGAGCATCCTCTGCAGAGATTTCATCTCTGAACCTCAGTCTTCGCAGCGTGGCTGTTTGCCTCTGGTGCTCAGATACCATGCATCACAGTGAAACCCAGCCCAGGCACCGCATCCTCCAGGTTCGTGACTGTGGAGAATATAGCAGAGAAGTCGTGACAGTCAAAGGCTCTGCTTGTGTTATGGTGCTAATCCTAAAGGCTCAACCCCATTAAAAAATACTATGGAGGGAGAGAAGAGGGTTGCAGCAACAGGGAGGCAGAGATAAGGAGAGGTTCAGCAGCTTGATTATTTATGCTTCTATTATGAATAAGGCAGGGTATTTTTTGAGACAGCCCATCGGCACTCAGGATACCTACTTCTCTTTCTGCTGTAGGTATTCGGCAAAGAAAGTTAACATAAATACTTGTTTCCTGCTGTTGAAAAATACTTTGCAGTCCCCCACTGATGAAACCCCCCACGGTGCTTAAAATTTCTTTCTCATTCTAGTGATGAGAACAGTTTCCCAACTCCCGTTTCTCTGCACTATTGTACCCATGCAAGACTTGTCCCCAAACCGGAAATCCACGCGTTACGTAGCTTGCCTCGTCACTGATGACCCATGAAGCACCTTCTGTGTGCTGGGAAGAAACAGGCCGGTTCTCCCCTTCAGGCCACCCCGTAGTGTGCTGCAAGAACTGAAACCAAACAGGCTCATGGGGCATAAGTGTAAGGGCCAAACGTTCCTGCATCTGAAAGTCCCTGAGAAAACCTAAGGAGGCTTTCTGCTTGCTCAGAACAGCTTGAAAAGGCTTCTCTTCTCAAACCAATACACAAAAAATCAAGACCAGATGACATAAACCAGCATTGTCTTACCTCAATTTCTTTTCTCCTTTACATCCTGAATATTTCCCCGCCCCTTCTTTCTTTAACACATTGTGTTTGCAGCCCTGATTAATATTTCTGTTACAGGGAATAGGATTAAATCCTCAGGATTAAATATCTCCATTAACTAGCCTAGCAGAGACGCAGAGTTGTTGCTTCTGTTTATTAGGATTTGCATTCACTTTGCAGCAGCCCCTGGGATAACAGGGAAGGCCAGCAGAGCTGGATGTCTAACAAAAGGATAGTTTGGATAGGATTCATGTCCCCTGACAAGGGGTGTGTTAGAGGGGGGTATCTAAATCTGAGCTAATCCTCTTAGGCTCCATTTACAGACAAAAGAATTTAAGAAACACTTTAAGGCACTAAAGCAGCAATTCGTTTTCTGTACTGTGATGGATACTTTAGGGGGAGATGAGCTGCTGTCATATTTTTCCCCACTGACTTTAAGAGGGAACTTAGAGCAGCAACCTTGGATGGAAATGTGGTTTCCAACACGCTGCAGTGTTAATGTTGTGATATCAATGCATGCAGAAGAGTTAGTTTGTTGTGTTTGCTGTTTTGTTTTGGGCTTAGTTTTTATTTTAATGTGGGTAACTCTACAACTGCTTCTTGTGTTGTTTGGGATTTGTAGCGCTTTAAGTGAGAGTATAATGTGGTCTTATAGTTGAAACTCATTTAAAAATGTTCTGCCCTTACTGCATGTATCAAACCCCATCTGAAACTGTGACATTCAGCAGTGTAACAACAGTGATAACAAATAACCTTCCAAAAATCCCTCTGGCATGTTTGTTTTCTTTTTTGAAAAAAAAACCAACCCTGTAAGCAATGTTTTTAAAACTAATTCTTAGGATACTGCAGAATTAGGTGGCTGCTTCTTGTTTTAAGATCAAACTCCTTCCAAGGAATTCTCTCTTGTGGACTTTCTTAGCTGTTTGTTTTGAATCAAATGATAACACTCTATTTTAAAAGTAATAAAATAAAAAGGTGAAAGCGTGGCTGTCAGAGTTCAGGCTGCTATGCAGAGCTTGATTGAAGTACAATGTTTCTTACGCAGCCGGGTAAGGCTCTCTTTTCATCACAGGGACAGTCAGCCCTCCGCTGGATTGCATAGGGTGCTTTTCCACCCCAGAACCTTCCAAATTGGAAGATGGAGAACAAAAAAAGGTTTCTCATGGCGTTGTTAGTCATCTTCGCTTTGAAGTGGGTCCTCAGTAAGTGTAGTGATGGAGAGTTACTAGGCACCGTGCGTGTTTCTCAGTTCTTCAGTGGGTGCGGCCTATGTTGCAGGCTTTATTTAACTAAAAAGTGTGTATGTTTATTTCATACCACCTTTTAAAACAATTGGCTGTTGCAAGGTAGGAATAATGCACTCTTTCATTCTTTAAAGTGGGCTTCCAGAATGAAGTGTTGTTTTGCTTTGACCGTCACTAAGATCCGTGTCCCAGACCCTCCAGGATGGGAGCCTGTGAGACACCACTGCAGTTCTTCCAAGCCCAAGCTTTCTGAGTAAATGAGCAGATAGTTTTAAGATCTGTCATGGTTGCTGCAGGGATGGAGGAAGATCCTGAGCAGCTCAACACACTGCATAGCAATGTGTTATGTTCCACTCGTTGGAGTATAGCGTAGTTCTCAACCTGGAGACATTTTTAGTCTCTGAATATGAGTATTTCACTAAAATTTGAGCACACAGAAGCAGCAGATGCTGAAGCACCGACCTGCAGCTATTGTGTATATATGAAGAGATGATTTTTCTGGGTGCAAATGGAGAGTGAGAATTAAATGGGTGCCCAGCTATGTGTGTTAGGGACAAAGATGTACATCAGTGATCAGCTTTATGAGTTAAATTGGTGTATCTGTGAAAAAATGTATAAGTGAAAGTTTATTTCACTTGCTTTCAGATGATACTGGGAAAGGATTTGGTTTGGGATGTTACAAACACATGTTTAGTCCAGTGTCTTAGTGAAGTGGGCCGATGATGGTACTTGTAGGTAGAGGAACATTGTTCCAATGTGTAATCATCTTTAAGCTATGTGGTTTAGCCTAGAAAAAGGTGGTGCAATCATCTGGTAATCAGTGGATTCTGTTACACGTAGGGAGGTCCTTGCAGTCGTGTGTGTACTGGGTATGTGCCCAGTGGTTTCAGGAGAGCCTCTTCAGTGTAGCCACCTTGACACTTAAGCTGTGGATTTATTCACATTACTATAGTGTAGCATTAAATTCAGACACTGTAAATGGTAATTACGCCTCCCCTGCATCTCCTCCTCATGCTTTATTTTCCACTTCATCAATACTTTCCAGTGATGATATCTCAAGTAATCCTTTCTTCAGCATCTCCGTCTGTTCAGCATGTCTAGGTTCAATGTCCTGCATTAAAAAATTTGGTGAGAGGGTCTATTGTGTTTTCATCTGGAGTGTTTTATCTGCATTATTAAATGACAAGGTGCCTGCAAACTGTAATTCACTGTAATGAAACTTCAGTTAAGTACTGTTCTTATAAGCAAGCTACTGCCTCAGAGGATTATTTTAAACTGTCTCTGTTTATTCCTGCAAAAATCTGCTTGACCTTTACTTGGAGACATCCCTCACCACGTGACCTGATGCGGAGGGAGAAGAGTCCTTCAAGAAGTCACGCTCCTCACAGCGTGCATCTGTGGTTATCAAATAATTCACACCCTCTTCTCAGCAACATATCAGTTGATGTTGAATGTGCCAGACCTAACCAGAGATTTTGGGCGAATTCCTAGACATCTTGAAATCAAGGGCTAAGCTGCTTCCACTAACTTCTGTAGGACCAGATTTTTCTCCTTGGATGTTCTTGACAGAACACTTTTTTTAGGTACGTGACAGCAGTGACATTTTAAACACCCAATCTTGAGATTTCCTTGTGAGTTCTTTAGCCCTACCAACAGTTCTCTCCAGTGAAAAAGCCTGTCATAGGAGTTAATAAAATAAATTAAGGAATAAATGGCTAGAGCAACTTGTTGTGAAGTAAATTTCAGAGAGATTATGAATCTCAGTTCATAATCCGGAATGCTGCTGTTGTCTTCCACTTAAAAATGAGAAATAATAATCTTCTGTGGTTCTTCAGAGCCAGACCAAGAACTCTTGAAGGGTTTGAATGAATGATGAGAACAGTAGTGAGGGATTAGACTCTAGTCATCACTAGGCTGTAACTCAAAAGTGACTTGAGTATTTATTTGCCTACTTAAGGAAGGGAGAATATGAAATTACTGCTTATACCTTGGAAGCCAGTAGTGGGTGGGTGATCTTGACTGATCAAAAGACTGTGTAGAGCTTCTCAGGTTCAGCTGTGTCATTTACAGCAGGCAAGTTTTTTTGCTGCTTCTAAATGTAGATCGAGAAGTGGGAAGAGGCTTTATTAGCTGAGGATTGGTATGGTATTTATGGCCAGTCTTACGATATACTGAATTTCTGGTACACCATGGAATTCACATTTTTCCCTTGACAATAAAAAGTCCTGGTTTTTTTTCCCCTCATGATAACTATTCCTACTTTAAAATAATTAACAAAATCAATGACTGCAACATGTTCCACTTTTTTTGCTTCCTGAAATTCATGTGAAAGAATACACAGTTGACTAAAAAGCATACTGAGCAGCAACTTCAAGCAGTATTAAAATTATCTTGTCTTTGTGTACTTAAGCTGACACAAACCCAGGATAACGAGAAGCGTCAGTCAGAAACCTTCCAATTATGAAGTAACCTTTGACTGCTTGGCTCAGTGAGAAATCTTTAACACCAGTTTAAGGTGGAATCTTTCACAGGCAGTCCAATAAAAGAATCAATTCTGTGAAAAGAAGTTGATCTGTACTAATCAGGGAAGGCAATTTGGGATTTTTTTGTGACACATTGCTATTTAAATATGCATTGTCTGATGACTTACCCAACAAGAAGAGCTCTGCTGCTGTCTAACATGAACTGGGTTGCATTGTGATCTGCTGAAGATAAAAGGTTGGATGCATCACTAGTTTAGATCAGCACAGCTATATTCGGCCCAGTCTGCTAAACCTGAAGGTACAACTGAAGCACTTGCCAAGTGATGCTTCTACCATCAAAACACAGATAAGTTCTTTTTAAATATTTTCCAGTTATGGATATACAGAATAAAATATAAGCAATAAGTGTCCTGCTGTATTCTGACATAACCAACATCAAACCGACTGGAATGGTCCTGAACTGTAAATCCAAACAAAAGTAACGACCAAGGTGAAGATGCCAGTAGACAATGCTTGTTAGCTGATTGCTTCCTGAGGAGCTTTAGTCATGAGGGACCTTGCCCTGGAGTCCTTCTGATGCTGGGGTAAATAGCCTGTCCTGCCAGAACTGCTGTGATAGTAACAGGCACAATTTATGCCAGCCTGACAGCTTGCTTTAGATATCTATTAAATGCATGGTTACTGATTTACTAACAAGGCTTGATTTCCTCCCCCTCGCCCCCAGCACCCTCCCTCCATAAGCTTTGTAGATCTCATCAGAAATCATTACTTGTTGGCACAGGGGAGGGTCGGCAGGGACAGATACAAAATCAGGAAACCTGGATTGTGCTGGTCTGGGATTTTTTACATTCTTATGGTGACATCTTCATGGGAAATCTAGGGATGAAGGAGATGCTGAAGGTGTGTTTGTTGCTACTAGTGGTGCTTAGTATTAAGTTCATGAGAGGCAAGGCGTCTCATCTACCTCATCTGACTTTGTGCTGTTATGGGACACAGTTAATTTCACTGGTTTTAAATAGCTCAAATAGATTTGCTCAGGGCATTGTATTGACTGGATTTTGAAAGGCAGATTGGCATGCTGCTGAGAATAAATGCCAGCATAAATGACTGACATGAGTCTGCGATGTAGCCAGCTGAAATAGACTTTCAGAGGCCTGTCCATAAACCAACCTCCTTTTGCTCAAGGAAAGATGTTGCCAAAGGAAGACTGCAGCTGTGCTCTTAGCAATAGAGGCATGCTGGGCAGCCAGTTTTGGGAGGAAAAGGAGAACAGCAGCTCTAAGAAAAAGTCTCTGCTGGTGCAAATTGGCATGCTTGTACCAAAGCAATCAGGGCGATAGTGATATCCCATCAACGTAAGAGGGCAAGTGCACCCAAAACCGTCAGGTGCTTTTTGTTGGGGCTTACTAGAAGATGTGTTTTCTGGCATGTTCAGAACCCTCTGGCACATCTCCCTCATGGCACAGAGGAGTACCCTTCTTTAATGTAGTCCTCTGCAGAGTGGCTGAGAAAACAGATATGCCCTTGGAGAGCTTTTGTTTCCTAGGCTGCTTTTGACCAAATGTTTTGCTTGGTTCTCCAGAGCACTTGAGGAAAAAAAACCAACACAAAACAAACCTTTTTTCTCTACTTTACTATTCTGTTTGGGTATCTTGTCATTTAGTGTTCAAGAAGGTAGATCAGCATGTTTACATGTCCCTTTCTTCTTTCCACATCATCTGGCTAGCACCACTCTGTGGATGCTCTTCCTCACATCTCCCTCTGACAGGAAAAAATCCCACAGTGGAAAAAAGAGTTTAATTTTTTTTTTTTCCCCCTCTGGTTTGTTGGTTGGTTGGGGTTTTTTGACTTTGAACTCTTTTGACTGTATGCTTGCTTAGCTGTGTTCCCACTTTGTGCAAATGCTCCTGCCTCCCTCTTTGTGCCCAGAGATGAGTACAATCCTGAAACAGATTTCTGCTTGCTAATGGAGCCATGTACACACAGAATGCTAGTTTGAAATCAGTACTGAAGATAGCAGCACGCATGGGTAGGGGTGGCAGCACGCTTGACTCTGTTGTGATCACGTACAGATGCTGTTCTAAATACAGTTATAATGAGAGCAGGAGAATAATACTGGTAATGACAGAAATATAAGGCCGGTTGCTTGCATGCTCCCCAGAGTAACGCTTCTCACAAACACCCTTAGTGAGTCTCACTTCTATGCTGTCCCTTCAGGGAGGCAGCCCCATGGCCCTTTGTCATAAGAAAACACTGGTGGTTTGTCAGCAAGCCTTCATCTAGCATCACTGCTCTCCAGAGGGGAATTTGCTACTGTCTGTGTTGGGTGGTGGGGGCTTGGTAGCTAATGGCTTTGGGCCACGGTCTCAAGTGAGGTTTAGGTTCTCAGCTTTTACTGAGCATCAGAAAGAACTGAGTGCCCAGCCGCCTCCTTTGTCCTTGCAAATATTCTTGCTTGCTAAATGATCTCCTCGTTACCCTTTTCATCAGATTATAATTTTTACTGGATTTTGCTGGTGGTTATAGCAATTGAGCAGGACATGGGGATAGGGACAGAGTAGATCCAAAGTTAACCACCACTTGTGGTCCCACAGTAGAAAAAGAGCAAAGTCAGATTTCCTGGGAATTTGTTCCCTGCCACTGTTCACAGTCTTTGCTGTTCATGGAGGGGACCGTATAAAGTGGAAACTCTTTCCCTGCAGTTCTGCTCCTTGCACTGTCTCTAGTGTATCTATACCAGTTAGTTAAATAAGACATGTTTCTGGTCCCTGAAGGGATTCCCTCACATGTTTTTGACTGTGGCCAACAAAAGCTCCCCCATCTGGACCTTATTCAGGAGTCAACGCAGAACAGGGATCATTGCTACTGGGTAGTTCGCTGTGGGTGGCCCTTTATAAGGACAAGGGAGCTAAAGGGAATTAAATAGTATAAATGGAAGCTGTCCCATGCTCACTCTCTGCCATGCCAGAGAAGAGACCCAACCACATATTGTCGGTGGTGCCAGTGGAGACCCCTGTTTTGCTCTGAGGAGGTTGTTCATGGTGTCTCTGTATGACAGCCAAAGCCTTGCTGGGTTAACCAACATTGCAGGAGGGGGTCCAGCTGGGTTAGGTGGACCTCAGCCTCTTGGGTCTATGTTGTCCAGTAGTACAGGCATGACAGCTGCTCATTGTGTTGCCTCAAGGCCCATCAAAATCTGAGCCCAAACAAATCCTTCAGGTATTTTTATCTCCCTTGGAGAAGCACTAATGCTGCTAAGATTGCTACCCAGTGTGAACTTTGACCACCAGATTTTTAAGTTATTAGGAAGAACAAGGAGAAGGAAACATACAGATTTTGTCGAGGTAAACCTGATTTCCTGGAGCCACTGATAAAACCGGTGAAGTTGATACTGCTGATTTATCTTTTAAAAAAACTCCAATAACAGCTGCTGGAGAAAATGTGCTGACAACTCCTGTTTGATTTTGTTGGGTTTTTGTTTTTTCCCCCTACAATTAATTAGGGCCTGAGAATACTGTATTATTTTTGACAGTCCACTCAAGTTCTTGAATTGATATTTCCTGCAAATCGCTTCTAAACAGAAAGAATGTATTTACAGTCAGAGTTGATGGATTTGAAATCGTGATTAAAATAGATTATTTAATCAGACAGCAGAAGTCTTTTTTACATAAATCGTTCATTTTTGTTTTCTGTTTCATTTGTACTTGCTAGTTATTTTCCCAAAGAAGCATGCATTCTTAGGGTGCACGTGACCGTTCAGAACATGTTGATTTACAACTCAATAAAGCTTTTGAACTGAAAGCTAGGGTTACTTTGCTAAACTGGCAAATGCACACTCTATAATTGCCTGCATAATTTCATTCCAAACGGATCCCTGCTAAGTGTTCTTAATTTCTAGTAATGTTTTAATTGGTGATGTTTACTGGGTGCCTTTAACCTCTGTCTCGTGTCAAACAGCCCATGAATGGGAACTGATGAAAGTGCAATTGAGATTCATGTCAGCGCTTTGAATTGTTTTTATTTGATAAACTTAATAACATGCATGCTGCCACACACTGAAAGTCCATTTAGCATAGTCTCTTTTTAATACCACCTAATAGCTTGTGCCTAGGAAGGGGTATAATAATGAGGAAAGCGCATAGTAATACTTCCCCAGTGCACTATACCCGTCTCTGGAGATTTGTAGCTTATGGACTATATGAGCCAAATAAGCTTTTCTATGTTTAATAGTCCCTGATAGATCTATTTCCCCCCCCCCCCTTCCATTTTTTTGGTCTGAATAGTTGATGAACTTGGTAGGATTTTTAGCATCTCTTCCCATAGCAAGTGGTTCCACTGCTGAACTGTGTGTTGCGTGAAAAAAGCCTCCTTTTGCTGTTTTTATCCTGCCACATGCTGGTCTTACCAATTTCATTTTATTTGTATTAGAAGAAACAGGGAGCAGTCATTTCCTAGTCCCTTTCTGCAAGCTAATGAGGATTTTATGGATGCCTGCCATCTCTCCCTCGCTCATCTCTCTAGATCCTGATGAGTCTTGGTCCATTTAATTGTGCTTTATGCAGAATGTGTTCTGTGAATTTGACTGTCCTTTTGTCTTTCCTCTGTATCTTTTCTGATGTCACTGCTGTGTTTGTTGCCATGTAGAGGGGAACCAGTTTAGCCACTATTAAAGTTGTAAGCGTGCATTTATACTGAAAGCATTTTCTCTTTTTCTCTACTCTTCTTTAAAGATAGCTTTATTTATAATATTAAAGTGCTAGGAATTAGAGTGTTTATAGGTGTGTATGAGGGGGAAATCAGGTTGCTAAAACACATTTTCTGTTCCAAGTAAACAATCCATTCAAGAACACTGTACTTACTGAATTGAACTAGCAGTTTCTAGTCATGCAGCCGCTCTCTTTTTATAACTAAAAGGTCTAGAGAAGAAACTTCTGCTGTGTTCTTTTTATGTGTTTTTTTTTTTTTTTTAGCTTCCTCAAATCCTGTTTGATATTGTTCAAAGCAGAACGAGTTAGTTCGGCACCATTAAAGACACATATGATGTTATTATGGGGATTTGTGTCAGGATGAACTCTTCTCACCTGATCTTTCTGGGAAACAAATGATGCCAAGTACCCTTGGAGAGAAAATGCCAGAGTAGTAAGAATCGCACTATAAAATAAAATGACAGTTTTCTTGCTCCTGATTTCTTACAGGCCTACTTGCATGCATTTTTTCATATAAAGGTTAATAGTACAAGAATTTATTCTAGCTGAACTCTGATGGGTCTCTGTAGTCTTACTTAACAGAGCAGTGTGAACATAACTTTATTAATTTTGCTCCTTTTAATTTAATTTGACCCATGTGTTGGTATTCATAAAATGTTACATGTAATTATTTTTAGCTTTTAACTACTAAAAAAGTCATTATTGCCTGGACACAGTTTAAACACACTACAGCAGTAGACAGACACGTGGCATAATCTGACGTTTCCCTTTGCAAAATATATTATGGCAATACAAAGGAATCAGATTTCATTCCCAAGGTTCACAAGAAGTTCAACTGTCTTAACTTTTTTTGACAATCAGTGAAATCTTTGAAATGCCATTAGTTTTGGTAGGACTTCAGATAGACGGAGCTATAGTAGATGTATGATCTGTTGCTCACAACACCAGTCTCTCACATGCAGAGATGCCCAGTACTTACGGTTCTGGTTTGGTTCCTTATGGCTTTGCTCGAAGGGGTGCAATCAGTGATGGCTGTGGTTGCTTCTACATCAGATGTGAGTGCCAGGTGGGTTTTTTGGGGTTTTGTTCGTTGTGTTTTGGGTTTGTTTGGGTTTTTTTAAAGTTACTGCTGTGGTAAAGTAGTGATAGCTATGAGAAAGCCACTAGATTTATTTATTTTGTACCAGAACATTTAGATGTCAGCTAAGCCTTTAGCAGGTAAGGCCTAGCTGTAATTGTTTATTTCAGTGGAACTGACTGATTTACTTCATGTTCACATTTTTTTTTTAGTGTGTCATGCAGCATTCCATCATATGCAGCAAACAATCCAAATCCCCAGTTTCTCAGGAGTACCCTCTTTCTTCTAAACACAACAGTGCAAATATAAATTTGCTACAGTAAGACAGTAGAAAGCATGAAACGAATGTTCAATTTTGTTTGACTATAAGCTAGGTAAGATTTGCACAGAGAAAACCAATTTTTATTAGATGAACAGAAATAGTTGGAAGAAACAGGAAAGCTTTCAGGCCCGCAAGCTGTCTCTTCTTTGCTCCAAAATTCTCATCCAGAAAGACATACTACAAGTTATGTTACCAATAGGCATATATAGAATTTTAAAATTTAAAATGAAAAAACAGCAGGTATTTTATATTTTCTTTTAAAAAATTTTAGTGATGTGTTTCTTTTCCAAAGCAAAAACTTTGCAACACCTGACTGATTTTTTTAAAAAAATTTTTTTTTCTTAATCCCTGGGGCAAGCTTGGGCTGTACTGTACTTAACTAACAGTTTCTCTTTTCATGCTTGCCTTTCTACCATTAAGGCTGTGCTGTGCATGTTAGCCTCAGCTGGGGATTTGAGCTTTGATTGTAACGGTGGAGTGAACTGGGATCTACATTTCATCAGCTCCAGGTCACCCAATGTAATGAGGGCATTTAGCTGGAGGGTGAATAGACAAGGGAAACAATGGAAAGCGACTTCACTAACCTATTGAATCAGACCACAAATAAATATCAAATGTTTTTCAATTGTTTTCTTAAGAACTGTGATTGTAAGGACATGCAGTGTTTTATATCCTGCTGAAAAGGTTTCTAAGGACAAAGGCGGCTGCTGCTACACACTGTAACAGATGAAATATGTGATTTATGTTTCAGTCCCTTCCCCATTGATGGTCTTTGTAATTAGATCCCTGGGCATTGCATAGAGAAGCTGCCCATGTTCAAAACAAGCTGCCACATCTTTTAAAGTGTATTAGAGAAGTTGGGTATGGCATAAGTGCGAGGTATTGATAATAACAAGAGAGCTAGATGTTGTTATTAATGGTATGATTGTTTACAGTTGTCAAGAATGACTGGCAGACAAAGGCAAGTGAAGAAAGCTCTAACCACTTGCTGCAATCTGCAGACACCTGCTTTGAAGTACCTTGCACTATTTGTCAGGCTCACTCTCTATGGAATGAACCACGTTGCAAGAAGACTCTGTTTAAGTAAGGGTCTGATCAGTAAGGAGAGTAACAGGAAGTGTGGTGGCCTGTATGAAGATGGCTTACGGTGTTGCCCAGAACTGCCTGAAACACCAATCTCTCTCTTCTCTAAATCTGTCCTTCCACCTTAGTTTTCTCCTATTCATGTTCTGCTCTAGCCTAAGCAGCAGGATGCTAGAGAGTATGGCTGTGTCTTTCGGATCTGAGTTAGGCTGTTTTACTTCACAGCACCTGTGTTACCCCTTCCCACTCACATGTTGAAGGCTGTTTCCCAAGTAGAGTGGCCTGTCCTGGCTACCTTGAGATCCTGCCCCATGATCAGGGTGTTGCTCTTGGCCAAGAGGTTAACCCCTGCGTTACAGGTGACGTGCTCCAATCTGTTCAGTGGGCCAGATTGACCCCCTGCTGTTATCTGGGTTTGAAGGAAATGAATTCAGCCCTTTGCCTGCATGTAAAGTCATCAGCAGTTGCATAGGGGCTGCCAGTATCTGAGCTCTGAGCCATTTCGGTGTTATTTTCTCCTCCTTACATCAGTCAAAGAATCATTGGCAATTGGGTGCGCTTGCCCAGACAAGGGATGTCAATAATTAACAACCTTGTGTATTGAAAGTGAAAGGAGAAATGAGGGGGAAGGAACACACTCATTAACTACCTGAACAATCACTGTTATTAGAAAGCTGGATACTAAGCATTTATAATTTTGGCTAGTACCTTCAAGGCTTTCAGAACACAACGATGAGGATAAATGAGAAGGGACTGTCACAGGGTGCAATTAAAGGGACGGAGAATCGCGTTAAACTTTTAAGCGCTGAATATTGTGATGCTGTAACGGGTCTCCGTGTGGATGTGGGTCTTTGCAGACAGAGTTTGATCTCAGTCAAGCTCCAGAGGAAACAATCTGTGACAGGAGTCCAGACCTGCTACTGCAGCTTGTGTGTGCCATGCTGCCAGGCAGAAATCACAGCCCTGACTTAGGTGTCTGTCTTCCATCTGCTCTGCACAATGAACTTTTGGCACCTGAAAACGGGATGCACCAGAGTCCTTGTTTTCCTGAATCCCTCACATAAAATGCTTAAAGGTTAGCTGCCCAAGTGAGTGCTGTGGCTGCTCCATGACACGCTAATTCTTCCATTTTCACAACAGGTCTCTAAGGAGATGATTGAAGTGGAACATTTTCAACGCACTTCAGTAATGCTATTGTAGCATACCCTATACCGTGTTCTTTCCTCAAGACAGATCACGTGCTGTTATTTCCTGACCATGTTTCTTTCTTCTATAGGTTCATCCAAACCATTTCTTTATCTTCATTGCCATTTTCAAAAAATTTCAATTTAGCACTCTACACAATTTAATTGATAAGTGCTTCCACTCCATTTTCCAGACCATTATGAAAGTGATAACATGCGCCAGGTGACTTCATGCAGATCGTATCAATTGGCTAGAAAAACAGTTAGTCTGCTCATCTCAATGCAGATATATTAAATTTCGTATATAAAGCCTGTATTTCCTGTTGCATGAGGTACCCTACTTAAAGTTTAAATTTTGCCCCCTTTTTTGTCTATCTGAGGGGTATTAAACTACAACAGGCAGTAAGTAATGCTAGGTTGCAGGTACCTGCAACCACAATTTAAACTCTGTTTAAATTGTATTTTCACACATCCTATTCCCAAGGCTGCCTAGAAAAAGAGGAGCTATCAGAGGCCTGAATCTAAGGGTACAGGTTATCAGATAGCCTGTTACCTTCTACCAGAGAGAGAATTAGTGGCATAATTCTGAGGTTATGCATACACTTTTACTTACTGCAGCTTCAGTTGAGACTACAGCCTTCCTGGACCTTTCGTATAGAAGCAATGCCACAGAGATGCAATGAACTTGCAGGCTAAAGCCAAAAGATAGGTACAGCTTCCTACATCCTGAACTACAAAGCTTAATATTCATGTGTTTGCGGGGGTTTTTCTTCCCCGAGGCATGCGTTTCTCATACAGCCAAGGAGGAAAATTAGACCGCTATAGAACTCAAAGAAGTATGGGTGTAGCAGAACCAGAAAAACAAGGAAACTGTGGAGAGAAAGAATTCAACTGACAGTGCTGTAGCTTAAGGTGCTCTCTCCGCTGTCGGTAATGGTAGTTACTGAGGAGAGTAGTTGTTGCCACTTGATGATCTGTCAGAAGGCTGCTCTCAAGGTCAATTTACGATCCCATTCAAGAGACGCGTGTTGTCTCCTCACAGTTCTGCATTTTAATTGTTACTCTTGCCAGAAGTTTTACCAGAGAAGCCAAAGCCTGAGTGAACATGGAGAGTGACTCACCGTCTATGAATGTTTCCTCATGTTTTAGACACATGACAGCTTTACATTTTGGGTTATGATGTGAACACGAGCTGGACAGATGGTTGTTTGTGAGAGATACAGTGTGTACCGTACAGGCTCTGTTTGTGCATAGGTGATGTGTGTTTTACCACGACCCTTTAGGCTGCTGTGAGACACACCAGATGTTGCATCAGTTACATTTCATTTGCCACCTCTGCCTTCTACATGGTGCCTGTGCTGTGATCAGTAGTGCAAAGTCACTTTTCTCTTGGCTGTACAATGAGAAGTCTAGGCTCTCAAGCAATTGCTTTTTGGCAAAGTTCTCCAAGTACTTGATTTCCTCCCTTTCCTTTCAAGTTTTTGAGCAACAGTGCAAACGTGTGAACACGTCACAAGAAAAAACCCCCTATTTTTACATTACTTCACACCCAAGGAGAACTGGGAAGAACTAGAAAATCTTTCTCGCACGCACACGCCCACACCTACACTTTTGCCTCTGGTCCCTATGTGCACACTCCTCCTTCGTTCTTGCATAATACTCTTGCACCAAGAAGAGTGGGTGGGCTGAAATAAATTGCTTGATGCTCTTCTGGCCTCAAGAGCTGCATCTTTCAAGGTTTTCCATCCTTGCTGGTTAATCACTCCACGGTTGTCTGTATCAGAGTTGATAATTGTGAGTGCCCTTTCCAAACTGGCCATTTCTGAATGGTTGCATCAAATAACTGAGCCTTATTTGTTGAAGAATGACTGTAATCTATTGTTCTGGATTGGTTTTGTTGGGTTTTTTTCTATTATGAAGCCTTTAAAATTTCTCTTAAAACTGCTGAGGTGTGGAGCTCTTCTATCTGTGGTTAATTTGTTTTGCCCTCAAGTAATGCAGGCTGACCAGCTATATTAAAATTTCGTAATACAGCAAGGTAAGAGTTAGGAAGTCCTGAGAACTTTCCAGCACTTGAGAATAAGGGCTTGAGACTGAGCATGACCTTGGGGGCTTAAGACTTCACTAGTGCTGTTGTCATCTTTAGTGCTGTTACAGGGAACAAGAGCAACTGTGAAACATCAAAACCAGTATCCTGCAGAACAGCTGTTTCTGCAGAACCTGAGTAACTCATCCTTTGGTGATGGATCCGCATCCTAAATACCTTCCTTCATCCCCAGCAGTCCCTTACTACATCTATTCCAGTGCTGGGCTGTGGCCACTGTTGACAGGTGGTAAGGAAGTGCACAGAGTGCTTCAGGGTGTAATCAGAGTTTTCTCAGAATGTAATCAGGGTAATATCTCAGGGTATAATCTCACCCTGTAATCTCAGGGTGTAATCAGGTATCTCTCAGAATTGCACAAGGGTAGGGGTTGGCAGGGACCCCTGGAGATCACCTAGTCCAATCCTCCTAAAGCAGGATCATCTAGAACAAATTGCACAGGATCACATCCAGGCTGTTTTGAGTATCTAGAGAAGGAGAGTCCACAGCCTCTCTGGGTAGCCTCTTCCAGTGCTCTCTCACCTTCAGAGTGAAGCAGATTTTCCTCCTGTTGAGATGGAACTTTCTGTGTTAGAGTTTGTGCTTATTGCCCCATGTCCTGTCACTGGGCACCACTGAGAAGAGTCTGGCCCCTTCCCCTAGGAATCCACCCTTTAGATATTTATGAGCATTAATCAGACCTCCTCTTGGTCTTTTCTTCTCCAGGCTAAACAGACCCTCACATGAAAGATTCTCCAGTCCCCTCATCATCTTTGTAGCCCTTTATTCTTCTCACAATCAGTATTTGAGCAAGAGGAAGAAATACCACCTCACAGTGGCCTCCTGGCAGGGGTCCTCCTCCTCCAGGTTCTTCCACCGTGTACGAGCCTCCATTACACTTATCATAGCAGGAACTTGCTGCTTACCCTCAGCTCATTTGCCTGGCAATATTGGGCACTTCTGTAAGCGAAGGTATCCAGTTGCTAGAGAATTACATCAGCTTAACATATATCTGACTGTCAAGTCTTGTGCCAATCAAAGGAAAACATGAATGAGCAGTGAACATGTACATAAACAGCTTAGAAGGTAATACTGCCACAGAAAACATTTTCAGTAATTGTGTGACTTCTGTGGCCTCCTAGCTCTAAAAAACACTAGCAGTGTTTCTGGCTCTTTCCTCCTACTCACTCCTGTTTTTCAGTGGAAGTCTAATTTGTATGATACCTGTAACTTCTCAGGACTCACTTCATCTTCCTTATTACGCCCACGCTTCGTCGTTCATGGGGGATTCAATTACTCTGTTCTATAGCTTACTACCAAATACAGTGCAAACATAAGGATACCTAATTAAATAAAAATAGGAAATGTAGTGGGCTTGCACTGAGCCTCAACAAGCAAAATAGGTATGTTTCTAATAAAAAATGTACATAAAGCCAGTACAGCATCTTCAAAATATACGGAAGGTGGTGGAACTTTCTTTTGTGTTAACAAAGGAAAAGGTTTTTATCAAAAGTATTAACTAGTTTTGAATGAAAATGACATATGGAAAAGCTAGTGGCTTCTCAGCCTTGGAAATCAAAAGCCTCTCAGGGAAACAGCCACACAAAATTTGTCTGTTTTCTGAGCTGCTCAAATTAATGTCTTCCTGGAATTAAACATGTATTCTTCCCACTTGTTCTGAATTTTAACTTCTCTATAGAAACCGTTACCAAAATGTAGTTTAAAAAGCCTGTTGTGATGGTTTTTTTGGGGTTTTGACTCTAACAAAGAGCAGAGAGGGATAGAAGAGACTCTGGCATTTCCACAGCAGGTACACAAGTGATTTAGGTAAGTGCATACTTGTGGTCTATAAAACAAAAAAGATAATCTGCAACCCAGAACTTTAAACTAGTAAAGCATGAAGAGGGAGTTCATGGCAAGGATGGAGATAAAAAGGCATAGTTAAAATTGATGCTGAGACTCGTAACTACATATTGCCTGTGCTCTTATAGTTCTGAGTATGATCATCTTGCAAGATAATAGCATCTTATAAACTTCCCTGTTAAAAGAATGTCTTTTCAACTGTGGTCTCTCTCAGTTTTGCATCCAACAAGACTGTCTGGGGTTTTGTGGGTAGGAAGAACTTGATCACAAAGTTGAAAAATGCAATGCCTGGATCTTGTTGTTTTCTTAGGAAGCCTGTACGGCAGAATGACTGTTCATGATAGCTGGCAGTCTGTTAAAAAAATAATCTTAAAGTGTGATAGGCTGCAATTTTTATCTCCAGGATGTGAAGCCTGTTTGGTTTTCACCCCTGCTATGCCAGCATGGACATCAGCCTCAGGGGAGGGATGGACATGCTGGGTACAGGCACCAGCTTTTAGGCTCACACAGAGAACCATTAGTTTGTTATGTTTTTGTGTTGGGCTTTTTGGTTTTTTCCTTTAAACGTTACAGGTTTTTTAGGAATACTAGTTTATGGAAGAAGTTGAAGCACAATGTCTGATTTAAAGCCAGGGACAACTGCAGAAGTCTCTTGTACCAGTTCTTTTGTGTGGTGTGTTTTGGTTTGTTTTGTGGATTGTTTTTTTTTTAATACAGCACCACTTGCTTGTCTACCCTGCTCTCCTTCCATAATGCAATAATCATGGCTTGCAAAATAGAGTGACCACGGCTTTTTCTGGTTGAGTCAGATGTTTTCCCCCGGTTGTTGTTTTGTGGTGGCTTTTAAAGTACTTTTAAATCATTAGACCCCACAGAACATGTTTAATAGAGGCAGATCCAGCTCAGACCAATTTGCGATAGTAGTACAGAAATTCTGCCATGTCACCAAATCCCCCATCTTAAAAAACGCATTTTAAGAGATTAAGTTGGCTCGTGCCAGGTGTAGTGGTCTCCTGTGGTCCTGGACATCCTGCCAAGCACTTACCACAACAAATACCCTGGCAGGTTGCCAGAGTTTTATGCCACAAGTTTAAAATGACTCAAACTTGTCTGTCTGCACTCAAGTCTCTGATTTATTCTTCTCTCTCTATTATTTTCTCCCCATTCTAGAGATTGCATTTTGTTGAAGGAGAGGAGAAAATACAAAAATTCCTCTATTTAAAAAAAAAAAAGAAAAAAATCCCAGAGAATCTCTTTTTAGAGATACACAGAACATTTAATTACAAACTTGTCTGCATCATGATGCGCATGACCTGACGTCTGCAGGGCTTTTCATCATTTGTGCAGCAATAAAACTCTGTTCCTGCCTCCTCTCGTATGTTGGCTGCTGACCGCATCTTCATCTTTTATAAAGCTGTCTTGCTGGTTATCAAGTGTTTGGGGGTACATGTGTGTGTGCACTGGGGCAACAGGATCTTCTCTTGGCATGACAATTGTTTGCTGCATTTGCGTGTTGAGTCTCAGCTCTACAGTTGTCCCGTGAACATTGGTGTGTGCAGAGTGTGTTCTAGTGCAGCGCTGCAGCACGTGTCACAGAGCCTCTCTAGGCACCATCACATCGTGGTACTTCTAAAAGCAAAAAATTATTGAGGACAAAAAATATTATTAAAACAACTAGGAAAGATCTCAAATGCTTTCATAGCTCTATTATATTATGCAGTGTAGCTAATCCCTGTGTGATGTGGGTTGGGCTCTTTATTTATTCTCTTCAGACGTGAATAATCCCTCTCTGTCTTGTTTTTAACACACAGTTTTTTCTTTCCTTCTCTTTTCTCTCTTATTTCTCCCATTTTGTGCTTTGACCCTCTTTTCCCTCATCGCAACCTTCTGAGAGATTTTCTTTGAGTAGTTGGGGAGCTCTTCTGAGATAAATCTGTTTATTTTCTTTTTAACCCTTCCATTCACATCAGCCCCCTGCCTACAGGCTCACAAGTCTCTATCATCACGTTGAGGCTTGTTTTGGAGGCCACACTGTATCATTGATGGAATGGTATCAGAGTAACTACATGCTGCTCACTTTTGCCGCATGACACCGTGAGAACTTCAGTTCTTATGGTGCTCAGCCATGCCATCCCTTGCATCCAGTGATGGAGGAAAACAGATTAGTCTGCTCATCCCTCACTAGTACGGCCTTTCAAATGTATGTGTTCAGTTTTAAAGGTTTTATGTGAGAATTCCCCTATGTTTTTTTCCTGTCTGTGAAAATCTCTTTCAAATCCCTCAATTGCTAATGAATGTATTTGGTTAGGCCATTATTCCATGCTAGTTTCTTTTTAACTAGACACTTTCCTCAGAGTTAGGCCACATATGTCTTTGTGATGAAGGAACCCGTGTTATATGGAATTTTGCTATTAAATCACAGTTCTTGCATTTGGAATTTGATTCTGTAGATCAGTCTTCTCTGTGTGGCATCTTACAAAGATTAAGTAAATGAGTCCTTTCTACTTGTTTGGGTTTTTTATAAGAAGCAAGGAAAATCAGTGATTACTCACAAATTCCCCTGGTTCAGGGACTCTCCTAGTTTCATCCCCATTGAATGGTGGCGTCATCCGTACTGCAGAGCTCTGCAGCCGTCACAGTGGTGTGTTGTGCTCCTCAGGTTCATCTGGTCCATAGAATCCTGTAGTTTTTGCTTTTGCCATTCCAGTGCTTTTTTTGTAACTCTATGGTAGCATGCAACACTAGAGAGACAGTTAGCGTGCTCACAGAATGACCTCATGGAGTCTTTTTTCAGAAACACCAGTAGCATGAAGGACTAGGTGTCTACCTTATTAACAAAAAGCATGATTAGGCCAAAGAAAGAAGGGGCAAAATACAAATACTTTGGGGGAAAAACATGCAATGGAGGAATGCTTTCTTCAGATCACATGTAATGTTATAGGACTTGGCAGTGGAACTTCACAAAATGTGTGGACAAGTAGGTATTGCCTGCTTTGCAAAAAGGTGAGCCTTCTTGCATTGCTGAGTTCTTTTATTCTTCAGTGCTTTCTGTAAAAGCAGTTGGTTCTTAAGGTAGATGAAGTCTTGGTATTTTGGGCTTCTTCTTAAAATCCCCCACAAAGCCATATTTTCCCCCTCATGAAATTTTATACCTCCTTTTCACAAGGGAGGTGACCTGTTTTGTGAGAGAAGGGGGTAAATAATAACTACATTACTTAGAATATGTTCTTAACTAAGTGAAACAAACTGGGAATTTCAGGTGATCAAGCGAGTCTATTCTTGGTGCTTAAACCCTCCTTAGCTCGTTAATATTTAATACTGGCTTTGAGGACAGCTTTGTTTTTATTTTGAATGCAGTGCACAACAATTCCTAGCACTTTATTTCCTAGTTAAAATAAAACAAACACAAAACAAAGCAAGGTAAACCAGGTAAAGGAGTCTGTCAAAACAGATTCAGGGTTGAAGCTTCCCTATACAGTTTCCACCTCTAGCTTCATATACCTTCTCAAAAGAAAAACAGGAGCCCTTCCTGATGCAAGGTCTTTATACCAGGACAGAAACTGCAGCTTTGTGGTAGGCAACCTATCAACATACAGACCCAGGGCACTAAGGTTAAATATAATGAGTTATGACATCTGTATCTAATAAGCCCTCTATATTTCTTACCGTAAAGTCTAAATAATCGAGACTTGTTTTATATGCATTTCATTAGTACTAATATGCAGTCACTGAGAGGTCACAGCAAGTCACACTGTTCATCCTGTTATAACTGAGTTATAAATATTTCAGGGGGATTACAATAAATAAAAGCATTAATTACACTACTTAGGACTTTGTTTTGCTTATTTAAAACTATACAGTACATCTTCGAATTAAGTATCTTTCCATTAAGTGGTTTTTTGTTTGGTTGTTTTCTTGCAATGATCTTTCCTGTGAAATTAAAACTCCATTTCTAAGAATCAAAAGGGAGAAGAAACAAGGCTTGAAAGGTCTTTAAATCTGAAGACATTCATTGCTTAATGGGACCTTTGTAGCTCAGGCTCCTTACCCACCAAATTAGGTCTCGTGTTAATTTTGCAGCTATACAATACTATTATTTTTTTTACTGTCAAACTTGTATACTTTTATGCTTTTTTTATAACCTGGGATACTGTATTTACAGTATCCAAAAACCCTCCATGACATGGAAAAATAAGTAAATATAAAAAACCCCACAGAAGTCTTGATGGTAAGATAATCGAACATACACCTGCCTTGCTCAAACGATGGCTGTTGCTGACACACTTTTTTCCATAGCCATTTAATTCAGTAGTGGCTTGATTCTGCATCTCCTTGCTTTGGTCTGTAACAAAATCTCTGTTGCACGGCTGTTAGTTGCTGGCCTCATCTCTCATAGTGAAACGGGACTTTGGTGCAAAATGTGAGCCATGCCCTGGCAGAGATGTAAGCTGAGTGCAAACAGGCATCTGATTTTGATTTTCCATAAAACTTGTAGATCAAATGCTGCATGATTTTCATAGTTGTGCTTTTTGTTAAAAAAGTTGAATTTCTCTTCTGCTTCCCTCCTTTCCTCCACCCCCGTCTCTCCCCCCACCCCCCTC
>VZTU01000154.1:0-87714 GCA_013400835.1 Zapornia atra | reverse complement strand
TTTTTTTTTTTTTTTTTTTTTTTTCCCCTCTCTGGCTGAGTGATGGCTGATTCAAGCATGTCAAGTAAGGCGGTTATTGTGAGATTTGATTGACATGTCTTGGTCTGTGTTATTATCTGCACCTATATGCAAAACCATGCATTTTGCTTTAAATAGCAAAGGAGAGCCTGCATTGTCACAGTAAACACGATTTTTTTAAACAGGACAGTGCAGCTGCATGAGCTTTTAAGGTAATTTTCTTACTGAAAAAAGGAGCATGCATTGGGGTTTTAGATGTTTGTGTACAGTAGCCAACAGACTCCTTCAGCAGGAGCTTCAGCTGGTGGCAGCAGAGTGGTGTACCACTTGTCTTGAGGAAGGCGGTAAGACAAACAAGCTTGAGACAGGGTGAGTGCGGCCCAGGCTGGGGTGGGTGGCAGGGCACTGCTTGGCAGAGGTTTGGGAAGAGCCAGTGTCCCCAGCTGCTGGAGGTGTGGCAGCACACGGTGCTGAGGGAGGATGATGTCAGGGACAGTTGATCCAAGTTCAGAATTGATCCTTGAAACTGAGCCAAGACCCATCCCTTATGGCAATAACCAGGGAGCTATCTCCATCTCTCACCAGGAGAAAATGAGCACCCTTTGGTCTCTGAAGTATCGTAGCGTGCGTGTCTAAGCCACCTTGGGGTTTGGTATCTAGTTTCCAATTTGGGGACCCCTCTTTTCTAGAGCTACTCAAGACTTGTGTACTTGAGTAGTGGTGCCATAAAGTGACACCTCCTCCCTGTCCCCCAGGAACTAAAGGTATTTCAGAGCACTCTGGATATGCCATGTTTCTTGTACCAGTAGCTGTCATGACCCAAGTTTACTGGGGAAAAAAATGCAGACTAAGTATTTACTATGAGAAAAAATCGTCCTCCTTTATGACTTGCCAGCTATTTG
Organism: Zapornia atra; assembly: GCA_013400835.1. NCBI lineage: Eukaryota > Metazoa > Chordata > Aves > Gruiformes > Rallidae > Zapornia > Zapornia atra. Next base: position 86,794 of record VZTU01000154.1, on the reverse strand, counting down.
ATCTTTATTTTCAGCTATAGCAGGAATGAAGTTATGTGAGGAAATAACTTTCGAACTTTCTGTTAGCATCTGTAATGCCTGACAGCTTAGAGAAATATTTAGAATTACATGTCAGCTGTCCCAAGAGGAAAAATGATGTGTGTCCAAAAGGAACTTTATCTGATTGTTGTGCCGCTCAGTTTCACCTACAGTGAGAAAAACAATTCTTTGCCTAGTTACCAAAGCATATTGCAGTTCTGGTCTGAATTTTTAATAAATGTAACCAGGTTATCGTGTATAGAGATTTTAAAGCGTGAGCAACAGGCTTCTTACGGGTCCCTGCCCTGCCTTGTGGTTGGCCTTCTGTATTATACATAGTGAACCAGAATAATCTTGGATATAAAAGGTGATTGTAAATGTGTACTAGTGAAAGACACCTTTAATATATTGTTCAGGGGGAGTTTCCACTGTGTTTCCTGCATGTCTCTGCTGGAAAAGGGCTTTTCCTGTCCTCATTAAATTCCCTAGTCTAAAGCAAGCATCCACTTGGCTTCTGGCTATTCTCCATTACTGAGTCCACACTTCCACTCACACACCCAAGTTCTGGTACCTCTGAATGATGGTTTGCAGGAAGGTGAACAAGTGAACACGTAGGTAGTATACCTAGAAGGGCATCTCTGAGAAGCAGTTCAGGCTCACCTGTCAGGCACGCAATGGATTGGTTGGTAAGTGGTCGTCCAGCTGTAAAAACTTGCAATGAGATGGTTGTTCTGATTGAATGTCCCACAAACAGCTTAGGGCAGTTTAATAATTTTGATCTTTCTCGCCACTTATGCCTGTGTTACCTGGTATGATTGTGCCCTGCGTATCTTCAGTCTTCACATAATGCATATGATTCAACCTGACCATTGGGGTGAATGTAAAGGGGACCTATAGTAACAAGCAGAGAATTTTATCAGATTCAGGATACCACATTAGTACTTGTAATCATCAAGTGCTCAAAGAGTAGGTCAGTGCCTAGGAAAAGCCTGGAAATCATCGCTTTTTACTCCTTTATCTGTGCTGGTAGCACTAATGTGCATGGGAGGAATCTGTCATGGAAAGCATGTGCCAGACTCCTGGTTTTTCCATGTGTGATGTGGCTGGGCACTACCAGGGCGGCCTATGTTTTGGGATTCCCCTCTCATGGAAGCACAGGGAACTAAGGCATGTCTCATCCTATTGTGGAATCAGGACAGCTGCTGGTGTGTATATGTGCGCTTTAGACACAGCCCATATGTCCTTGGGAAATCACACCTAATTAAGACCCAGCACACCTGGCTCTTAATCTTTCCATACCTCAGTTTCCTTGCCTTTTCAGGATGGGCGCTGACTCCCTGCACATGAAGGACTCTCACTGTTTAGATTGTGGACTCCTTAGGTCTCTGCTTAAGAAAATCTTGCCGTGTTTCTGGAAGAACTAGCTTGTCGCACTGTGGACTGTCCCTGCACTAACATTAAACTTTGATCTTACAAAAAACAGGGATGCAAAAAAAAACAAGGAGGGGACACACACACACACACCTATTCCCCCTGCAGCTCCTGCCTGTTTGTTACAGGTGTGCCAGCATTCACAGTGCTGTGGGGATGCACACCGGAATAATCTTTGTGGAGCTCAAGTTCAGCGCTGCGTGAGGCAGCTCGTTGAGACTAAGCTGCTCCTGGACTACTATGGTGTTTCTAGTGCACAAACTTCAGTCATGAAGAAGGAAATCTTTGCTCTTCTCGTTGACCAATTATTTATTTCAAGAATAATCATCCCCCAGAGCTGGGAGGGGAGAAACACAAATGATCGCAGCTTGTTGTGCTGAATCAGACTGGAATCCAAGGCTATTCCTGACCCAGTGCTGCAGCCCTTTGTTCCACCACAAACGAAACCTTCCTCCGAGATGTCAGCGTGGTATTTACTTAGTACTGACTGCATCCCAGGCTGCTGAGCTCAAGGAGCTAAGAATCCCCGTGCTGGTAATAACCCTCCCTTGTCAAATTCGGTGGCATTAGCAAGGCCGGCACGTCGTTCCGCTCCGGTCAGGTCAGGTTTTAGTTTAACTTTTAAACTTGGCCTCCATCTTGTGGCCAGGCCAGACATTGCAGTGCTCGCGCTCGTGGCAGTTCTTGAGCCCAGATTTTTCAAGCCACCTCACCACACAGCTTGTCCCCCGGTGTAACTGTATCTATTGTGAATGTGTGTCGTTGGGTTTGGGGTTTTTTGTCTTTAGGGGCTGGGGTTTGGGTGTGGACACGTAGGTTTTCTTGGTTTTGGGGGTTTTTGTTTTGTTGGGATTGTTTTTGTGTGTGCCAAAAGCTTCTTGTCCCAGTGTGACAGTGTCCTGCAGCAAAGCTGTTATTTTCTGCAGACCCTCACACAGCAGAGGAGGGAAGTTTTGTGGTGCAGCAGAGCTAACCTAATGTCTCTTTCCCACACAAGAAGCGGTCCCACTCTTCCTTACTGCCAGCTCTAAGACCAGAGGCCATGCCCATGTCCCTTGTGATACCTTGCCTTTTAATTTCTGTTACTGTAGCACTAATTAATGAGGCACACAAGGGAAGCAGCACAAATGAGCTGCCCGCAGGAAGAAGAAGGAAGAGGAGGAGGAGGGAGATGAATGCCTTATGACAGCAGAAAGCCATTGTATTAGTTTGGCTGTTAAACAATGTCTCCATTATCACAGCATCTCTCCTTGGGTCACCACTGTCCAGTGTTTGTCTTTCTCCAGCACAGCTCCCCACTTCCCTAGAAGCCAGCGAGTCCTCTGAGGGTTTCTGAAGGCAGAGGGAGACTCACTTTCCCTCACTTGGGAACATCCAACCCTGTCCTTCAGTATTTCATGACTGATGTACAGGTTAGGAAATTGCTTTTCAATAATGCAGGGGGAAAAGAAAGTTAAAAATTAAATATATCTGGTGACTAGAAAGCCTTCATTTTAAAGAATTACCTACATGGCTGCCATGAAAAGCTACAGAGAGGTACTTTTTTCCATCAGCAAATTAATTACTGTTAATGTGAATGTTAAGTTCTGCTACCATTCTGTTTGGATAGAAGAGTGTGCCTCTCCCTATGGCATAAGATGGCGTAGTCAGTAATTTGTGATTCATGTTTCAAAAACAATTATTTTTTCCCTTCAGAAGGCTTGGAAAAGAAAGGATCAATTAGTTTCCCGATGCTTTAATGATCCAGAAAATAAGGTTTAATCAAGTCAATTCATCTTATCCATGGGCTCTGATCCTGCACCATTAAATTCATTGGCAGTTTGGTTACTGTCTTAAAGATGTGTCTGTCAAAACTTAAACGTGAAAGGATGCCTTATAAAAGCATGGTAAAACTGGACAACTCACTGAATTACTTGTACCAAGTCTCTATTAATAAAATCACAATTATTAAACCCTTCTATTATGACAATTTTCTTTCCTGGAAGACTATAAGTCATAGCCCAGGAACTCAGTTTATATCCTATAAAATAAATTCTCTTAACAAAAAAATCAGTATGAAGATGCCTATGACTGGTTGTACTGAACTTGGATTTATATGCACCTGCCTTCTGCAGTACCTGTTCTGCTCTTTCACCTGTCATGGTTTTGAGTATCTTATTTTATGGCATATTTGAGGCAATTGTCCCCTTGCAAGAGGCAGCTGTATTTCTGAGAGAGCCAACAGACTATTTGGTTTGTTCTTTGAATCTCTGTTAGCGCATACCTGGCCTTTCTCTGTCAGCTTGGCAACATGGATACAATAAGAGGAAAGAATTTTAAATGTATGGCTGCAAACCATGATGTGTAGGGTAGATGCCACTAGCAGTCACTTTTTCCAGTACTGTTCCGCACGTTGTTCTGTCACGTGTTTTTAACCACCCTGAAGGAAGACATCACTGTTCAGCTAAACCTGTTTAGCTTTTGAATTTGGTAGGGCTCCTTCACTGTAACTTACAAAAAGATTGCTCTAAAAGTGAGCTCTGGTGCCCACATTATCGTTTAATTATCCTGAAGTAACAGTTTTGTTACTAATTGCATAATAGTACCATCCAGCCTTTACTGCAATTAAATTTGCAGTGCCTGACTATTAGAAACTGTGTTGTCATAATAAGGGTAGTTTCCTTTATTTGCTTATGCTGAGTTGCAGAATCTATAATTATATGCATGGATCATCAATTTTAGACTTGTTTGTATAATTATAAGTAATTGAACATGAAAGCAATTTCAGAATATCAGACTATAAAGTACTCTGTCTATTGTGGAGTTGGAATAATTAGTAGATAAGAGGGATGATTATCAGTTAAGAAAGAGCTTCGTAATTTTGCAGTAATTTAAATATAAGCAAAAAACCCACTTCATGAGTTCAATGGTATCTTGCCTTGCTTACAATCAGGGATAATCAGATTTTCTGTTACTCAGCTTTGTGCACATCCAGAACAATTTCGGGCCTGTCTGGTCTGTTGAAGAATTAAGCACAGTAATTTCTCCTAGTAATGTGTTTTAAGTACTGTATTCAACCCTGTGAATATAGGCATTAATAGCATTATTAACTTATAAGCAACCCATCTTATTGCTAAAAATTGAGGCCTATTAAATATAAGTATATAATTTTTCATTGTGCATTGAAAAGAGCTTATCCAGGGAAGCAAATCCTTCATTTGGAAGAAATTGCTGAAAAGCTTGGTCCGGAGGAAAACAGCTAATGAGAAATGTGTATCACAAAAATCTAGATGTATGAAGGTACTTGGATCAGACCGGTAGGTTAGATTTTCTGTCTCTCCAGAGAGCAGATGCTGTGAACCATGAGCAGGGCCTGAAGGGTCAGAGCCAGGGGCTTAGATGGGTGTGACAGAAATCGGTGCCAGTGGTTCTTGCTCCACATCAGGGCTGCTGCCCTGTCACCCCCAGGGTTCCTGCTGCTGCAAGCCACCCAGGGCTAGTCCTGGCTGCAGAAAGGGGTTTTACTCAAGGCTGACTTCATCCTTCCCCAGCACTGAAGGCAGGGGTGAGGGGAGAGGGTGTGACCTCTGCTGAACTATGAAATGCAGGCAGAGACTCTGCCGGTGTCATCCTGGGCAAATTGTTTGAGTGTTCAGATGTTTTTATGCATTTCCTTGCAAGGATGCTGCTCTTAAATAGTCCCTCAGTGGTGGGGTGGTAGTTGGCTTATTCCTCCTGCTGAGGAGCTGGAAAGAGCCCTGCCTGCATGCTGTGGACACAGGTCCAAAAATAAGCTCAGCATTCAGGGACTGATACTCATCTTTTTTAATTTTCTCTTTTTATTGCTATTTCTGTGGCTGCCTGTTGTGGTAGGTGGGTGTTGAGGACTGCTTCCCCACAGAAGGGCAGTCTTTGGAGCGTGCCGGTGCCCCTCTCCCTCATATCCAGTCAAGTCTGCCTGGTTATCTTGGGGATCTCGCAAATGGTGCCAATTGCAGGAGACAGGTAGTTGGGACCAGGTTGCAAACTTATATGAAGAAACAAAGGCTGGTTTCTGTAGTTCCCACCTCCAGGAGTAGTGACTGGAAACCAAGCGCTTCATAGAATTTCCTTTTTTCTCCCCTGAAAGGGAATCGCCTTCTGTAAGCTTGCATCAGCTTTATTTTGCCCATGTTTTATTTCTCTTACTTTAAATACATAAAAGCAAGAAGTATTAAACAGATAAGCAAATTTCCTTGGATTAGTATAATTTTATGGCAACACTGACATGAAACTTCAAAGGAGCAATGTGAGCCAAACTCAGCAAAACTGATAAAAGACGGACAAACACAGCACCCGCTCCACAATACATGACAGGCGACTTGCTCGCAGTGTGATCCATGCCTGGTTTTGGTGTTTATGGGGAGATGTGAAGCCTGGAGGGGTTACTGCCCAGCTCTGTGTGGTCTGGATGTCCCACCATGTGCTAGTGTGCCATGTAACTTGTGAAGCACTGACATCTGGTGGCAAGAGCCAATATGAACTCCAAGCTGCAGTCCAACAAACAGGGCCACAACAATCCACACACTCTTCTTGTTCGTAGCGTTTTCATCAGTTTTCTAATAAACGAAGCATATTCGAAAATTAAACAATTATAGAAGATTTAGGGCTCATTAATGACACTATAGGATAATATTATTATAAAACAACTAAGAGCAGATGATAATAAAACCCAAGTAGCAGGTGTTAGCGGGTAACAAAAACCAAGATGAAGATGCAAATTCAAAGCATTATTTTCCTTTCGGCTCTGTCATCTTTCCAAAGTAATTTTCAAGAAGAAAAATTTTTGTATACCCTAATGAAGTTATTAAACATTCACCAATACAACTTCTGGAAATACTGCAAGGGAGAATTCTCTCCTGCTCTTCTAGTTAATATATTTTAGTCCTTGGGAGCTCATCATCTTTCTTTCCTACCCCTGTTTTTCCCTCTCTTCTGCCACATCGCCTCCAGTGAATCTCAGGCTTGCAGCTGACTGTTGTCAGAGAGCTTGGATGATTCCTATAATTAGTGGTGCCAAAATCAAGAGCTTAAAAAGCATAGGGAATGCTGCAAAAGACACTAGAACTTCCTGAGATATTTTTAAATTGTATTTGCAGCGCTTTCAATTTGCATTTTGGAGTGTGAGATGTTAAGGCTCACATTTTCAGACTGCCCATACAGTTCTGAGGGTTAAGGGTTTGTTTTCTGTCCTTTTTTTTTTAATTTCCCCCTCAATAAAATCTGTTCCTCAGGTGCTCACCTGGTTCCATGAGTTGGGACCTGCAGACAGCTGCCAGCTCTCGAGAGAGTCACAGGAGACCAGCAGCTTGGCTGCACCAAGCACCTGGAGCTACCCAGATCCCCATACACCAAACTCTCTTCTGTAGTGTCTGTAATTCTTGTTCAACTGGATCCATGGATTCCTTTGAAAATCCAAGGCTGTTGTGTCACCTATCGCCCACCCTTGAAATGCTAGCAACCCTTAATAGCACCTCCCTTCTTCTGACTGTATGCGTTTAGATCTTTGGAAAAGTTATTCACAGGATAATGTTTCTCCTTATTCTTCTCAATAAGGGTTAGCTTAAACTCCCTGTGATCTTTCCAGATTTGTGTAAGGCAAAAGCTTCTTTCCTGACAGGCAGAGCTTGTAATTCTTTGCTGCCTGCTAGGGGGCAATATCTGTTAAATAATAACCTCCTTTTCTGTGTGAGTAATGCCGAGATCTGTAACGGTGATAGAGCAAGCAGGAAGCGTGTAATAAGGGCACGCAGAATTTCTGTGCTTGTAGGAGGTAAATAAGGCTGAGATTCACAGAAAGCAGCAGAACAGCAATGGCCAGAGATCATCCATCCCGACCGCATTGAGGTGACGCTGGCCTATAGCTTCTCACAGACGCGCAATTCATCCGGTAGGTGTACACGCACAGGCAAGTGTTTCACTTCGTCACACAGAGGGCAGACAGCAGGCAGGTAAGTCAGACTCTGTGCAGGTGTAGCTTCTGCGCCCCGGTAAGCCCTGCTGCACTCTGCTGCTCACCAAAGGGGCCTTGTTGCAGAAAGGTAGTCTCTCTGCATTGGCTATTGTAGTCAGAAGGCGCACTCATTGGTGGCACGAAGTCATTGGTGCACCCACTACACATGGTTCTGCTAACTGAAGTAGGACACCAGTAAACACCTGCTTTGGGCAAGTGAGAAGTTTCATGTTTATTGACCAAGCCATGGAGGGAAAGAGAATTTTTGTACCCAGGTTTAGCACAGGTATAGGTCTGATCACAAATTCAGGGTCAAAGAAATAAAGAAGACTGCAAGTCTCTTCACAGTTGGTAAACTTAATAGAAAGTAGGGTGCAAGAAACGTGTGCAGTGTACTTTGTTTTCTACCTTCATTAGCACCATTCTTTGATCATTACCGTTATGCCCAGCCTATTCTTATGCTTGGGTGACTGCAGCAGGTACAGTTTGGCTGTACTACCTTCCTGCTCCTGCTGAACTCCAGTCCACGTCACTGAAGCCTCTCATCTATGGGTTTCTCTTGTTTGAAGTTGTTAGATAGCGTTGCTTTTATAATACTTGATCAGTTATGAAATTTGAGAACACAGATTCACGTATTTGTGCTAGGACATGCACACATGCTGGCAGATGGTTAGCATACCCACCGGGAGCATATATTTTATGAGCACTAAACTGGGTTTGCAAGAAAGAAAGGAACTCACCATGGAAATAATTCAAGAGGGAAATGGTAGAAATAATTCAGTTTATTTTATTAAAAAACATTTATCACTACCATATCCTTTAAAAACTAATATACAAGCGGGGGTGCATTTACCAGAGCATGAATTTTACAAAAGGCAAAATAGGCACAGACATAAGCAAGTATATATAGTTCTTTTACTTGCCCAAGTAGTCCAATTGAAGTCTTTACGGCATGTGGGCGCTGGGTCCTGTGATGAGTGGTTTAATTAGTTTTAAACCATCATATTTAATCAAGCACTGTGTGTTTTTAAACTGTTACATTCATTCCACTTCTACGAAGTCTATTTCAGTTCTTTTTATCATTAGTGGCTTATGAGACTTTGAAGCTCCAAATTCAGTGTGGAGCAAATCTCTTTAATTGACATCACCACGTTCTAAAACTGATTATTCTCAAAGTCAAACCTGGGACTTAAACTCAGCTTACAAGAAGGAAGAGCCTTTAGACATTTCTGTGCTAACATTTTAATTGGGATATGGCACATCTGCAAAGCAGAGAGAGTTCGTCCCAGTTACCCCTATGATGAGAAGCTCCAAAAGGGGTACACAATAGGACAGGGCGGGTGGGACAAAAAAACCCCACCCTAAAAAGTAATTTCATTTTGCTGAACTAATTTTTTTAATTGGACAGCTGAGATGTTTGGTTTACATTTTAACTTCATTCACCAAGCAATTATCAAAGCAAAATAATGACATCTTAGCCACTTACAAGTATACTAAATAAACTTTGATTGATTTGAAGTGAAGAAAAAGGAAAGATAAAGGCTCCTACTATGTTGTGGTTATTTTTGTTGTTGTTTATTAGATGCAAAGGAAAATATGTTAATTACTGCTTTCTTGATGTTTCATGTGGGACTCTGTGGAAAGCTCACCACCACACACCCACAAGAGGATCCAGAGCAGGTTCTGTGTCCCAGATTAGACTGCAACTGTGTGGACAAGTAGCCCAGACCTCCTGTAGACCTGCTGGTTTCCTGTTTTAAGCCTCTTCATCCCTCCTGTGCAGCATCCCTCAGGGCAGCAGTTCTCTTGTCCTGGGGAAAAAACCTCTTATCAAAATGATCTGGACATGTCAGACGTCCTAATGCCACTGTTGTGCTGTTCCCAGATTCAAGAAAATGTACTGGATATTTGAGGTTGGTTTTGATGCTTGACTCAAACTCCATCAGCAAAATGTTTACTTCTCTAACAAGCACAGAGTTAATCTTAAAAATCACTCTAACTGGCCTCTTTCATGAAAGATTGTGTAGTGGTTTTCAGGAAGCGTCTTTTGGAAGTGTCTCCTTGTCAAGCAGTGACTGCCACGAAATTCTGAAGCATCTTACGTTTGGCTTGTGGGGTTAGTTTTTTTTTCATATTTATAAGTTAATTCTCAGTAGCAAATTAGTTTCAGAGAGTCTGCACTGTCTGTAAGAGAAAGGAAGAGGCGACTTTTTCTTTATCTGGTAGGTGGCATCACCATGCCGAAGTACGTTGTAGGCTGGTAGCCATACCTCATTCCAGCCTTCGTTAACTGCAGTGGGAAACTGATGCCTCTTTAAGTAGCCTTAGTGCAAGCGCAGTCCTTGACTTGACTTAAAAAATTTACAAGCTAAATAGACAAGGTGGCTGAGGACATGAAGGGACGTGCTTGCTGAGGGAAGGGTGAAGTGACTTCCACAAAGTCATTCAACTCATAATAGAGCTAAAAATGTACTTCTCGGTGCCCTCAGAACTAGGTGGAGGCTTTCTAGCCAGTGACAGATTTAAGGTTTGCTGTCTCACAGTCCTTCTGATCTAGTCTCAGGATTCTAACATTGCAGTAAAATTTATAGTGATTGCTTCTAACCCTGGAAGGACTTACGGTGTCAGATCTGAACACTGCAGGAGTCTTATATATGGGAAAGCTGTCCTGGGTCACTTTCAGGTGCCTCTAAAATTGTATCAATTTCCCACCTAGTGCATAAAACAGGATGAGTAGTTTTCCCCCCTAAACTCTTAGGCCACTTTGTTTTTTTCTGTATATGTGAAATATCCAGTACACTATTGTATGCCTGGGGGCAAAATGCTTTACTGACTTGTGTTAAAAGAAATACAAAGGGAAAGCATCCTGGGTTCATGACTTCACCATAGAATAGTGAAAAGCTCTCCAGCAAATTATTTCTTTCCTACCTGCAAATGGCAATTCATCAGAATTACAATGTTGTTTGGCAAGAATTCAAAACAGACAAGAAAGCAAGAAGTCTTTCGCTGGAAATCTTTCGGATTTCTCTTGCCTGGTTTCTTGACATCCTGTGGTCTGCCTTGTTTCTGGCAGTGCTGGTTCCCCAGCTCACAAGCAGGCACCTCCTTTGTTGGTACTGCTCACTCAGGCAGCAGGTTGTCCTCTCAGCCCAGGGCAGGGAAGAGGAGCATGCTGCAGGAGCAGAGTGGACCTCCTGACCTGCTTGACTGGGGGAACTGAGGTGTCACTTGCCTATAAATGTGTCTGTAGACAAGGTGATGCAGATGTGCACAGAAAAAGTCTGGCCTGTGATCCTTTTTTTTCCTGAGTTGCCTGCATTCACTGATGCAGCATGGATTGCATCATCTACGTTGCGTAAGTCATAACTGAGCTCTTGGTATCATGTCAGGGTTTTGTACTTACTGGGGGAAAACTTGTGTACATTCTGTTGAACGTTACTTTTGAAGCATACAAATGTGGGGTTTTTTTCACTAACTCTGTGCAAGTACAGCAGTCTGTGCTCTCCCACACAGTAAATAAAGGAATAAAAACATTTATCTGAAAAGTTAGAAAGCAGAGATATATTAAAAATGCCACAGTAGAAATTCAGTTTGGATCTTGGGTCTAAAAGACCAAAAGTTTCATCTTCTCCTCAGTACTGGCAATTGCTGGTTCAGCCTCTTTTACCTCTTGTCTCAAGGTTTACTCTTTTTAAACAGTTTTCCATCTTTTTCACATGGCACGTAGCTGAACAGGGGTTTCTGAGTGGCTATCAGTTTGGATGTTGTTACGGCAATTTAAGGAATAGTTTCCTACTTTTTCTTCTTTGCTTCTGTATTAAATTATCGTTAAGTGGCATCACTACATAGATGAGTCTTTCAGATGGCCTTTTGATGGGTGTTATAATGAAAAGCGGCGTGTGAGCTTTGTGCTACAGTGAACAGAGCGGAGATTACTTACGATCATTTTGTGGTTTTGAAGCAAGACATCAGAGGAACCTGCAGGCTTATTTCAGAACCCCACTTCCATCCCTTCCCCTTCTGCCTGTGGATTCACACCTGGGACTGGAGCTGGTGTGTGCGAGGCAAACACACCTCCTGGAACTGGAGTTTAGATCCCGCCCTTTGGATTTGTTTGTGACAACAAACTCAGCCAGGCCATCACCCACTTGCATATCCACTGGTTACATCTATCCAAGGACACAGCACTCCCACACACTGGCTTTCCAGTATCTCCTTTTGGCAGTGCTTAGGTACCTCTTTTTCTCCAGTTAATGGTTGCTGTGCTTTGGTATCAGGAAAAAAAAAAAAAAAAAGCTTTTTGTGACTTTGCTGGCAGGAAGAAAGAAAGTGTTTGTGCAAATATTTCCAGCCAACAGTGTGGATGTCCCTGGGCACTTCCCCTGTTTTGAGCAGCTGAGGGTGGCTGGAGTGAGGCATCTTCTGTGCCTGTCTTCTGACACTTAATCTTCTTACCCAGAGGGTCAGAAAAGAGTATTCCTTTGGTCTCTTTCAGTCCTTAAAACACACACACATACACACAAAAAAAAAAAGTAATCATGATTTCTCTGTCCCTTTGCTGCTGCACCCACCTGATTCCAGCTGTGGGAAAGACTGACCCTCTCAGTGCTCACAGGTCTTTGTCAGGTCCTGCAGGCCGTAGTTCACACACACTTATTCTCCTGGGTGGTGGGAAGGGGGGGGCAGGGGCAGGGTGGCATGGGATGCACACAGGTACTGAATATTAAGTGTTTGCCTAAGTGCCATACTGAGCACAGAATTAAAAACCTGGATTTGGAGATGTGTTTGTCTCTGCAGCTTGCTGAGCCATCAGGAGCAAGCTCTTACTCTAGCATGCAAGGCTGTGTGCTTCACAGACGAGTGTTCTGTGCAACATTCCTCCCTGATCTTGCCTGGTATAAAAGTTGCCCTATTGGACATAAGGGGAGCTATGTTGGGCAAAATGTAGGCCCTCCATGTTTACTCTGCATCAGCCACTTAATTTCCCATTCTTGCCTTTGTGTTCTGGAGTAGGACATTTTCACCTGGGTTCTGCTGCCACTATCCAGAAGCATGAGCAGCTGTCTTCAGCTGCTTTGTTTTACCCTTGATCCCATTTAAAACCTCCCTTGTTTAACATGCCACAGGTTCTAAAAAATACACCTATCTTGCAAGGATGAGAGACATACGGCTGTTTGTTAAAGCTGCCAGTACTGGCATTTGAGATGCTTCAGATGACCCTTGTATCCACCTCCGCATCAAAGCCAGAAAACAGCTTTGTCGTCGTAATCCTGCTTTGCAGTTCTCTACCTCTTGCTCGCTTGCTCATTCCCTTGATAGCCCAAAATTCAGTGGAACTACTAGCTAGCTAAAGTGAGAGAATTCAACCCAGTGCCCTTGTTTAGGCTGGAATAGGGTTAATCTTCTTTCTAGGAGCTGTTGTAGTGCTGTGTTTTGGATTTAGGATGAGAATCGTGTTGGTAACACACTGATGGTTTAGTTATTGCCAAGCAGTCAAGGGCTTCTCAGCTTCTCATCCTGCCAACAAGAGGGTGGGGGAGCCCAAGAAGCTGAGAGGGGACACAGCCAGGGCAGGTGGCCTAAACTGGCCACAAGGATATTCTATACCATATGATGTCGTGCTCAATATCTAACTGGGGGAATTGGCTGGGAGACAGCGCGGCTCAGGAACTAGCTGAGCAGTCCAGGTGCTGAGCAGTCCTGCTGTGCATCAATTGTTTTGTATATTATTATTGTTATTATTACTGCTATTATTACTATTCTCTTCTTCTGTCATATTGAACTGGCTTTCTCTCAACCCATGAGTTGAACAGCTGTGTAGTTGTTTTAGCAGCCTGTGGGGTTAAACCACAACACCCAGGTTTTTGCACAGGCAGTTCCAGGCTTCCAGTGAAACAGGAACAAATTAGTCAGGTCTATATTTAGATTCACTGTTAGGGTAATGTGGATTTTCTTGAGCTTCCTCTCATTACAAAGAGCTTTAGGTAAGCAGCCCAGAGCTTTTTAACAAATGCATTAAGTAAAGACATCACGCAAGCTGGTAGATGTATAAAGGATTTAATTTGGCTACCAGATTCTTAGCCAAGGTATGGAGATAGCCAAAAAACCCCAACCAGTTCTCCCTGTGGCTTGAACGACTTTTAGATTTGACCTTGAAGCCAAGTTTTAACATGTTTGCTTATTCCTCCTGCTTTTTCAAATGCTACTTGCTTGGCCTTTGTGAGTCTGCAGCCGACCTTCCTTACAGCGGTTGCTGGAGCCATAGGTCTTATTTGATGCCCCCCTCAAAGGATAGTGAGGACCAGAAATTTTCGTTCTTCTGCTATGGCTCTCACTACAGAACTCTGATTGATTGGATGGGGAAAACTCATAATACCATAAAGCTAAGTAACTCTGTCTGTACTTTTGCCCAAGTTTAGTTGTGTGAGTAGTAAAAAAGGATGTCATGTGCATTTATGGTTGAACCACGTACTTATCCCTCACACAGAGATTTGTAGTTATTTCTTTTCTCCCAGAATCATGTGGCTTCTCAACATAGAGTGAGCTGTTGCCCTCATCATTGGGAAGGATCTGGACAAAACTTGTGTTTTTGAGAACTAACGGAATAGGTGATAATGAAAGTATTCTGAAAACAAGACCACTTGTGTGATGCGTGTGCGCCATGCAGAACATTTGCTTCACGTGATCAGATGCAGCACAGCATCCAAACACCTTCTGTACAGTATCGTGTCTTTGAGTGGGTGGCTGAAACCACATGTGGTACCAGCCTGTGGAACATTTAATTTGCATTAGTTTATACTACCCGTTGCTTGAAGGTATTTGCTAAACTAGATGCACTGACGTACCAGCAGCCGGGTGGGAATGGGGCTGCAGTGTGGTAGGTGGTACCCAGAGAACCAGGGAGAAGGGAACACCACCCAAGCCTCTTCTAGTCACTAGACCTGTAACGGGACCTTAGTACACACTTTTTTTAAAGGATGGGCTATTCGTTAAGAATGACTTAACGTGTGGGCCTGGGAACGTTAGCTGTTCGATGCACCTTTGATATTTAGCTTTAACTGTCGCTGTGGCTTTAGCCAAAGAATTTTACTGCCCTACCTGAGTGAGCATATGTGCAAAAGGAGAAATAGTAATCTCTGCATTTCAAAGGAGTGTTGAAGGGATTAATTAGTTAGTCTTTCTGCTGAATGCTTTGGAAAAAGAAAGAAACTATAAGTATTACCATTTGCCCTGGTTTTGGCTAGAACAGAGTTAATTTCTTTGTAGCAGTGGATGGAATGCCATGTTTGGGAGTTGGGATGAGAGTAGTGCTGATAACACACTGATGTTTTAGTTGTTGCTAAGCAGTCAAGGACTTTCCAGTTGTTCATATTGCCCTGATAATGAAAAGGGAGGGGAGACAGCCAGGAAGGTGACCCAAACTGGCCAAAGAGGGTATTCTATGCCCATATAGCGTGGCTGGTGGGAGGGAGGAGCAGGCAGCTCCAGGATGCACAGTTTCAGGGAGTCCGGTTTTGGGACGGCTCTGGGCTGTACAGCCTGAGTTGTGCGGTTCAGAGAGAAACTGCTTTGTGTAGCACCAGTTCCATTTGTTTTGCTATAAAGTCCTATTATTATTATTATATCTATCTTCCTGCTATCCTAGTAAACTATCCTTATCCCAACCCACAATGTTTTGGCTCCTTGGGTTTTCTTCTCCCTCCCTTTACCCCTCCCTCAATTCCACCCCCCGACTCTCCCCAAGCCCTCCCTTAAAGAACAAGCGGCAGCGTGGTGCCCCTCTCTCAGCTGGGGCAAAACCACACCGCCATTGTTTCCAGATTTTTTTTTCTGTTTTTGGGGGTGTGTGTGTGAGTTTTCTCAGAAATATGGGGGTTTATGCTAGGAATATTTATTTTATGGACTTTTTTCTTTTGACACACATTTAGGTTGCCTGTGTGAAACACTACATAATATGAACTACATTAGTAAATTACTCAAAGTATTACAGACAAAAGACTGAATTCAGAAAATCTCTTGCTATCTTAGAGCCCCCTTAAAATGCCTCATTAATTAGCAATACTTAATCAAATTTAATCTGTAGTAAATCTGCCTGTGTCATTAAAATTCTGCTAGGCATTACTTTCACATTATTTCCAGCGTGTTTGAAGTAGAAAAGGTTTGGGAGTTTAGGGTTTTTTTTTTTAAACAAGCTATAGTAAGGAAAGGAAAAATAATTCAGTGGGCTTGCTGCACAGAAAGACTGTGTTAAAAATAAGTCTGTCTTGCAAAACTGGCATAAAGTATTGCTGACTGTTTCATACGTTAATTTTGCCCATTTTTCCACTTTGATCTGTCTTGAAGTTTTGGGGGGCGTGTTCAAATATTTTTGATTAAATGGGTTTTGGGTTTTTTGTATTTATCTCTGTCACACAAAACCACATGCTGGTTGGTTTGAACAAACTGCACTGAGTCCAGTGAACCCAGTGGAGCTGCAGCAAGGATGGTGGCCACCCGAAATGTTCAGCCTTTCTGTGTGGAGCACAGCACATGACATCACGCTATGCTGAGGTTTTCCTTGGAACCTCAGGTTCCCAGAATCGTGTGAAGATGCCAGAATCACAGCTGTAGGAAGTTGTTTATTTTTAAAGCACAGAAAGTGAAAAAAAGTAGACCAACTACATACAGTGAATCAAAGCGCAGTCACACAAAGTTCTCTTGCATATTTATTACTGTTTTGTTTTTAAAATATTAAAATGGAAGATCTGGGTTTTTGGGGTTCTTTTTAGATCACATGTGATGAAAGCCCATGGCAGGGGGGGTTTAAGTCCCTTCCAACCCAAACCACTCTGTGATTCTAAACTGGCAATAGGAAAGCAGTCTTTATAAGCAACTCACCTGAGCGACAGTGTAGATGAGGCTGCAGACTAGGCAGAGAGGACAACCTCCCAGCTGTGAGGACCTATGGTCGTCTTTACTGGAGAAGACAAGCACAGGCCTCTGAAATTGAAACTGGGCCAGGCTGTGTGTCAGGACACCAGAGATGTTCATGAGATGACTGTCAGGAGTTGCCTTTGTAACCATGCAGAAAGCGCTCGGGAGCTCTAGTCCATTTGACTTGCTGTTTCCTCTTCAGCTAGTGATTCATAGCGGTCAGCTGCAGTACACAGTGCTGTCTGGTTTTCATAGGACAGGTAATAAATTTTGATTCAGATCCCCACTGTATGGACTTTACTCTGTTTCTAAGCTCCCATTTTCTCTTCATCATAAAGTTTCAGTGCCAAAGCAAGATGTGAAGTTAACCACGTGCCAGGCGTTCCTTCCAGAAGTTGATGGTTTTAGGACAGTGAAATCACAGAAATCAGTACATTCTGTCAGATTTCTGCTTTAAGCCTTTTTATACATGCTAGTTTTCATTTAGATTAGAGTGCAACACCAAATCCATCTCATTGCTGATCCCCTCCCTGTGTCTGGGAACTCCCACACCTAAATTTCTAGTAACCCATATTGATTTTTTTTCCTTCTTTTTTTTGTCTTCCACCCCTCCCCAGTGGGAAGTGTTTTTCATTTTTATTGTGAATGTTAATTTATTATAGGTTTCTGTGGGTTTACTTCTCAGTGTCAGCTGAAATGGGTAAGGACAGGAAAGCTTGCTGGAGAGACTACAGTGTCAGGATGGTGTCATACCCAATGGAGAAAGGTCTTTTGGAGAGAGAAGGAGAAGGAATCCTGTGAGATGGTAAGATCAGAAGGAAAGTTTCAGAGGGACAGACAGCACAGACCAGAGGGGAGGGGCCAGGCACTAAGAAGCTCCCCCCGTTCCCACTGCGGGTTTGTGAACATCTGTTAGCACATCTCCAGCAAGATTCTGGTCTTCATCTGGCTCTTGGATGCATTTTGGCAGCATCCCTGATCATAAGGAGAATTATAAGCAAGAGCTGTGTTGTGCAGGGGCTTGAGTGCAGAGACAGGGCTGCTAGAAGCAATACATATTTGATGGGGAAGAGGGAGGAGAGACATCCTGGGGAAAGAGAATGGACAATTACATAAAGTAATCTGTAAAATCAGTGAATAGATAAAAACAAAACTGGCTACTTCATTAAACAACTTAAATAGGAAACAAAAAGCAAAACTGTGATCAGGGAAGACATATTACAAGCAATATGTGAAAGAAGTTGAAAGCCAACTAGAAAATGTAGCCTTGGAGGGGGCAAGGGGAATGAACCTAAGGAGTATCCCTGACGTGTAGACAGAAGGGCATGACAGCAACCACCAGAGCAGCACATCGTTTTATTGAGGCTCACATCCTAACACCACACACAGCCACGCTGATGGGACATCCAGCCATAACTGCAGAAGTCTGTCATTATGGTCAGATGTGCCACAGCAGTAAATCCCAGGTATTCCTTAAGTTTGGGCAGGGGAGAGGAAGTAATGGCTTGGCTTAGGTTTTCAATTGGACACAAACTACATGGTTGATCCCACCATGATAAAGGCCAAGAGGTCTCCGTCCTGAAATGCATTTATAAACACTTCCAGGCTGATTTTATCATGTTCTACGTGGTAAAGAATTTCCAGAGTATTATGGTGGAGCTGGTCTAACCCAACTGTCCAAGTTTTTGTCAGATTGCTTTGCACTTTATGAAACCCTGAAATGTTCACCTAATAGTGAACAACTTTTAACTCGGGGAGAACACTTGTATGGGTCTTGAGTTTGAATTTAAAAGTTTCAACTAATGGTGTACTCTTGAAACTTCTGACCCTGACAAACTCCCATTCATGCCTATCGACTTCTCCCTGGTAGCCATACCCTGGCTGAGGCTGTGTTGCAGCCTCTTTGCATTCGTATTTTCAACTTTATGTACTAAGGTGCTGCTTTCTAACTTAGGTGAGGCTTATACTACCACATAGCAGGTTTTCTGTGACAGCAAACCCTGGGTGAGTGCAGACTGAGAGAGTTACAAGCTGCTAATTGCAGAAAGATAGTGGTTCCTTATCATGGCTTGGTTTGATGTATCTCCCCACCCTGTGTGATTTCCAGATCAAAACCCCAAGAGCCTTAGCAGGGTTTAAATCCCTTAATTGTGCTGCTGCAGCCATGTGACTGCCTGGCTGAGTAATTCCCTGCAGAAGGAGACAAACTGCATGTTAAAAAGCTCAACAAATAGAGTTTAAAACACAAATGTGTGGCAGTAGTATACAATATCCGTGCCACTTTGCCTGAAATCTTTTTACTACTGCCACAGCCACATGGAAACTTAATTTATGGTGGTGAGCTTAGTGGTCTGAGGGGAAAAGTATGGGTGGAGAGGGAAGGCTGGCTGGACCTTTGGCTTGTTTCCTTTCCCCTCTGACATCTCTCTGTCTCCGAAAGTGGTTTCATCTAGCATTTATCAGAACGAATGGTTCCTCAGTCTCAGCGAGGAGGTAGGAAACCCTGCCTCATGGAGGTAAGGAGCGGTTACCTTCCCCACCACCTGGAAGCCTAAATCCATTCTTGCTGTTCTGCAGTGGTGCAAGAAAGAAAGAAGGAGAAAGAGAGTGCAGCTGGCATAAAATATGCTGGGATCTGCTGAAGACCTTCTTAATTTCTAGGTAATATGTGGGAGGGGGGGGTTGGGGCAGATAAACCCCCAGTTTGTTCCCATTTAACAAAAAGCCTGACACTATTGTCAGGATGGTTTAATTGCATTGATTGTTCTGACCTCTGTATCTTCCTTTCATACGGGAGCTGGTCATTGAATTGCAACTTACTTTTTCTGCTGGCTGAAGGCGGAGGAGAAGGGGCTGTCTGGCACGGGGAGGCTGGATGTGTGTGTGGAGTGTGTGCGTTTTCAGAGTACGACACTTTAGGAAGGCTGTTGCTCAGTTGTGGAAAGCACAGCTGTTGAAGATCAAGGGAGGGAGCCTGGCAGCAGCCTTGTAGCCTCTATCAGGTAGGCAAACACACAAAACACGTGCTTATTCCTGCCTAATTTTATTTCTGGAAGCGGTGTTATTATTAGCTAGTAGTGCTTGGGTTCACAAAGTCCTCTCTTTTCTGCTCCTGGCAGGCAGTCGGGGCTGGTGGGAGCATCTGGGTGTGTTTGCCCAGAAGCCAGTATGTATGAATGAGGAGATCAATAGCTGTGCTGAAAATCACTGAGCCATCTGGGATTTACAGATAGAGGATTGACTTGCAAATCCTACTGAAATTGAGATCTGCGGTGGTAACTGCTGAATAACAGCACACTCGATGGAGGTGGTGTACAAAGTTATCTGGAAGACCTGAAATGGCCTGGTGGCACATTTCTCAGCCCTCCGTTGCAAAGCAGCTTAGGAAAGGATGAGAAAATGCTGAGGTAGGGGGAAAATGACCTTCTGATGATGGTTTGTTGTTTTTCTTAACCCTGTTGTTGACTTGTGATTTTGAACATACTGCAAGGTGACAGAAAATGCAGCTGCATTTTAGCGGTACCTGATGGCTACCAAACCCCAGTCACTTTACTGGGTAACAGGACACAGCGGGCAAGGCTGCGTCTAAGGGGGAGGGCGGGGGAGGACACAGGCAGGGAGAGGAGGAAAGGCTGGTTCAGAAAGGTGGCAGAGGACGCACTTGGAAACAGAGTTCAGATTTTGAGTCAGTTTTACAGTTATTCTGTGCTCTTGGATTATGCAGACCTACAGCAGCTGTCAGGCTGCAGAGGAGCCAGGGACGAACCCAGGTCCGGGACTGGAAAGAAAAAGTGCTGAAACAGTCTTCCACTGTAGGTGCAGAAGGTCATGCATTTGTAACAGAGAACAGCCATCTCTGGAGCACCTTTCAGCATGGATGTTAAATATGGAATTAGTCTGCTGTTCTTTCTCAGTGTTAAGCAGGGATAATACCCTGGTTTACTTCACATGAAGAAACTGAGGTACGGGAACGTGTCCTGTGGGCTTCTGGTCAAGCTGTTTGAAAACATGGCCACAAATGCAGAGTGGCTGGTTACTGTCCTAGGATGCTGTGGGTATAGACCTGTATAGCAGTCAGGTAAATAGATACGTGATGGGTCTTCTGTTCTATGTCCTATTCTGCTGTCTTTCATCATGGACAAAAACAGATGTTAAAACTCAACCATCCACAACCACAGGAGACATCCAAGAAGGAAAACAGTTACATCTGAAGACTAGAAAGACTAAACAATTTAGCCAATGTCAACGAAGTTATTTGGAGAAAAACTGGAAATGCAACCCAAATGTTTTATTCACTAACCCATTCCAGTAAAGCAAAAGAACAGCTTTTCTCTTTTAATTGTTTCTTTTTTTTTCCTGGCAGAGCAGGACCTGGCCTTATGTTAGGTTGGATAGTTGCACTGTCCTTCTGTGCTATCTTAGCCTCTTGTTTTAAGCGTTGGTTCTAGTATTTGTTATTATGGAGTTGCTGTGTGTAAACGTACATCTGAGAGGAGATTTTGGTGGTGAGTGATGTTCTCTCGGAACTACATATGAGCTAGTTTGTAAACAAATGTGGGAACACAAAATAAAACATGGTACATGATTGTTAGTTCTCCCTAATAGTGGTATCACTCACTATGCTGTGTGTTAGGAGGTTTGTCAGTATTAACAGTATTTGCTGAATCTTTTCACTGAATTGATTTCTCAATGGAGATACTCACAGTCAGAAAGCTTCAGGTAAAACTTTGATAAGTAGAAGGCATCCTTCATAACTGTAGCTGTCACTGCATCACACAAGAGATGTATTGCTGATGTGACCTTGCTGATGTATTAGCAGAGCTACGCATACTGCGCTGGTGTTCATAAGAAGCAGAGCTGGACCTCTGTAAAGCTCATGTCTTTTGTTGAGACTGCAACCCTGGTTCTTCTGCTCCCAAGATACAGACCATAGTGAGTTGAAACTGAGAAGCAGTTGGTCTTGTCTTTTGTTACATCTTCTTGGGGTGCAGCTACTGGAGAATATCTTCTTCTCCAGTGAATGGCATCACTCTGATGGGCAGTCTCCCTAGGTAGACACTTATGTTATATTCATCAGTTGTGTCAGGTCAGATTACATGTTCACAGCTATCAAGGTAGCTAACAGCATATCACTACAGTATCTTCCAAAGATATTGAAGAAGAAAATATAAATTGACTGCATCCTTACGAAATCTTTCTCCATGCTTCCCACTCCCAGGAAATCAGGAGTTGAATAATCTGAAACTCTTTCCAGCATAGTCATGCTTACTTCCACGCATTGCCTCCACTGAAGGCAGTAAAGTTAGGAGCAGATAGCTAGGAAAACACATGGCTGTTGATTTACATAAGGGGTGGTCAGTCTAACTGAGTATTAGACTGCTGATCTGTGGAGTATGCTTTATTGGATAAATGATCTACAAATGAGAACTTGTCCAAGGAGAATGGATGTGGTATGTGACAAAAGCAAAGAATGGTCCAACACAATCTTTCATATGTTCATAGAAGAAAAATTCTGGTACAACTGAGAAGCTAGGGTCTGATAAATCAGACTGAGAAACAAACTAAAATTTACTCAGTTTTGCGTCAATCTTCAAGCAATAGACTGTGATGGGTATGTGAGTAAAGTCCAGATTCCTCAAACTTTCTAATCCTACTACTATGAGCTAGTGGACCAGAAGCTGTCTTCAGTGTTTTTAACAGCCTGTCATGCTGGTGAAGGAGCAAACGTGCCTGTCACTAAGTCTGTGGTTCAGTATTAACCCAAAAGGAGAAAAAAAACCCCAACACAAAGCCCCAGAAAAGACTGTACAGCGTTGTATTTATGAAGTAAAACGAGCAGAGGAATCACAGAATCTACTTACAGGTGAAGCACCAAGCGAACCATAGCTATAGCTGTGACTCTGACCAGCGTTGGAGTATTTATTTCTGCCTCTGAGTTACTCCCGTTTCACCCAGTCTTGGTCTGATAGAACTATGTAAAATGTCTGTGAGAAAGGGCAAAATGTTTTCTAGTTCTTTTAACCAGTTGTTGGATCCCCACAGATTCACAATGTTGATGATGTGAGAGAGTGCTAAGGACTTTTTTGAGTGCAGCAGCAGTGAAAAACCCTCTGCAGGAAGAGAGAGCGTTTGTGGAGACGAGAGTGGTGTTAGGCAGTTGTTTCCCTTCCCCTTTGACAGAAGCCAAGAACAAGAAAGATGAGTGGAAATCCACGCTATAGGATAAGTAATATTCTTCCTTGAAAACAATTTTTGTCACACTTTGAGCTGTTTCAGAACAGTGGAATAGGGGAAAAACCTCCCATGTGATTGCCCAGACTTTACACAGGAGCAGAACAAATTGGAGCATTACTCTCAATTTTTCATGCTGATTTTCTAAACCTAGTTTTTTAGGGACCTTCAGTTTGAGTTAGACAACTTTTCTCAAAATTATTTTCCAACGTACTAAAAATTCAGCTCTGAGTAAAGCAGTGCTACTTAGCATCACAATTTAGGTCAGGAGGGACTTCAGGTTGTCAGGTTCCTCAGTTCAATGGTTCAGCACTGAAATGGTGCTCCATTCTGTAGCAGTTCAGCGTAAGAGTAGGCAAGACTTAACTCTTTGGAAAATTTAGACTGTGTTTCTTTAAAGTTGTAGAAGAGGATTTGAGCGATTCTCTGTGAAGAGGGACTTCAGGCAAAAGTTTGAGTTGTTTATTTTTTGTTTGTTTTCTTTCTGACTTACGTGTTGGGAAGCTCAGTTTTTCAGAGCGCTGCAGGGCCAGGCATTCCTACAGAAATGATATGTTTTCCAAAATACCCCACCTTTTCTGGGTGTAATGGCAGGCTGGGCTGCACACTGTACTTCCTATGGTGTGTTTTGCCCTCAGGCACTCAAGTCTGACTGCTCAAGTGTGAATCCAACCCAGAATGTTTTGAAGCATGGAGCATTTGTCTTTTTCATTTTGATAGCTTATATACGCTCTAGAAATGCATTGGGAAAACACTTAAAAAACAAAAAGCAAAAACCCTTCAGCATCCTGCTGGAACATGACGATCAGGAGGAGCCCTCAGAGTCTGCGTGGATTTGACGTCAAGTCAGAGCCTTTCAGGGAATGAAAGGGATCTGGTTTTGGAGTCAGTGCAGCTGCACAGGGGATGAGTCTGTCTCCCCTTGTACCTTTCCCATCTTCTGCTTAATGTGGTGCGGTGAACTAAAACTTGAAACTTGTAGAGCACTGTTCCCACTAATAGAAATATCTGCAGATTAATCAGGCTGCGGTACTTAACATTAAATCTTGTTTATTATAATTGACTGTTATGTCATGCTAATGAGATTTATTTCAGTTTTACTGCCTGCATGCTGCTGATCCAGACAGCTGAGAGTTTTGGTATTATTTTATGCTCAACTGCGCTTTACTGGCCTTTCTTTTTTCCTTTTTTTTTTTTTTTTTGGAGGAGGAGGAGGTACATGAGGAACAGTAGATGTCTTGTCTGTTGAATATTTTTATCTTTATGTGAAACAAGTGAATAGGAAAGGGGTGTGTTTAAGTATACCAGGCTTCTGAGGCATCTTCGTTTTAATCAATAAAACCCAAACAGAACCTGAAAATAGCGGTGTATTTTTGTTAGATATCCAGAATGAAAAATAGCTGAGAATAAGGATGAGGAGAGAAGGATCATATTTTTAGGGAAGGAAGATAATAAAGAATCACAGAATCACTAGGTTGGAAAAGACCTTTAAGATCATCGAGTTCCTGTCCTGTGCTAAACCATATCCCTAAGTACCTCATCTACCCTTTTTCTAAACACATCCAGGAATGGTGACTCAACCCCCTCCCTGGGCAGCCTGTTCCAGGCCCTGACAACTCTTTCAGGGAAAAAATTTTTCCTAACATCTAATCTGACCCTGCCCTGGCACAGCTTTGTGCCATTTCCCCTTGTCCTATCTCCTGTCACCTGGCTGAAGAGACCATCACCCACCTCTCTACAGCCTCCTTTCAGGTAACTGTAGGCCGTGATAAGGTCTCCCCTCAGCCTCCTTTTCTCCAGACTAAATATCCCCAGCTCCCTCAGCCGCTCCTCCATATGATTTGCCCTCTAAGAAGTAAAGATCCAAATGATGTAACTAGCCAAATGTACTGTCTCTGTTTCCCGAAGGCCAAGCTGATCTACTCACTGGAGACTGAGGAGAGTTATATCTCCCAGGGAAAACCTCGCGTCTTGAAATGAGCATTTGAAGGAAGGTTGGTTGTTGGATCATTAGCATTGAGAGGCCCATCCTCTTGCCATCACTGCACCCAAGCTGTGACCACCTATACTTCAGATTTGCCTGTTTTGCTCTAGTTTTCCATGGACATAATAGAACTGCTTGCACCACAGTGAGAAAACGACCCAGGGAGATTTCTTCCGTACAGACACATTTGTGCTGACAATGTTCAGGGAACCACGGGCGTAGCGTCCAGGTGACTGTTACTTATTACTCCTGTTTTTAAGACAGATCTCAAGCAAGAATAAACAATTTAGCCATATTGAACTTGACAGAGTTATGCTATCTTATACTGGCAGTGCAGCAAGCTAATTAGTGTGGCATTCTGCACAGTTATCTCGGTGTGAAAGAAGCTTTGTCCCATTTGCAAGCCATGTAGATGCGGTAGCTCCAAGGCCTGAGCATATAGTCATGAGCAGTAGGAGTGACTAACCTCCACTTAAGAAACCTCCTTTAGGCCTGAGGTGCTGGTTTTCCCCCTTCTGCCAAAACAATAAGCCATCTGCAGACATAAATAAGTGCTGGCGTCCTTATCAGTTATTTACAGATGCCTTAAATAGCAGAAGCAATGAGAGGCCTTCATTCTGGCTGCCATGGTGTTGAACAATGGTTTTGGGGGAGATGGTGGTGTTGGTTAAAAAAAAGAAAGACAAAAAAGAAAATTAACTGACCACCAATCCAGACTGGGGCCCTAAGACATTTGACCTGGGAGAAACTGCAAGCTGAGGAGGGCAAAGAGGAACTGTATGACAAAAGTCAAACCATCAGTGCTGGCAGTTACAGAGGCTGCACAGAGACTTTCTCCCAGGAACCAAACCTGTTTGAAGGAGCCATGGTTTGAGTCCGTGGTAGTCTTTATGGTAGGCACTGAAAATACTTGCCAAGTCCACAGACTGCCCTAAGGGGTGGACTGCAAACTGGGCAGCAGATTTACGCGTGGATAAGCAGAGCCTGGGCGGTACCCAGACTCTTTGCTAGTTAGATCAGGATTGTGTCAATCCCTCATGCGGGTTGCCCCTAATCTTGTTTTGTAGGAGATGTGATTTACTGGCGATCAGCGCTGCGTGTGTTCGTCTTTTTATTTCTGATGCAGGAAAACAGTGTTGGCTTTGGGAGTTTTTTACAGCCATTAAAATTGACCTGTTGTTTTCAAGTCTGAGATCTCTGAGTCATTTTGGAGCAGTTTTGACCTGTTTTGTTTCTGGGCTTTCTTGCTTACAAACTGCTTTTCCCTGAAGAAGTGCTGTTATAATTGCTGCACTTGCAACCTCGCTTCTGTCGCTGACGTGACTCGGTGTCTCCAGGAGTCACGCTCTGCTGAAACAGAGCTGTTTCTCTGCTCCCTGCTTGTGAGGTCCGTGGCGGCGTGTCAAAAACTGTACTTAAAAGTGGGATTAAAATCAGTGGCATTTAGGCTTTTTCCAAATAATTCCTGTTTTGTTTGTTTCTTTGCTAATGTGGCCAGCTGGAAGTATTTTACAGGGGACTACCTTTCAGCTATTCTCACCCCTTACTTTTCACCGTCTTTAGTGAACTTCAAGCTAGGTCCTTATAGTTACTGGGTGAATTAGAAAACTTGGACCTTTGGATTAGTCCTTTTTATTTGTTTACTTTTAAAAATCACCTTTCTTTGCGACCTTAAGGGAGAGGCAAATTAATCATAATATGGTGACATTCCACTATGGAAGCAAAATGCTTTTTAAAGTGTCTATGCAGTTATTAAAGGGAAACTTTCAATGTGTCAAAACCTCAGAGATTAAATGTGATATGACAGTGAAAAACATGAAAAAAAAAATCCAAGAATGCAACTATGTTTGCAAAGTGTGTGCTGTGAATTGTTTTCCAAGATACCTTCTTCTCCATTGAAGAGATGAAGATGGTCTAGAATGAGGTATTTTGTCAATAAACAAAAGGTGAGTGTCCTTGTTTCTCAGACCAACTCTATGTATTGCGTGAATGTCTATACTTGCATAAGAACGTAGCCTTCCTTGTGCTCCCAGCAGCTGTAGGATGGAGAAGATACCTCATTACAATGAAAGTTGGACACCGAAACAGAAACTCAGGGGGGTGGGAAATTGACTTCTGTGCTGAGTTTGGTGCTAACAGACGGAGGAATGTCATGAATGTGGCTGTTGCTTGGGGTGTTTGATGGGAAGGGGACAGGTTGCTGCTGGCTTGCTTTCCTCCCATTCCCCCGAGCAGGTCGTAGTATAGCTGAGAGCCATCTCCAAAGGAGAATAGTAACGTGACATTACTCAGCCTTGTTTAAGGTTAGGGAGACAGAAATTCTGTATTTGTAACTTTCCTAACACCTGCCTCCTCTTCCTGGTATGCCGACGTTTGAGTGACTGAGAGAATATATGTCCTCTGAGCAACCTGCTTGCCATTTGAGGTGACCAAACGGGGTGCTTCCCTGCATCTGGATGGGGTGGCTATTCCCTTGGTGAATCCCACCAGCCTGGAAATGGAGAGTCCAGAATGCGTGCATAAGGCACTTTTATGGAATGAGCAATGTTTTCCTGACAGCTGTAGGTTGACCTTTTGTTTGCATCCCAGCAACACAGATCTCCGCCTCTTGTAACAAAATGCCATGTTGCCAGAAGAGGGAACTGGGCACCCAGTTGAAACTCTGCAGGAATATTTTTCATTGGCTTTACTGGGCAGGATCTAGAAGTCTGCAATCATTACTTGAAAATGAAATTGCGTTCTGGCAACATATAATTGAATGCAGACCTGAGCACTCTTGAGATGATAATGACCCACAAAAGCTCAAGTTACTAGATTATGATGCCAGCTCTTACGGTAGGCATCAATTTATCAATTGTCTTGATATAAATGAGCATCTCATACTGTGCTTCTGCATCAAATCAAAGCTAAACAGTGGTATTCATGTATAGATACATAAATTGTAGGTATGCTTAGCAATGCTCCTCTCCACTTTTCCAGGTTTCACAGGGACAGAGAAGTCACTAATCTTTGCTAGTATGAAGTTTTAAAGGAACAGACAAGAAAAGCTAAGGAACGGATCCACAACCCAGTTTTCCAAGTGAAAAGTGGTTACCAATAGTAGTCATGTCTTATTTGAGCCACTTTAAAATGTGTTACTTGGAGTGAGAGGGTTGTGGAGGGCACTTCATTGCTAGATTGCATCTGCTGTATCACAGAACGTGCTTTTTTGGCTGATTAGGTGAAGAGAGGCATTTTGAGGGGCTTCTGGTCTCTCTTTGTGAGCAGAGTGTGTACCCTCAAAGGGGAAAGAGGCATTTTGCAGGGCTGACCCTGCTCCAGAGGGGCTCAGCAGGCACTGGCACTGTGGGGAATGATGCTGCAGGGAGGTTGTGCAGGAGCCCGGCGTACGCTGCTCAGCCTGGTATTGTTTCTGCCTCTCTTTTAAATGGAAGTACTGTGTTACAGTTTCTAATGTTCCCCCCTACATAATACATTCCCTGTGAAATGTAATGGAAAGTTACTGCTGTAATTAACTCATTGATTGTTTAAAACAATTGCTAATTGTACCTGGCTAGGAAGCTGGGAGGATCTCACTGTCACTAATGTGACTGGATAATTATAGATTTTCCTTTTCATATTTTTTCTGTAAAACATGTTTTCTTTGCAGGAGCTTTTATTTCTGGCCAGCTAACTTTCAGTTCCTGTGAATGGCAGATGCAGGCTAGCAATCAGCCCTGGGGCAGCAAATGGGATGAAGATATTTCAGACCTCAGTAACTCCACTCCCTTGGGGACACTCTAGGCAAACAGTGTATTCATTTTTGTATGTAATGCACGAAGGCTACTACAAAGCTGTGAAAAACAAAGGTCTGTGAGATAGCAAAAAAGTCTCTATACCGCTGGCAGCATCATCTTTGGGAGGCATCTTCTCAGTGCTGGAATATGGTTTGGTTGCTCTTTTTTAGAAGAGGAAAGAAATAAAGAAAACAAACATCCTGGAAAGCCACCTCAGAGATGCCTCTTCTGCATCTTGGCATAAGAACCTGTACACAGCCTGCCACAACCTACGCACAATCGGTGTTTCTTCCCAACAGGCAGTGCAGTTGCAAGCCATCCCCACCAATCCTGGGGAAGCTGATGAATGGCAGCTCTTTCATCCTCTGCTTCTCACAGAGCAGGATGGCTGTGTGGCACGGCACATGAGCGCAGTACTTCTTCCGGATAATACGCATCCCTGTGCAGCAGTGTGTTGGTCTCCATGGATGTGTCTCTCTCAAAGCAAAGGCAAGTCCTAGGCCTTGGAGTAGTAGCAACTTGGAGGCTGCTTCTTGCAAAGGTACTGGGAGACTTATTAAGTGAATGTGACCGTGAGGAGGCACCATAAAAAGCATGC
Source organism: Zapornia atra (assembly GCA_013400835.1). NCBI lineage: Eukaryota > Metazoa > Chordata > Aves > Gruiformes > Rallidae > Zapornia > Zapornia atra. Next base: position 57,872 of record VZTU01000154.1, on the reverse strand, counting down.
AGCTATCTTTGCTGATGTTTGTCTTGCAGCTCTATCTCAGGCTCTTTCTGAGTCCTTACTACAGCAACTGGCCTCAGATCTTTTCTGAGGCTTCCAGGACATGTTGTGGTACAATTATAGAGAGTAATACTTTCTTTGAGGGCTCTGTGTTTGCTTATGGAATTTAGCTAACCTTTAGGTACTGGTGAATTGAGAGATTCTACCATTTCAGTGATGCCGCTGAACGGGCACTGTAACGGGCTCATGCTTATAAGGACTGAAATCGGGTATCCTTGCCAGAACTGAGTAATGTATCTTCCTCACCCTGCATCCAGAAAAGAAGATTAATGGCTAAAGCAAGACATATGGGAGGCCTTCTTTAAATTATATAAACTTAAAAAGAAATCAAACATTCTCTTGGAATTGAACTTCCCATAGTGTGTCCAGAGAGGTTGTGTGGGGTTTTTTCTTTGAAACATACAGTCATGGGATCACTTGTCTCATACTGACCAATGCAAAAGATGTTATATGGCAATATTTGCATCTATTTGCATCCAGCTTAACATGGCAGGGGAGTTTAATTCCATATTAATCTGGGCATTAACTTTATAGTAGTTATTTTATAGCCTTATGGGGGAGGAGTTGACACAGATTCAGTAGGATGTTCTTCCCATATGCCAAGGCCAAACTGAAATTTCAGTGTATACAGGAGAAGAGTTATCAAGCAGAAATCAGTCTAGGACATCTGCTTTAGGAAAGGCCTCGAAATATTGTGGTCAAGGAACACATTCTTCAGGAATGAAGTGTGCCTGGCTTGCTTTTCAGAGCGAATGGATTCAGGGCATAGTGTCAGAGCCACTGACGTTCTCAGACCTTTAGACTGAAAATGCAGTCGCAGATGGGGCCTGTTGGGCACAGGAGAAATGTTCTTTGGCTGTTCTTTTTTCTTCTGTGAGAGGAATGGGCTTTACTTGTGATAATATCTTATAGACTGAATTTGGTAGTACTGAATTTTTGTCAGGAAAATGTGTTCTCCAAAGATGCCCAGTTTGACTTAGTTGAATGTATCTACAAGAAAAAACCTGCCGAATTGTTATTTAAATAATTCTTAACCAGCTTAGTGGGTTGGAACTACTCCTCCTTTTTCCATTTCAATTCTGGTATTAGTAACTCCCTTTAAAAAGCTGAAGAAGCAATGAAGATTAATTTCCTTAGCGTAGATCTGAATTTAGACATACATACAGTGTTTCTTTCAGTCCAGCTCCAAGTAGAAAAAAGCAGAGGAAGGTATGAATAAATTCTAAAACTTTCTGACCATATACTAGCATTGAAATTCTGTACCTGGATCAAAAAAATCAGGGCTAGTGACCAGAAAATTAAGATTTTAATGTTCTGCTCTGAGAAACTACCTTGAGTAGAATGAGAGGAAAAAAATAATTTTAATTGTTGATGGGGGAAGTAGTGCAGAAGATGGTTTTGCAAAATGGCATTGATCAGGACTGTAATTAAATTCCATCTTAAAGAAATGAAGAGAAGCTCAGCATAGATTTAGTCTTTAAAGAAAGCTGGATTTACAGTGCTCCAGATGTTTTGCTTAGAATAAGCTTCATTGACCTGGAATATGAAAGTGTGCCAGCATACTCACTGGAGCATTGTTAATGTCTCTGGTTGGGTTTGTTTCAGGATCTTTGGTTTGAATTTCAGTGTATTTAATTTTCTGAGCACAGTGATCTACAGAGAATGTTTAATCTACGGAGATTAAAATTATAAAGGTATACCAAGCATCCAAACACAAAGCTTGGCATTCTGATTTTTCCCTGTTCCTTTTTTTTAAATAAGTCATCCAGATCGTGTAAAGCCATTGTTTCCCAAAAATCTATTTTTGCCAGGCTTGCATTATCAAAAATCTTGATTAGGACAACTGAAGAATGTTTACACATTTTTAAAAGGTCTGTGTCTTACCTGACCTGTCATCCAGGCACCTTTTGTAGCCAAAGATTTCAGAAGGGGATGCCTCAAACTATTGAAAAATTACCAAGAAACCTCTGTAACCATCACTGAAATGATAAACAATCACAGAATCACAGAATGTTAGAGGTTGGAAGGAACCTCAAAAGATCATGTAGTCTAACTCCCCTGCCAGAGCAGAATCACCTGGAGTATGTCACACAGGAACGTGTCCAGTTGGGTTAAACGGTATTTTGCGTTCACCCTACATACTTTTTTTACTGCCCATCCTCCCAGCCAGTAGACAATTGGAAGTTATTTGTTGGTGGTTTTAGACCCTTAGGACTAAGAGATATTGATATTACAGTGTCTCTCAAACAGTCCCATGCTTCTTGTCAGGAGAGGCAAGTGAGGCAGGCTTGCAGCTCCTCCTGTGTCTACTGACGCGTGGAAGAGCCACCCCAAACTTTACAAGTATCTATTATGTGCAAAGTGTATTTTCTGAGTTGCCCTGTGAAGCAGTTAAGCCCTGTGTTGTAGATCTGAACTTCACTTCCAAATTGTGAATGAAAACAAAGGCCATTGGCAGGATCCTCAGGACCATGCGTTACTATTTTCTCAAAAGCCAGCATTCTCTTGGTAGTTGTTTGTCCCTGGATGATACGATATCTCATCAAACCTAGCATCACCAGCTCTGAAACTGGACAGCTGTAAGCCTTTAGATATCCTGAGGCTATCTATGCATAAGAAATCTTGATGTTTGTAGAAGGGTCCCAATGTCATCATTACTGTGCAGCAAAAATGCTGTGTTACACTGGAAGTCAAATGTGTCAGGAGACAGAATGTAAAGATAATAGATTTATCCGATCCATGGCCTTCTAAAAATGAAACACAACATCAGAAAGATAAGTAACAGAACACAGGAGTTTAAGTGAGAGTAAAGAAGTTCCTTGACTGCTCTGGCATCTCATCTAACTCCTATTTTTTTCTCCTGAATCAAGCTGCAGTCCTCCCCCTTCCTTTCTTGGGCAGAATGTCTGCTTCTCTCTGCTCTCCTGAGAGGATGGGGAGAAGAAAGAAACGAAAGAATGGCACTTCTCCTGTGCCATCCAAAGCTAGACTCCCTTTGTCTCTACTTACAAAAATGTGCTGCTTGCTTTCTTTCTAGCCTTGGGGGACATTTCCTTCCACATCCTCCCTCAGATGCTTTGATTAATATTACTTGGTTGTACTTGCATTAGTCCATTCCTGCCTGGGAGACATTTGCAAGTCCTGAGGACCTGCTCCTAAACCCCATGCTTTGAACTTATAACTATTTTAACTTTGGGAGAGTTTTTAAAATGCAAAAGCTGACTGTACGGACTACGCAGCCTAGAATGGGTAACTGAAGACTGGCTAACCTCTCCCCCACTCCCCTCCACACCGATGGTTTTGTGGTAGTCATTCTAGGGACCCTAGGAAACCCATGTTTAAGAAGTTCACAAAGTTATTCAGCATGATTATTCTGCTGCCAAATGCCAAAAGGTGGTCCCATCACACAGACCCTAAGTGAAACGTGCAGCCAGGGTAACATTGCTTGGGGAAGCACTGTGGTGCATGGTATTTTAAATCTGTGCTCCATCAGTGGCAATGACAGTGGACTGCATCAGTGCAGTGTAACCTCACTGATGGGTCAAGTCACTGTCTCTTATCCTTGTTATATTTCTTTTGTTTCCCCACGCTCTCAACTTATTTTCCTAGCTTCTTCTTCCAAGTTTCCTACCTCTTTGGCTCCTTAGCTAAGCCTCTGTTCTCTGCTACTTCTAACCTTTTCTCACTAACTTCATATACTATTCCCAAAATGTAAAAAAAAAATGGAGGATTAATAATTCTGAGTGTCTGAAAATTTCTGGTAAGGAGCTGCATTGCAAGTTGTGACTTGCAAATCCCAGTGCTTCTCTGGCAGTAACCCAGTAGAACAGGCAGTTGTCCATTGTATGAAGATAATGTTGTTTACAGCTCCTTAGCAATCCAGAAGCTGATGCTGTTCCTTGGTACTATCTAACATGCCTTCTCTTTCTCACCGAGGGGATTTGCGAGAGCAGAAGCAGGCTCTTGAAAAATCCTGATGAACATGGTGGCCAGTAAAGGGCACCTTCTGTTCTTTGCTTCTTTATATAGCCTGCAGTTGTGCCCAACATGTACCGTGCAATTTTGAAATGCCCAGGCAGGAAGAACTGGCGTGTACTTGAATGTAGATTCAAATAAAGCTCTGGCACATACTTTCTGAATGGCATTGGACAAGTTATGTAGTCTTTGTCATATTTAAATGATACTTTTACAGTTGTATCTAGTTGAATCCTAACCTTTTGAAGGCTGGGCTGTTTGAACAGTACCTTGTATAAAGCACCTCCTCATACAAGTTGAGGTGCTTATTACAGATAATTACTTATGAATAAGCCTTTGTTCCAGAGAGCTTATAAGAGACCAAGCTCATTCCACACAGCCTGATGAAATAAATCAGATGGCATTCACATTCAGTTGGTACTGACTTGACCTGAATTCAACCAGATATAAAGATGAAAATCTTTCCATATCATTAGAAAACCCCTTCAACCATTCATCATCTCTAATTGCTAACTTCGTTATCCCCTAGCTAAGCAGCAAGCCAACTATTCATAATAGCTTTATAATAAGCTGCTTCACTCTCTACAATCCATGTTCTTTGTTTTGTCACCACCTTTAAGTCCTGCTTTGGTCAGAAGAACAAGAGAAAGAGCAAAGCAAATAGTGTTTCCCTATTACTGGTCCCTGTATTTCTGCTCGGAGGCCGGATTGGCCTCACAAAATTCCTGCTCCTCTCCCACATGCTACTGCAGCTAGTGCCCTGTGCTGTCAGGGGCTGGGGGCCTTTCCATTTGACCCTCCATGTGTTTCTTGCGTGGGCACAAAGAGAGGGTGCATCAGACAGCCAGAGAAGCCCTTTGTGATACTTACTCTGTTTCCCAGGATATTTGTCCTCTGGCAACCAGAGTGTGAAAGGGACCTTCCTTCAGTTAGAGGTGGTTAGGGAGTGATGGGGGAACGCCTATCAGGAAAGGTTACAAGGCCTAATTGCAAAATGCGCATAGGTCAGGATTTTGCAAAGCACCTGGAAAACTGGTGAAATACTGCCAGAATAAAATAATAATAATTAAAAAAACCCAAACGAACAAAAAAACCCCCACCCAAACCCAACACAGTCAGTGCCTTGATATAAAAAGCTTACTTGCAGCTTATAATGTGTGAGATGTCTCAAAAATAGAAGCTGCAGGCCCCATGAGGAAGAAAGCCAAAAGGCTTCCCTGGAGAGAAATGGAAAGCTGGGTATATTCCCATGAGTGCCACTCACCAGCCTCTTACCGAAGGGCTGTATCATGGTTACATCCCGCTTAAATATCTCATCTCAAACTGTTAGCCTGACAAGCAAGCATGGCCACTTCGCAGTTGCAGAGGGCAGAAATACACTTGCAAACCTCACCTCGCTGAGCAAGTCTTTGGCCTTAGACTGGCTTTGGTTGTTAGGGGAAAGGTGTACAAGTCAGAGAAAGATACTATTGATTGAACAGTTCAGAGTCATAGAATAATTTAGGATGAATGGGACCTGCACAGCTCAAAGCTTGAGAACTTTTCCATTCCAGCCTTGAAAACCAACAGAGATGGAAATTTCACCACCTTTCTGGGCAACTTTGTCTTTCACTTGGTTGTAAGTAATCTGTAGTCTCATCTTTAAGCCCTAGCTTGTTCCGTGTCTTTTTATGCAGGATAAAAATGCTTCAGTGGAAGCATCATGAGAGATTGTAAACTGTGTTCTCTCCTGAATCTTCAGTTGGACTTGATGATCTCAAAGGTCTTTTACAACCTAGTGATTCTGTGATTCTCTCAGCATGGTCTTTAAATACCACTTATGAACAAAAAGTTCTTCGGTGTCCATGGTGAAGTAAGGAACATAGATGTGAACACATTTTTTTACAAGATTTCCAGTCATAACCCATAAAGTGATTGAAAGCTTCCATTTGTTATGGGCCTCACGATGCACTTAGAGCCTTACCAAAGTCTTGAAGCACCAAAGTCTTGCAGCTGGCATGCTTTGAACTCGGAGGATTACTGCACCAGAGAAAACTTGAAGATCATTAAGACAAAAAGTCTGTGGAAATGTCAGAGTGCATTGTATACTACAGGCTTGAGCTCTGCTGGGGCCCTTGGTATTTCTGTAATACAAAGTAATAAAATATATCTGTAGTGGGTTTTACCACCTTCTTCTTCCTGCATTTCCTTCACTGTGAATGAAATGCACATTGTACTGCAGACTCCCTATTTCAGCCTTCAGTCACAGGTTCAGGAATCCCTGTTTCAAACCATTGGTAAAAGCAAAGTCTGGGGCTTTGTGCTGCCTCCATCTTTGTCCTCTGGAGTCTCTTAGGTTTTGGCGGGTAGGAAGTGTGGATCATGCAAGTGGAGTGGTTGGATCCGTAAAACCTCTTAAAATAATAAATGTTAAGAGTTAGTTCTTATTTCTTATGAATAATTCCCACACATGATGGCTAAGATTTCAAGGAGTGTTATAGGCATGTAGACTATGACAATGCATCATGGAGAAAACCAAATTAGATTTTTAGCTCTTAATATTTTTCTCCTTTTATCAAAGGCCCTGAAAATTTACTTAAATCCAGTCTGGATCTTGAGGCTTTATAATTATCCAGTGGGCAGATGTTAAAGAGCTCAGCAAATTTCACATTAAAATATGTTCCAGGATTTCAGCAAAAACTGATTATACAGCTCGTTCTTCAGATCCTTTAGCACCCTGTGGTTTCCTTTGTTGACTGCTATTCAAGGTTTTAAAGAAGTAAACAATACTTAATATGGCCTTTTGTCAGCAAGATCTGTTGATGGCACGTGTATTGTCTGTTGGTGGTGTACAAACTAGCCCAGTTGTGTTAAACTCTGGGGGCGGAAGGGGAACGGTGACAGCGGGGCTGGTGCAAAGCCAAACTTTCCACTCCGTGCTTCATACCAGTCCACAGTGAAAGTACAAGCAGCAACTAAGAGATGGGAGTCTTGACGGTGAAAAATGTCTGGGCTGCAGTAAAGATAATCGGGGCTAAAAGGAAGAGAGGGAGAGTCTTTTTTTGCTGCTCTTCTTTGGAGAAAGTGAAAGGCTCTTCGTGTGGATTTCTGTGCTGTTCAGAGGAGCTTGTATTTATACTGAAGGAGGAAGGACTGAAAAAGGTGGTCATTATATTGTCAGAAGCTCCTTGCTTCATTTCAGTACTGTGAGCCTCTAGCTCACTGGGAGATATGTATAGAAACTGCACGCTATTCCTAGGGATTTGTGTTGTCTTCTTTTTTTTTCTTTTTTTTTTCCTAATTTGAGAAAAAAGTGGGTGCTTATTGGAGTGAGGAGATTGACAGTGTGTGCTGCTGTCCGGCCTGGTGGAGACAGGCGCTTATGAAAGCTTCCCCCACAGCTTCTTCAGCATCCCTGCCTTAAGCATCCTGTGCAGCTGCCCCAGTTCTCCTGGTTCCGGCACTGTTCATGTGTAATTGCAAAGTGGTTTTCAGCAACGGGGAAGCCTCTGAGGATTAGGAGAGTCTGTCAGTCCAGAGACACCCTGAATGTCTATTAACAGCTCTCCTAATCTTCTCTCTTACCCTCCTCCTTCCCTTTATCTGTTTTCTCTTCCTCCTGAACTTTACCTCCTTTCACCTGGTATTCCTTTCTGAACCTCTGCCTGCCTACCCATTTGTGCCTCTATCAGACCTGGCAGACATCTTTCTTGCTCCTTCAGCTCAGCCTCTGATCCTCCATCAGAGCTTGGTCAGGGTTTGAGTTGATGGTACTGGCTGTCCACACATCCATCTTCCAAAGCTTTTACATTTTATGTCTTTTCTCAGATTGTCTCAACTACAAAGGCACTGAAAGCCCCAGGAACTGTATCGAGCTGTTAAACTGAAATGAAAACGCATTAGTCCTGTGTGACTGACCCTGTGGCCCACGGGAGACATGGCAAGTCCTGGGCCATTGGCCTGGAAAGTTTGGTTAAGAGTGTAAAACCATGTAACTGCAAACGAGCTCTTTGGGGCTAAGTCTGCAGAACTTGTTCTTCATTTGCCTTTCCTTTTTTTTTGGTGTATTTGAAAGTGTTCCCTAAACGAGTGAGCTTTGTGCACAGTCATATCTCTGACCTTCAAGTAAACTGCTCTGAACTGCAAGCAACAGACTTAATATGAGTCATTTATAAAGGCAAAAAAATCCAGTCATCCCTATTGTGTGCTGATTGTAGCTTTGTCCGCTGTAGACTGGTGATCTCAGTGGCCAGTAGAGGGTTTCTGAGGAAATAACAATCCATTTCATTGCCTTGAAATAAATCTTTTGGGCTGTCCAGCAATTTCAAGCCACGCTCTTACTTATTTTAGGTATATTATTTCACCAAAGATTCCTATAGTCTGATCCTTCTCCATGATTTCGGCTTGAGAAGCAACAAGAGAAGTAAGGATTGTCAGCAGGAAATGCTAGCTTGTGTCTGTTCTTAGGGAAGCCATGCTACTTGGTATCATCAGGAATTAATTTGATTAGTCATGTAGACAGAAGTGCGGGGGCAATTTGTGCTGAGAGCAATGCTTGTGCAAGCTGATTGACTTCATTGCAATTGCCTGTGATGGAAAGTTCAGTTTGACCTATTTTCTTAAATTTTCCTTAAAGCCAGATGACTCAGACCTTTCTGGAGACAGGGCAGACAGAGCACTGTGCATAGCTCAGTCCTTGACTGCCTGTGACAGGGAATGGAAAGTCTTAGACCTCTGGGATTTTGTGATATTCACATCTGTCCCACACACTGTAAAAAGGAGAGACTTTCAGGATATCCCAATTGGCAGATCTAGGAAGACTTTTTAGGCACTAGCAATTACAAGCAGATTTATTATTTTTTTTCCTTCTCAGCAGGATTTCTTTTATTTCCAACTCGAGACATGTGCAATTCTTGAGAAAATAGCAAGAAAACCATAGTGGTATCCTGAAAGATGTTGGCCGTGACCTGCTTTACTGAGCTTTCTTTGTATGGAACAGTGTCTAGAAAAAGCTGTTTCAAGTCATCGGTTCGTCGTGCACAGAAAACTTGGTTGTTCCACAGACTCAAATTTGGGGCCTCTGCTGTGTTTTCCCTGTAATTTTAAGTCAATGTTAGATTTTGTTCCCATTCATGTTCTTGCTATGGACGCACATCTCTGGAAGCTTGCTTTGCTTTGCTTTTCAGACGTGGTTTTTTTACTTGGAGGCAACAAACCCTCAAGTGCCTGGTTTTTGTATCCATAGGAAGAGGTATAAAACTAAATCATGGGGTGGGAGCAGTTCTGCTGCCTGTTTGCCACCCAGAGGTGGCTGGTACTTGACTTTCTTTACTCCAAGGCCTTGGATGGCTCCTCTGGACCTTCTCTCCCCCTTTTCCCTGGCGAGGAGCATTTCTGACAAGCGTAAGTCACATTCAGTTTTCCCCCCGGGGGCTTGCTAGACACACAGGCATACTCTGCCTTCTCCCCTCACTGAGCTTTTTTTAGCATGCTGTGGGGGAACATAACCTTGTGAGGAATTATAGATGCAGCCAGATACCTGGCTGCAGGCTTAGCTTTGTGTTGAGGGCTTTCTGAAATATTTTTCTGCACCTGTTTTAGTGGGAGGAAGGCTCCGGTTTTAGTGGGAGGAAGGCCAGCGGTACAATGCTGTTTATGTGTGAGCAGAAGGAAGAACGTTTTTGGGAGGTAGTGGGGTGTAAAAATCCACAGTGTGCATTGGACTTTCAATATCAAGCAGAGCGTAGGTATATGTTATGATGTGCAGAACTTGATTGAAGTTGCTCCTTGATTTCAGTTTTGTAATTGCACAGGGGGCTTTTGAAACTACTTTTTGTTAACTTCAAGATTGCAACTGTACCTAAACTGAGAGTGCAAGGAGTGCTACCGAGTCTGAATTGATGCCTCTGCTCTAGCTGGTGTCTGTTATCAAGGTAAAAGTGAATTGATGCCTCTGCTCTAGCTCGTGTCTATTATCAAGGTAAAAATGTTGCAGGCTTCCATTCCTCTGGAAAGCCAGTTATGCAGGATCTGCAAAGTGCTCCAAACAGATCACTAAAACCTCAGGGCATGCTGCATCTAAATTAGATTTAAAAATTCAGAGTGGATTTTCTAAGATGGGAGCTGGTGATCTTGTTAGGAGTGTAGTGACTAGTGGCTCTGGTGCTAGTGCTTGCCATGACTTTGCTAGAGCTAGAACTTGGCGTGTAATTTCAGCATAAAGATTGTCTCTTCCTCTGAGCCTCCTCTAATGCTGATGGTGGTTCAGCCGTTTTACAAACCCGTACTCCGCACTGGTTCATTGCTGGTGCTCACCCTCAGCTTCATCAGGCCCTTATGCATTAGTTGCACATACATGTTTGGGCATTCAAATGGCAGCCCAGAAACTTTCCGTCTGTCCTGCTGGGTGGGATGACATCTTCCTTTTTATCCTTAGAAGTCCTTTACCATCAGCAGTTCTTCACACTTCCAGCAAACAAGTGCTTCTAAGCTTATCTGGTTTTTGTGTGTAACCTTTTCTGTTCGTTTTTATCATGCCATATGGCATCACACTGAAATGAAGCAGGGCTTCTCCTAAATAAGGAGAGAACTCCCGTCATGGCAAAGCACGCGCACAGGACGTGGAGAGTCCTGCAAGTAGAGCAAGAATGAGCCGTGTGATGCTTCAGCAGCATCACTGAATGGAGGAAGACCAGGAAAAGGCACTTTCTTCTCTTTCTTCTCCCTTCAGCTTGTGTTTGTTTGTGCGGCAGTCATCACCTGGCTCTCTTGGGCTCCTGACTGCGAGGAGTAGCTGGGGTTGTTGCTTAAGAATGTGTTTATAGCTGCAGAACTAAAAAGGTCATGTTCTATTTTGGCCTGCAGGAGTCTCAGGCTGATTCTTCCTCCTCCTTGCCCTCCTGGTTTTGCTGATGTGCCATGCAGTAAGCAGAAATGCACAGAAATACTGTCAGCCTAGCACCTCGGAGCCCCTGCCACGGACCAGAGTCCTGCTGCACTCATTGCCTTGCAGAAAGTACTTGGGTATCCACGTTTGAATTGTGACTTGCAAGTAGAAGGATTTTCTGCTGGGCAGCAAACTCCTTTGGCAAATGTCATTGACCCCAAGGTGGCTTTTGGGGCGATTCTTGGCAGGGAATAGAAGGTGCTGCCAAAGGGGGTGCTGTGTTAGTGGCTGATGCCTCTGTTGTATTCAGTGGATCGAATTGTATGCATTTTCCTCTACAAGTTGATTGGTTTGTTTCATTATGTGTAATACAACATCAATGTATGCATTAATCACCAGAGCAGCTGGTAATTAGTTAATTTATCTTTTATCTCCTTTTTTTTTTTTGAATTCTCACTGGGATTCATAATGCAGTGGGCAGATGAAATAGGAAGGAAAGGAAAATATTTAGAAAAAATTGCCAAGTACAGGGGCATCCCTGCAAAAACATCATTGCCTAAATAGACTGTAAAACAAATGAATCATGGTATTTTGGGTGGAAAGACTCAACTGCTGAGAAGTGATGCTGTCTTGTTAGACTTGCATTTGTCTAGGATTTTTACTCGGACAGTGACATTTTGTTAGCCACACCTTCTGCAGGGAAACACTACAGCTCTCCACGACAACCTTGTGTGGAAGAAACGTGGCTGAGAGGCTGCCACGCAGTTTCTAATGCCCACCTATTTGTGCTGGAAGCAGCAGGGAGCCTATCCTGCTCACACAGAAACCTCCGTGTTATTCAGCTGAGGGGCTCAGGGCAGTCTCAGGGGTGTCCTGACTGCCATTGGGTACTTGCAAGAGGCCACACCTTGCAGCAAGAAGAAGAGATCTTCTGCAGTGTAGAAGATGCAGCCTGCCTTTGGCTGCTTGGATCCAGCACCGCGTTTGCTTTCACAAGTGTTTGTTTGAGAGCAGTGTCCCAAAAATGACTCTCGGCCAGGTGATCTGTGACTGGGGGGCACATGGTCTGGGGAAATAAACAGTGGAAAGGCAGGGTGGAGCCTCACAGATTTTGATGCAGATATGAACCCGTATCTCAGTAGGCATCTGTTTAAAGGGGATTCTTCTTTCTTCTCTTTTTTTATCCCCAACGGAAGCGGCACTCTCCTTAATGGCAACGGCTGCGGGGTGGCGGGGGTGGAACCTGAAGTTACAAATGGTTTCCCAAGTTTATACAAGAAGAGAATGTGGGCTGGGAATAAGATGCAAGCTTGTTGAATCACTGTCAAATAACCAACCGTCTGGCATCCTCTTCATTGATTTGTTGTCCACTGTGCAATAAAATTAGGCCAGGGTTTGTAGCCGTGTACTGAGGCAGTGAAAGAGTTATTATGCTTCCCCCCCCTCCCCCCCCAACTTTGAAAACAAGGCAGAAGCAAGTGATTTTTTTTCAGGAATACTGTAGTACGTTCATTTTACATTATTTGTCCTGGAACTGATTAGCAGCGGCAGCTTTCACCATAATTACACAGATCATAATTAAACATATTTTTGTTTTATGAGCTGTGGCAAATTCTGATTCTCTATAAGGCGGCTCTTAGCAGTGAAGGCAATTTGCATGTTATAGCGAAGTGCATGTTACAAGAGACATACTAGCAGATGGCTTCAGGGCTTGTTTGCATTCAAAATACAGAGCACCTGCAAGCAAAAACGCACTGGTTTTTCCTCCATGATAAATCAGGGTTCTTGGCCACACAGAATCAGTGTTACCCACTGGACCAGTTAGTTGATTTCCAAATGTCCCCCAACATGTCAGAGCAGCTGGGCTTCTGCAGTCTCCTGGGATCTGCTTGCAAAAACCCCATCCGTTCCCGTAATTTCTGTTGGTTCTTAGAGAGTATGTGAAGGTGGATGGAGTGACTGAAGAGCTTTGAACCCAACTTGTAGTTACACTGATAGTATCCTTCTAGTATCTGTTTGAGAAAGGGGGTGCTCCTGTCCTTGCCTACAAATTGTTTGGGGTTAGAAGATAATGACAGCACAACAAAAAAAGCGGAGGGGTTGGATACCAAGTCTGTTTTCAGATCTGAGTTGAATTTCACGGTTTTAGAATGAAAAGAGTTGGAAGAAGAGGGATAAATACTGTTGAAACAAAATCCAGTGAAACAAAAAAGCTTAAGTTTGGAACGAGTGAACTGCTTGGACTAAGCCTGATGGAACATGTTTTTCCTGTTTCCCCTCTCACTTTGCTATAAATAGTAGATCTCTGTATTTGATCAGTCTGTGTAAGTGTTCCCTCGCTGTCACATACAAACACCTTCAGAGCACCTTGAAATAGGATTTCATAAAATTTGTCTGAAAAATAGAAATATCGGCATCACTGTTCCTCAGCCAAGGAGCTGAGATCCCAAGACTCTGTAAGTTATTTGTCCAAGGTCAGAGAGGGAGACTGCAAAAGACTTCTGTGACCTGACCCAGTTTTTCATGGCCAAAGTCCTTCCTGATTCCTGAACTGTGAGACTATTTCCCTTACAAGACCAGCTCTGCTGGTCTTCAGCTCTAGGTTCCTTTCCTAAACCAGCTGAGACTCTCCACCTCAGTACTGCCCTCAGACACCGGAAATGGTATTCCAGTTTGGAGCTCACCCTGCATTTCCCAAACACAAGCTCAGTCACATCTCCCAAATTCAGGGAAGTTTGCACCTGAATGTGCTTTCCTTTCCTGACCTGTTTCTATAACACAGCATTGCCAAGGACCGGTGACAGACAGCTGTGAACTCTAAACAAGTTCAGAAAGTGAATTATGGTCATGTCTTCTGATTACCTAATTATTTTCTGAATCACAACCGAACTGAAGGGGTTCTCAAAGGCAATGAGTAAGTTAGAGGGAAATCCACTGTGAGCGTGACTGCTGGGCGATCAAAAGCTTTCGCTTTCCAAACGTGTAAGGTAGGAAGCAGCGTCTCTGCATCAGGCATTCGGAGGGACGGCTTCTCAGTGCATTAACTCGTACCCACGCAATACGCGTATTTGGGGAATTCACCTGACTAATGTTCCTGACTAATTCTGCAGTCCCTGCTCTCCTACCACTTACATGAAACGGGTGAGAACTGTAGATGAGCAACACATGCAAAATCAAGTCCTTTGGGGCAATACTTAACCTGAGATGACCGACTCTGTTCAACATAAACCTGTATACATAGCCCAGCGTGCAGGAGGCTTTGCGTGGCTCAGTGAATGGTGTGGTGCTGCAGAGCGCACGCTTCAGCCCCCATTGCCATGAGATCTGATAGCACCTAGTCCAGTTTGTGAACGCTGCTGAGGAAAGTAAAGCCTTGCAGTTTTTGTCGTGTGTGACATCTCAAGGTTTCAACTCCCCGGAGTGCCAGGTGAGAAGTCAGACCTGCATCAGAATGACGCAGAACAAGTAGGTCAGCACTTTCATTGCATGCATACTCTGTGTGCCTGTGCGTGCGTGTGCATTTGAGAACATGGAAAACTGTGGCACTGAATCCCTAAGTTTCTGCTCCCTCTTTCTTGAGGCAAAAGTCTTGCTGGCTGTTTCATTTGCAGTGGGAGAGAATCAGGGCCATTGCAGCCTCTTGTTGCGGTTAAGCATGTGGCAACAATATGTGGTAATGGTAAAGAACTGCAGAACTGAGTGGATTTCTTCTAACGGCGAGCAAGGGCTTTGGCTAAAAATAAGGAGAATGGTGTTATTCTTTGCCATGTTTCGTCTGCCCCAATTGCACTCTCTCTGCTCAGTGCCTGCCAAACCGATAGCTTGCTCAAGATTTAAAGGAGCAACACTCACATTCCAATAATAGCTACCAGAAGAGCTAAGGTTATCACCTCTTCTTCAGGCTTTCCTCCCTAAAGACTGCAAGATGCAGGCGTCCTCACCCCTGTTCCCCCCTTTCTGTGTGTCACAGGCACTGTCCTGAGCTGCCACTTCGGCAGGTTGGACAGCTTGGGCAGCTTGGGCTGTTTACTGTGCCGTGAAAACAGACGGCACATTTTGGGGGCAGCTGGGCAGCGAGGGATTGACAGAGCGTCTGGCCAGAAATTATAATCCCTTTCAGGCTGGGGGAGCTTTGCAAGTGTGCTGCCCAGGCTGCAGGCAACCGGCGGTGATAGGGCTGCCCTCTGGATCAGCTGCATTTTGGGCAGGAGGCAAGGAAGACAAAGAAGGGGATATTTATCCCCCAGATAAGCAGTGTCAAAATGAATTTGGGCTGTCTGCACATCTCTGGGAGCCTCTGGAAAGCCTTAGCCTAGGAGGAGCAGTCCCACTGCAGGGAAGCTTGGGCTGGAGTCACTGGTGCCACTGTCAATGGCTGTCCTTGGGAGCCTCACACAGGCCAGGCCAGGTGCCTTCTCTGCCTTAAAAGAAGGAAATGGTGAGAAAAATCAAGAATGAAAAACAGGAGAGGGTTGCAGGAGGGGACTTGGTTTTTCCTGGGCACCTGAAGCTGATGGGCCCTGTGCCCTCGGCCCTGAAGCCACCTGTAGAGGTGTGGGAGGGGAGCAGCCTGCTGTCCTTTGTGTGTAAAATACTAATCATGGTGGGACAGGCTGCCATGCCACCCGAGTGCGAAGGCCAGGTCACCACATTCACCAGGCTAGAGAATCACAACATGTCTGGCTGGGGACCATGGTGCTGGCAGTGCCGGTGGCAGTGCCCTCCATCCCAGAGGGCTGTGGCCTGACACAGGGCTTCTGTGGGTGTGGGGGGCTTGCCAGGACAGGGGGAGGCTTGGGACAAGAGGGGGAGTCTGAGAGGGGAAAGCAAAAGAGAGGCTCTGTGCTCCTTGGCACATGTGCATCCAGCACAGTAGCCAAACCGTACCGAGCTCCCCTTTGCCGCCAAACATGCCTAGTGCCCACAGCTGAGGGTGAGGCTTGTCGCGGGCATGGCCAGAGCGGGGACGCGCTGAGCATCATCCAGGCAAGCCCAAGTGGATTGGTTAAGGAGCAGGGTCGCAGAGGGCAGCAAGGCTCAGGCAGCGCTTCTGCCTGCTCTGCCTCCTGCCTCCCCCCCTCTCCCCCAGCCCTCCCCTTCATCCCTGTTGTGTGTGTGGCAGCTAAACGCTGAGGCGAGAGGGAGCGGATGGCGGATTGCACGCACGCCAGGCAGCCTGGGATGCTTGCTTTTTCTTCTTCTGGCTGCAGGCAGGGCTCCGTTTCAGACATGAGTGGAGAGAAACCTAAAAAGAAAGCTTTCTATCTAGTGAGGATGAAGCCACTGAAGGAGCCCACCACCACCACTAACAACAATGTCTCTTTTGTGATACACTGTCACATAGGCAAGGAGATCAAACACATTTGCAGCAACTGCAGTCGCGGGGAGGAAGCCCGTGACGGTGAGTGCTGAGATCCTGTGGGTGTAGGAGAGAGGCAGGGGAGTGCGTTTGCTTGCATGGGGGGGGTGTGTGTGTACATGTGTGCACTCCCGTCGGAGCCTGGGATGCTCGGCTTGCCCCTTCACAGATCCCAGGGAAAGAGGAAAGGGAGCGCGGGCGGAATGCACTGGGCATCGATTCAGCCTGTCGATCAGAGAAATGCCAAGAGGGACGGGTCCCCTCGTTTGCCACAGCAGCTTTGTGCTAACAGTTAAGGAACCAACTCTTTTTTTTTCCTTCCTCTCCCCCCCACCCCCCAGTTGCTATAGAAATTGCTGTGTGTATTGATTGTGTTTTGTTACTGTTCCTGTGAATTTTAGATCAGGGTTTTCTGCCTTGATACATCAACTTTTTCCTCATTGTGCTGCGGTAGAGTTTGCTTGACTCAACTCAGTGTTTGGAAGGACAGGTTTACCTGGAATCCAGCTAGTGTGATTTTCACCATGCTGTCAAATGCAGGGGGGAAATTGTATTTTTATTGGAATTGATTTAGTGCTCTTCATCAGACAACTGTCCTCCTCATCCCTTCCCCCTCTTCTTTTGGGACTGAGCAAAACCTCCAGAGGGTATTCAGGGAGTGACGGTGTAATCACTTACAGGTGTTGCTACAGGTACGTATATGCTTTTTATGTTTCTGGGAATGCAAATATTTGAAGGCAAGACGATAAATTATTTGGATTTTGCCAAAGTCAGCAATTAGGAGAAGCCGAGAACTAAAAGGAGCATAAAAGCATTCAGGCAAAAAACAGCCTCGCAGATGTTACCCCGCATTCCTGTTCAATGTGGTATTACTTCGTTTTGCTGTGTGGTTTTACATGTTACTTAGGACTGAAGGCAGTCGACTTAGGACTCTATTAACTGATGTGGTAGACAGATCTCATTTTCTGAAGGTCAGGGAAAGGCTTTTTTTGTGATAAATGTGAATACAAAATTGTTACTATTTTCTCAGCTGAGGTTCTCAGTAGTTGTTGGCACTTCGTTTTTTAGCTTTTTGTCATTGAGGCTTGTGATTATTATTACTGTTATTGTTGTTACTGTTATTAACCAAAGGTGCCTTCGTTTGCTCAGTGAAGAAGAACAAAATATTATTTGGGATCTGATGGTCCTTTGTCGACCACAGGTCTGCAGTTTAATGAAGTAACTGTGGTTTTGCTAATGTCTCTTCAGAATTAGCAGCCTGCTAGTGCAATTATAGTTTCCTTTGATTAAACTGCAGCTGAAGCTGAATGGAATTGCTTTCAGCGTAAAGGGGGAAGATAGCCTGAGAAGCCTGGAAACCCACAGTGGGTTAAGCACTCTTACAGCTTATGCCACCACAGCAGAGGGAAGAATCTGATGAATACTATACAAAACGTTCAGTGTTTTCTTTCCTCCTATGTGCTGCTGGTGGCAGCTAGCCCCACAGATATTAAATGAAGGGCTGAGCGCAGCAGCAGCAGGTACTTTACGCTGTTAGTGTGGCTTACTTATCCTGAAAAGCAAATGAAGCCATTTGTTTCAAATATGCTTTCCAAGATTAATTGAATTGACCTAAAACTCAATTGCACCAACATCTTTTGCAGGGTTTTTGTGCAACCTTGTACTTTAAATCTTGGCACAGTAGGAAAAGCACATTGCTTTCCTCCCTTTTAATGCGCATATGTGGATGCGTGGATGCTTATAAATGTGTAACACCAGTTACTTGTACCTCTGAACGGACTAATAGGTGTATATTTAAGTACGTTGTTTCTTTTTTTATGTTCGATTATTTAGCTTCAAACCATTAGATGCTCGGAGGGGAGGGCCTGCCTCTTGACAGGAGATGATCTAGTAACCCTAGAGAGGCAAAGAATAGAGCAGAGAGGCAGCAGGCTTCCAGAGCGTCTCATCTCTTCATTATGTTCACCCCCTTGTTCCGTGGGGTCGGATTTCATTCCACCCCGTGCAAATAACTACTATGCTCATCGTTTTAAAAGGATTTAATTCTGGGATAGCCTTAATCCTTTCCTTCCAGCTAGCATGCACAGCTACAAGTTTCTTTCAGAAAGTAAAGAAACCATAGTTGCAGCTACGCTGACCGAGCACACTTGCTGGCTTATCTCTGATAATGTTTTTCAGGACAGAAACAGGCCAGTAGCTCCCTGGTTAATATCTCTTATGGACCTGTGGGGTTTTGGAGGGAAAGGGTGAGACAGTGAACCAAAGTTATGATGCAGTCATAGTATCAGCAGGACAGATTAGGTAAAAACCCTTGACCAACCCAGGTACAGAGGAACCTGTAGGGACCTCAAGATGTCTGTGCATCCTCACAGTTGCACAGCCCAAAGAGTGCCCAGGAAGGGGACATGCTTAGTACTTCTTATACAGGGAATGCATGAAACTGCAATGTGGACACCCTCACCCTCTCATTCAAGCCTATATGTAGTTCATACATGATCTTGCTGGCCTGAAGCTGCACTAGTGGACCCAAAAGTACTGTGTGGGTCCTGTGACTCAAGCAACTATTTGTATTTGTTGGAACTGTGTAGGATTCATTCTTTATAGCGTAGGCGAGCCAGTGGGGTGCATTGATTTAATGCTGAAATACCCTCCAAATCCAGTTACTAGTCCTAGGTTCTAGTCATCATCTTACTCTGAGTTCTCATTGTACCACTGCACTGACAGAACTGGAGAAGGAAAATTCAGAGGGGAAATCCTTCAACGACTACCAACTAATCCAGCAAAAGTCATGAGTAGGAGAACAGCAGAAAAGGTACCTGTGAAACCAAAGGAAAAAGTGGAGGTGGGTGCCGAGTTGTATGATAGCTTGGAAGGGAGGACATTAAATTTTGAGAAGTCAGTGAAGGAATTTGGACATGCAGATGGGCTCACTGAAGTAAGGATAAAGGGAGCTGATGTGGATGCAGCATTTTGATGAGGTAAAAATGGGAAGTGAGAAGCTCAAAGAGAAGCAGGAGGTTACAATATTGCAGATGGAAGTGGGAGATGCTTTAGCCATTGGACTGAAAGGAATGAATACATTAAATGCCGATTTAGTTGGGAAATGGAAAACAGAGAGAGGGCTGTATTAAGCACCAATACTGAGAGGCTGGGTGACAGAATAGCAGAAACAGTGCTGGAAGCAGAGTAGTAGTGAAACTGTATGTGAGTGAGGAATGAGGTTTGTGGTTGCATCCTGTGGAGTCTGAGTGGCCACAGGATGGCCAGGACAGGATGCCAGAGAGGCAGTCAGACATAGTAGGCTGAACCGAGAGGGAGAGGTCAAGTGTGGAAAGATATGAGTCACCTCCAGGAATAAAAGAGCAATCAGGGCTCAGCTCGTAATGCTGGCAGAGGAGTGCTGCATGGGAGGCACTGGGAGAGCAGGGTGGTGAAGAGTTGCAAAAGTCCCAAGACAAGACAGACAAGAAGTGAGGAGGCAACACAAGTGGAGATACTTTGAAAGTGCCAGAAGTGTGAAGGGGAATGAAAATACTTTCTGAAGTTAAATGTGGGAAAGTGACTGATAAGCTTGTAAAGCAGAAGGAGCTAGAACTACAAGAGATCTAGGTCAGCTGGGTCTGCATGATGCTGAACGTTTCCTGGTATGTACAGAGCACTTCTCAATGTACCAATTTCAGTGGCCTCTGGGAGAGTTGTGGTGGTGCTGTGTCATAGCAGATGATACAACTGATGAGCAAGGGAACAGTAACTAGAGGAACAAAACCAGGGAGAAGACATTTGGCTGGGGTTTATTAAACGTGTTCATACACTTAAAACTGACTGCAGGTCTCGGTCTCCTGCAGAAGTCTGATCCTGACTCTGGAACGATGTTTAGATGCATCTCTAGCGTGGCTGGAAAGCACTGTAGAAGTTTCACAGGTATCTAGAAATGACCTAACAGAAAGAACAAGTGGAGGAAGTGAAGTGAGATACTTTGGATTTTTATGCAGAGGATCCAGCAAGAAAAGTGGAGAGTAGTTACGTAAGAGTGCACTGGAAGAGAGGGACTGCACAAAGTGGTTTTTTTATCAGAGTGACTGATGAGTTTATCTCTTCAGTTCCCAACTCTGCAGAGGATCTTTGTGTGGCTTCTGATATGTCTATCCATGTGTTGCTCCATACCTAAGTTCCCCATAAAGTGGAGGTAATGGGATTTTCTTTCACCTGCCTGCAGGTCTGTAAATGGACTGAGTCCTTTGGGACAGGATGGGGGGTGGGAGAGGTCTGTCTCTGGCCATTTGCATTCCTAGTGCCAAGGACTGCAGGGCTCCAGCTTTTTGGGTCTCTAGCTACAAGTGTAGTGGAGATATAAATAATATTAAGAATAAACATACCCAAAAAGATTTCCTTCAGAGCTCAAGCCCAGTCTGCTTCTCATATGCTACTTACTTCGGGGTTTTGCTGTTGAAGCAGAAATGATTCATTATCTTGTATATGCATGAAAATCAGGGCGGACTGAGATACTCTTGCTGTAGCAATTCCTGCACTTGTTTTTCTGTTGCTGTCTTTTTTCTAGAACTTCCAGATAAATATCTTTTCCAAATAGAAATGGGAGTCTTTAAGGGGGGTGGAGGGTGGCATGGTGGTGGTGGTAGTGGGGTGTGTGATTCCCACCTGGAATTGATGACTCCCTTATTTTTTTCAACCGAGTACTTTGAGAACATTAACTTTATCAGCTCCTAAGAATTGTCTCAGAGGTGATTATTTTGCTTCCCACAAAAGCAATTATTAAATTAAATAGTTATCTTCTAGACAAGCCATAAGCCCTGCAAGAGCTGTGCAGATAAACAAGTTTTCCTCCACTAATTCTCACATTACTTCAAACGGTAGCTGCTCTTCCATTACCATCTCTCGAGCGAGCGCAGTATGTGGCTGTGAGGCGCCGCAGCCATTTACAATTGTACCTGGTAAAATGCCTAAAATATTTGGGAAGAAAAAAACCAGACTACCCAGAATGGAAAAGTGGACAGAAAAACAGGGTACCTGATCCTGCTGTGACATGTGGGAAGGTAAAAAACATGTTTGAGGTTTCAGCAGCTGATAAAATTATTCTATGTGTGTCTTTAGTCTCTGAGGAGCAGTTGACTTTTAAGAAGGGTGTGGTGGAGGGTGGCATGGTCTGACATTGCAGAGTGAAATATTTCTCCTTGACAGCACAGATCATAAAATAATATTGATTTCTTTTTGTTGGTTGAACTCTGTAGTGTTTGATTTGGGTGAATACAGCGCTATGCCAGAGACAGTTGATGAGGTCGGGCACAGATGTTCCACAGGCTGCTGGGGAGCCTGGTGGGATGCTTTGCTCTCACCAGCATCTCTTTCTGCTTGGAAAGATAAGAGCCCAGGCTGAGAATCAATGTGCCTTTTCAGGAAGAAGGTCTGATTTTTATTCATGGTAACACCCAGATGGCAAAATCCCAAGGCAGGCAGGACACAATCATATACCTTTTCTTTACCAGAGAGCAGGAAGGGCAGAGTCCCAGCGCCTGGCTCCCGTCAGTGTGTCTTGCACGTCAGGGACTGGCAGAAACTCACTGGATAACCTGTGGTTCTGCCCTGAGATCAGAGAATAACAGAGCTGTACTGTGCTGGTGTGGCTGCTCATGGCCTGCAGGCAGGGAGGGGATGGGGGGAGGAAAAGAAGAGGAGGGAGGAGGTCATTTTGGGTATGAGAGGGTGTACCTTTGGCTTACATGCTAAGACTAGCAAATGCAAAAGGCTTGATTGGCTATGTGTGAGGCATTTCTTAAATATCAGAAATTATTTCAGTTGGCTAGTCTGCAATAAAAGGCAAGAAAAGAGATGGGGAAAGAGAAGAGACATCGAACCTGCCACTTTAAGTCCTCAAATAAAGCTAAAGGAAACAACAGCTAGCATGGGGTAAGTCATTAACTGTTCCTGTGCATCTGCATAATGACTAGCTCATATCCTGTTCAACTTGCTGCAGCAACAACTGGTGGCCCCAAATAAGCCACTTGTGTACCATTCCAGGTGAGACTGTGCTGGCAATGGCAAGTTCACGGCCAGCCTTGCACAGGCTGTCACCCAGCAGAGCTCCAGGCTTACTTCAAAGAGCCCTGGAAAGTGCCTTGTCCAAAATTGCAGTGTAATCTGTGTTACTGACTGAAACTGTAGGAATAATCTAAGTAGTATGCAAGGTGTTCCCTTCAGTAAATTGGATAGTGGGGGAGGGGAGAAAGGTGTACATGAGATTGGGTCAAGGTTTTGCAAACAGATCTCTAAATCCCTTCTTTCCCAGTGAAAACTCTGTGTCCTTGCTGGAGAAATGTTAGCCACCTACAGAATTACAGGAATTCTGTGTATCTGGGACACTGGTTTTAGGAGTTTTAGGAACAAAACCAACAAAAATGCTGGAATTGGTCACAATGGCTCAGCATCCTCTCATTTTTATTACACAGTGTTGACATAAGGACGCTGATAAGAGGACACACCTATTCTTCTGGTCTTCAGAAAGCAGATGACTAGCCTGTTTCAGTCCTGTCTCCTCTCATTGATTTCGTTCCTTTCAGTGCTGTAACTCAGTTGTCACCTTTTGATAGCATCTCACTATGCTGCTCCCTCTCTATTCTGAGAACCAAGTTTAAAGTGTTGGGCTAGGTAAGCCTTTTAAATGGAAAGACTGGGGCAACTCCGAACACGTGGTGAAAAATCAATTCCTTCAAGAAAGCAGGCAAAATGCCATCAAGTGTGATGAAAGCAATACAGCATATTTCCTGTATTTAACAATAATCTTCTGCTTGAAGTATTTGTTGTTGTCTTGAGTACTATGCCCAGTTTTGATTCTTCTTTATCAAGCTACATACGTCAGAGATAAAATGCAGAACTATCTGACAAACCATGAATGGCCCCAAGTTTTCCATGTGTCAGGGGGGAAGGGAGGCTGTGCAAAAAAGGGGGGAAGATGCAGAAGATAGCACAGAGCATGGAGAAACAGGTTCTCTTCTCAGTCTATTACCAGATGACTTCAAATCATCTGATACTGACCTGGCTGAACAAGCTTGGCTTTCTGTGTCTTTCTTTTTGCATCATCCCTATGTCCTATTGCAAGCTTTGATCTCTGCCCACTTAGTTTCCTTTTCTGTGTTTCGTCTCTTTTTGAGTAGTTCCCTTGATTGCTTAGAGAAGTTTCTTTTAGAGGATGGTTGGCATAGTTGGCCTGTTTCTTTTTTAAAACGTGATATTCTTTAGAAGAAAATGAGATACAAGGAAGTACTTCACTTTACATCCATTATTGGGATTTTATTCATTAATATCATCACTGCCAGTCAGAGCTAAGCAGCAGAAAATACTGGTTATGTAGGGAAGAAATCAGAATAGATAATCTAATTCAGTATTCTGCCATGTGGCATCTCGTTGTCTCTTTTTGTTTCACTTTTTCTTTCTTCTAGCTTGTGATCAGTACAACTGATATCAGTTTGTGCTATTATAATACCTCCTGCCTCTCACTAGAGTTAAATTTGTACCATTAAAAGCATCAGAGTTCATTTCTTCTTGACTGAAAAGCCAAACCTACCCTTTTGAATATACTGGTAGATATTCTATCTTAATTTTTGTATAGTAAGAATGTGTTTCTTGATCCATTTCAGTGTCTGGTAGTAAATGTGCAGCTTTTCCTTTGTATCTCCTAAGATTGTCTCGTTTGTAATCTGACGATAACAAATTTGGCTTCCTATTGTTGTCACCTTATTCCGCCCCCAATTAGCCAGAATGTAATTTCAGGAGCAACAGTGTAAGTGTATGTGGTATCACCTTGCTAACAGCCTGCCAGGCTGTCTTAAGATTAATTGGAAATCTTTGTAGGCTGTTAAATCCATCATGCCGGGTCTTGTGCCTCTACCCAAATCTATTAGCCAAAACCCAGCACCAGGGCACTGGGACAGCAGAAGGACAGCACCAGGGTTATCCCATCCCTGGCTGGATGTCACCATCACTTTCACAGGAACTGGAGGGTACTGAGATGTTTGCCATTATCTTGATGGATGCAGCGAAGCTGCAAAGGGGTGAAGCTGGGACATACTCTGAGGCTCCACTTTTCCATTTTGACTTTGATTTGCACGCTTCTCGGAAAAATAATGATGTTCTTGCCATCCTTATGAGCTGGAAAACTGTCCTTTTGCTGGTTTTTGGCTCTTGTGAAGTGACATGAATCTTTACTGGTCTGTTGCTTTTTGTCTCCTTGTCTCAGGAAGGATTGAGCAGAGAGGAATAAGGTAACGTCTGATCTTCTCACTGTCATCTCTACCTGACTTCCCTGGCTTTGGGTCCTTACGTTTTGCAGCTCTAGCAGAGCCTCTGCCTTTGGATGAGACTCTTAGATCCAAAAGAAGATGAATTATTTCAGTTGCTCTGAAAAACAATGATCACACAGTGTAATTTAAATCAGAGTTAAAATCAGTCATTAGGAAACCACCTGTTGTAGCTTCTAGATGTATCATTCTGTCTCAGTGATGCCCAGGCCACCCTATTTAAAAGATACCCCCAAAATCATCATGCCCAGCAGTCACCATGAAGGTGTGCTGTTGAGGGAGATCTCATGGGCAATCATTGTTCCTTCCCAAAGGGAAGCTCCTGGTCCCACGTAGGAAAAACCACAGATCTCCAGACCTGACGGAGAGCCTCTGCAGATTTTCTCTGCATAGGTAGTGGAAATTTTGAAGGCTTAAAAGTATGACTCAGAAGTAAAAGCCAGACATTTCCACAGCCTTCCTCCCCCCACCCCGCCCCCCAAAAAGAGAAGAGGAAGGCAGGTTTCTGCATATGTATGCTTTATCATATGCTAATCAGGTCATGGACTGGGTGCAAGAGGCACACAGGCTCCGAGACCTCGGTTTGTGTAACAGAGATTACTGTCATACCCATTTCTTTGCCCATATCTAAGAGAGGCATTCAGTCTCAGCTACTTACGGGATCTCCGACACCCAAGGGTTGCAACTTAAAACGTACTGCCTTTGTGCAGGGAGGGCTTAGTATGTCTGTTACTTGGGACATTTTTTTTTTAAAGGATGTAAGATGTACTTCAAGTTTTCTCTTTCCTTCCTCCTGCCCTGTCCTGTGCAGCCCAAGACTAAGATGATGGGCTTACGAGAAGGGTCTTGCCCTCTGTCATTTTTTGTATGACATTTTTCAGGCCATTAGTCTAATGGCTTTGTGCAATAGGAGTACAGGGAATAAAATTAAACTGGATCCAATTATTTCATTTATCTTGGGAGATTTTGATAGCAGAGAATGATTTTTATTTCACCTTTCCTCCTAAGGGAAGTTGATTATCTGTTTGAAAAAACAGAGACTAATGGTATTTAAAATCTTCCTTGTAAAGGTCTGCAAGCACAGAAATATAGTGATGGTAATACTGAGAATATCAGGTCATTTCAAGAAAGGCGTGTCTAAGTTTTATTAGAAAGAGTTGGTAACAACACTCTTTATCTTCAGCAGTGGGCTGAGGATGTACCGTTGCAACACAGATACCGTTGTCCTGAATGTTAGTTATCCTTTTAACACAGATTTGAGAATCAACAGATGGAGATGTTGGTAAGCAGAGATGAATACATTGGGGATCTTGAGATAAATAATGAGAGTAATCATTAACTACATCCTGACAAATGAGCCAGGCTTGGAAATACCATTGTGGTCTACTGCATGACCAGTACTGTCCATGTTTTAGCAAGGTTCTCTGAAGTGTTGGTAATCCATTTATTCACATCCACATGGACCATATCCACAGTCCCTAATGTTAGCAATCCATGTCATAAGGATTATGGCACTGGCGTTCTCTCTCTCCAGCATCCATTTGGGTGCAGATTCATTGACATTTCCAATATTAAGATACTATCAGATGCATCATGCATGCGGCTCCCATGGCTTTTTATTTTAACATGGAGAGTGTGTCGACCTTGCGTTTGGTAAAGGTAAATAAATAAAATCAGCAGTGAAGTTATTTATTCTACATGAGCTGAAATTGAACTGATATAAAGGGTACGTGAATTGTGTTGCTGTTTAGCTTTATAGCATTTTATCTCTCTCATTTTATTTTTCAATCTGCTTAAAATGTCAACACTGCTAAAAATTCAGATGCTCAGACTGAACAATCAGCAGTGCAAATGCCCAGACATGTGGGTGGGTGGGTGAATGGATGGATGGACAGACAGACAAAACTATTTGAACCTGAGGTTGAACCAGTATTGAAAGACCTGTTCTCCTCCTATGCACCAACAAAAAAGGATGCTCACTTTATACTAGGTGGTTTTATTGAAATTTGGGTTCAGGCTGAAGAAAAAGCCAGGTGCAGAAACCGTGGCTGTTTGAATCTGAATTATACCCTGTTGAGAAATAGAAGAGTGAGATGACTAAAGCTTTCGTTAATATTTACAGCCCCAAAGTAATTGTCAGCTGGTTTATAGCCATAAGGGTGAGGGGTTGTCTTTTAGTAGTCTGCTGTGGCACTTACGGGATTTGCTGCCTGCTCCAGCATCTGAATTGAGAAGAGCAGTTTCTGACTGTGTACTCTCTATGCCTGCCAGTCTTTGACTCCTCTAGCAGCCGTCAGAGAGAATTAGATGTGATACCTAAATGGGAAAGTGAAGAGGGACTCATGAGATGCAGATATGCAGCTTCCCTTCCTTCAAAGTCCCCTCCCAAGTGGCATGTACAAACAAGCTGGAATTCAGGAGGTTATTTTCTTTTCTCTTTCTTGTGTGTCTCATTAAAATAAGGGCAGCGTTTTGTCTCCACTGTTTGACTCTAGGAAAGTACTGAAGTTACTAATGTGGGATTGGCTTTCTTTGCATTTCTGTCATCTGAGTCAAAGACCGTTTTCCTTGTCAACTCAATATGCTCGTGCTGGGCATGGAAACCCATGAGCACAGAAGAAAACAGGGAGATCCTGTAGTTCTGGCGAACTGATCCTTTCTCCAATTCATCTCAAGTTGGCAGAACAGCCAGTTCACTAAGCAGCAAGACAAGCATCAGTGCGCTAATACATTTTCTGGCATTACACAGAGGCTCAAGACAGACATTTTTTGGTGATATTTTCCTTTTGGGCTGTTTTCATTTGTTTTTTCTTTCCCTTGGCCTTCCTTGGACATTGGGGCCCTATGTGATCAATAAAATTTAAGAAATAATTGCAAGCAGTATATGAAGATGGGCAGTAATTTTACAAATTAGCTGCTCTGGGCTGATACAGCTATGCCCTGTGTTTAGCAGACAAACAAAGCTGTGTCCTTTACCTGCTCTGATTAATTTATTTCAGATTTTTTGCATTGTTATTGCACTTTTTGTATACCAGGCTCTGGGGTTTTTTTGTGTTTGACTGGAAGTACCTGCAAGCATATCTAGTTTGTTTCTGGTTTTCTTCTTTTGTAGCAAAATGCTTGAGCAATGTCTCACCATCGCAAACCTTGTAAGGCTTGAGGTAGTCATCCAGGTGTCATGGCTCAGGCCAGCCTCTTGACTTGCAAATTCAAACCAAATGCTGCTTAAGTAAAGAGATTTTTGAAAATTAGGTTTGTGTGGCAAGGAGTCCAGTTCACTTGGAACAGTGTATGCATAAGTTTGACATTTGACTTGACAGAAGGGGATCTGTGACCCTTCTAGGATGTCATATAAATACTTTGTTCAAAAGAGGTTGGTTTTTAAAATTGAGGCCAGTGTTTCCCCATAAGATAGAGGCAATTTGTATTGTCAAAAATACTCAGAAAGGCTCATGGTGTGGTTGTTGCCTTTTGGGGTTTTTTTTAATCTGCTTGGTAGGAGAATCTTGATAACTTTGAGGGGAAATTTTCAGCATTTGAGGAATTCAGATTTCATCAGTTTGTTGCCTTGTCCAGTGCCAGCAGTGAACGGGTTAAAAAAGATAACTTTAACTATAAGGAATATAGGGGTTTGGGTTTATCCTACCTCTGTACTGAAATGAAATCTCATGCAGATGCCTGTCACAGTTACCTTCACAGCTTTGTGAAATGAACTTTATTGCCAATTTCATGGTCAGGCAGCTGTGTATAGGCAAACCCCATCACACTGTTGGGGTGCTCCACTCGCGTTTGCGGCTCACACCGTGCTGCTGGTTCCTCTCTCAAACCACAGAAAGGGGTCATTCCCATCAATACAGAGAAAAGAACTCATTAAGACCACTTGCTGTAGTATCTTCCAGTTTCATTTTCCACAGGTGAATTTTAGCATGTTGGAAAAGTCCCTTTTACAGCTTTGGCCAATAAAGTCCTCTGACTTCAGTAAGGAGGCAGATTTTACTATGCAACCAGCGTGTCTCAACCCCAAGTGAGAAGGACCACACATAATGCTGCTCATCTCCCCTCAGTTCTCCTGCTCAACTCATTAGTCAGAAGCAAAGAGCAGAGGGACGTATTTTACCTTCATTTGCAAAGTACTGATAGCTCCAAAGACAAAATACTTCCCTAATTCCCAAGGTGGTCATCCAGTCACTAGATGGCTTGAGCAGGGTAATGCTACTCCTTGCAACCTTTGCTGTACACTTTGTTATGGTCAGGATCTCATTTGTTTCTCTCTGCTAAGACTATTTCCATGCATAATGCTGCTGAAACTATTTCAGTAGCTCTTTCAGTGATTGTGTTTTCTTGGTTCCCTGTAGTATTTTTTTCCCCTTAGCTCAGATCTAAACTCTTTCTCATTTTCTGAGCTATTTCTGGTTGCTGAACTTGGAATTATTCATTAACTTGAAGTGCAAAGACCCTTCCTTTGACTGTAAGATCTCTTAGGTAGATGTAGCAATTTGATTACCTGATGGGTTCCATCTTTTTTTAAAGGCAACATATTTTAAAACTAGAGGCTTTCCTCTAAATCTGGTGAGCAAGAGCAATAGCCTGCAGAGCCCAGCATCCGTAAGACACCCTAGAATGTTAAAAAAAAAGAAGGAAAGCAAAACCATAGCTATAAAAAACCCCACAGAAATACTCAGTGTATTTCTGTCCAGAGAGACCTGGACAGGCTGGAAAGCTGGGCAGTTAGAAACCGGTTGAAGTTCAACAAAAGCAAGTGTAAAGTCTTGCACCTGGGAAGGAACAACCATTTGTATCAGTACAGGCTGGGGGATGACCTGCTGGAGAAGAGCTCAGTGGAGAAGGACCTGAGGGTCCTGGTTGATGACAGGTTGGCCATGAGCCAGCAGTGTGCCATGGTGGCTAAGACAGCAAATGGGATCCTGGGGTGCATCCGGAGGAGTGTAGCCAGCAGGTCAAAGGAGGTGATCCTCCTCCTCTACTCTGCCTTGGTCAGGCCCCACCTGGAGTACTGTGTCCAGTTCTGGGCTCCTTGGTTTAAAAAGGACAGGGATCTCCTGGAGAGAGTCCAAAGAAGGGCTACGAAGATGATTAGGGGCCTGGAGCATCTCCCCTATGAGGATAGGCTGAGTAAGTTGGGACTCTTCAGCCTTGAGAAGACTAAGGGGGGACCTAATTAAAGTCTATAATTATCTTAAGCAGGGTATGCAGGGGGAATCAGCCAGCCCCTTTTCGGTGGTCTGTGGGGATAGGACAAGGGGCAACGGCTGCAAGTTGGAGCACAGGAAGTTCCGCACCAACATGCGGAAAAACTTTTTCACAGTGAGGGTGACAGAGCCCTGGGACAGGCTGCCCAGGGAAGTGGTGGAGTCTCCTTCTCTGGAGATATTCAAGACCCGTCTGGACACCTATCTGAGTGATATGTCCTAGGGAGCCTGCTTTGGCAGGGGGGCTGGACCCGATGATCTCTTGAGGTCCCTTCCAACCCCTACGATTCTATGATTCTATGATTTTGGCCTTCGACTTGCCATGCTTTATTCATGACTTAAAAGGAGCTGTGGACATTTTTCTCCCAGCCAAATACTCAGCTCTGAAACTGAAGCCTCTCTGCCATAGCAGCCTAAAGAGAATTTTCATCATACACAAGGGTCTAAGCTAACTGCCATCTGAATCAAGAAAAGAATTCCCATTGTAATGACAATCAACGAAGATAATATGTAGGTGCATGTAGATACTCAAAGTAGAACTATTTAGTCCTTGTTTTAAACTCCTGAACATGGATACAGACTGTCTCTTTTCAGAGTCTAGCGAAACTTCTTTTTTTTTTTTTTGCTGGGTTGTTACTGATTTGTACTTTTTTTAAACTCAGATTTATGCTCTTTATAAATGTGCCATTTGGTATAATTACTCTTTTCCTCTTGGCCAACTTCCTATCAATTTCTTTAAAGAACAGAAGTAGAACTTTCTTTTTCCCAAGAGAAACAACATAGAGTTTACAAGGGAATGGTTTGAACTTTCTAGATCCTAAATGAAGTACTTTGTTCGTTTTCTCCTGGCCATTAAAGGAATTTAAAACTTAATTTTTTATCTTTATGATGATAGTGGTGAGATGGTACCATTGTATTTAGAAAGTTTAATGTTTGTAATGCCATTTCCTGAATGGGATTGGTTTTAATAGGAGGACATGTCCTCTTGGGTTTCTGAGTAGTCTATAGATATGCCTTATAAAGTGCACTTTTTTAGTAAAATAGACTAAAAATATTAGATATTCATACTTCTGAGAACTTCAAAAGATAAAGGAAATTTCTCAGTCCATCAAAAGTCCCTGAAGAAATCAGAAACATTTAAAATACTTTTTCTGGGCTTTCTTAAAATAAACAACTGACCTTTAGCACTAGTGGGCAGTTTTTAGAAAGGTTGAACCCTTTACTCATGGAGAGTTTCCCTGATTCCCAGTGAGGGGCTGGTGGGGCAAGGTGATTTTGGTGTGACCATCTGTGTCTGCCTCTCATATGGCACTTTGGAGAATTACGACCCGATAGCACAGGCCTAGCAAAATCTGAGCAGCAAGCCCATGGGCTTCCATGGATGAGACTCTTTTCTTGGATTGCTTTTGTATTTTGCAGATGAGTAGAATTTCAAGTTCAGGCTGGTATAAGAGATAAATCCAACCATTAAAATGTAAGCATTACCAGCCTCTCCAAGAAGACACCTTTAATCGGTAGCAAGCCCTTCACTGAAACAGGGTTAAATTTAAGAGTTGAAGGTACATGAGCTTCAGGGTGTTTTTTTCTTGTTG
This sequence comes from Zapornia atra, assembly GCA_013400835.1. Lineage (NCBI taxonomy): Eukaryota > Metazoa > Chordata > Aves > Gruiformes > Rallidae > Zapornia > Zapornia atra. The sequence continues at coordinate 26,505 of VZTU01000154.1, read as the reverse complement.
AGCGGCTTGAAGACTCTCCCAGAGGAAGACAAGCTTCTCTGTCATCCATAGCTTTGGCCTTCAGGAAGAACTTGAGCTGTGATGGATAAGCGTTAACTCTAGACTTGATGAGTTGGGTATGACTCAAAGGCAGTTCGGGCTGCTTAACAACCCAAGAGTCTGCACTGATACCACCAGGACCCCTGAGCCACATGTATTGAAAGAGTTAACTGGTGTAGCCAGCTGTTGGTGCCCACCTGTAAGGCGATGGTCGCAATCACCATTGCAGCTGTTTTGCCTGGTAGCGTTTCATTTGTCACACCTGATGCTAGAGCCTTAAGCACAAATAGTCCTGTGGGTATAACTCGTTGTGAGGCTTTCTCCTCTGAATTTTTTGGTGTTGTGAGGTTTAATCTCATCTTGTAGGCTCTGCAAAATACCTTTAAAAAAAAAGGTTTAAAGAGATGTATTTTTCTAATGCTGACTGCTAGAGGACGTGGCTAGTTGTGAGTAATCAGGTCAGTCCCACCTTCTGGATGGTTTGTTTTCAGTCTCAGAATGAGTTGCATGTGAGTTCATTCAGCTCCCAACGTGTTTGAGCTTAGAGGCTGCTCCGCTCCAGGTTTCACACAATGGGGTGGGACTTCCCAAGAGCCTGTTTCTGTCATGGTTACGTAGAAAGGGCCGGGTTTGTTCAGTAGCCAAGTTTTTGGTACGGCAGTGCGATGCCAATAAGAGGAGGATGCCTTGGAGGCTATGTCCCCAGATAGGAGGCATAACCCAAACCAGGAGTATTTTATGACAGTCCTTCACAGGCTGAAACATGTTGCCTTCTTGCTGGGTGCTCAGCCAGCTCTGGTAATAGGGATCCATCTACCCAGTCATCCTCTCCTCCTTTGTGGGGAGAGGATCTAGGAGGCAGCACCTCATCTCTCTCCTCTGACAGAAGTGAAAGAAAGGGACCATGAGAGACAGTATCTTCACTCCCCTTGTTCTCCTTTGTGCACAGGATCAGGCTCTCAACAGATCACAGTTGTGACTAGCCATTTCTTTCAATCCATGAGTGAAGCAGGAGGATTGGGTTATTTAATCCCGGATAAAGCCCAGGCATGATCTTGGAAAAGGGTGTTTGTGCTGACAGATGAGTACCCTAACTATCAGGAGCCATGTTTCCACTCATGTTCTTTAAGACCCACTAGGTCTTGAATTCTTCTTTATAATAACAGGTTTTGTGGGAGAGATGGTGAGTGCTCCATCATAGTAATGTGCAGTAATGTTCCCAAGGTAGATCGGAGATGTGAGCTTGGAGTTTCTCAAGAGAAGAATGAAAGTGACCCTGCAATCTTCCTGTCTCCCAAATAAATGCTCCAGCTGCTCCAACAGAAAAGTCCTTGCATCTCATCCAACTTCCTCTGCTTTCTTAAAAGTAGAGACTGTGCATCTCCTCTCTGCTTCCCATTTAGGAAGGGCAGCATTTCCTTTCAAGCTGAAGTTTCTTACTAGAGCAATTCCTGGTACATGTGTAATTGCCTTCCTGTAGCACCAGCAAAGGTAGGATCTCTGGTTTGTTTCTGCTGGCCCTATTTCTGTCTTGGTTGGCTTTTGGTTGTACTCTACTAGTAGTGGCTGCTCTGAGTCCTGTTTTGGAGCTGCTGTGTCCCCACATAGTGTGTGTTGTGTCCGGAAACCTGTGGATTCTGCTCCAGTGTATGGGCACCCAAAAGTGAGGAGCTGCAGTGGTGTATATTTGATTTAGCCCCAAAATCTGTATGTAATAAACACTTCAGAGATGAAAAACCCAGTGAGTAGCAAGAGCAATAACAGATAGACAAAACAGCTGATCTCAGTGAAATCCTTCTTTTCTGTAATTGCAGGGTGTATAGAAAGAGATTATGTAGCTATTGATGCCCTAACCTGATAAAGTGCTTTTGTTGCAAGTAAAAATCTTATGTGCTATGTTAAAACACAGAAAATGCTTGGTGTTTTGAGAGATCTCATGTCAATAAAAACACATTCAGCATGATGCACGTAGTGCAGTACAGTTTGCAGAGGTTAAAAAAATGGCTTTCAGATTGCAATCAGCATGAATAATTAACGTTTTACGTCAGAATAAGGGAAGTTGAAAAGCAGGGTCCTAAAGGGATTGGACTTCCAAAGCTATTTGCATTTCTGTTCCAACAAGAGAAATAAATGCCTGGAGAAAGAATGGTCACAGCAGAGGGCTGAGCCGTACCACGGTCTGATACCCGTGCTGAGATGGGCAAGTCTAAAGGGTGAAAGATTCGCTTTACAGGTACAGTGCCAGGTGTTAGACACCTGGGAAGCAGGAATAATTGGCAGGGGTTTGGAAACGGAGAGTGCTGCTTAGCATGCAGAGGAAAGAGACCGACAGCCTCTTCATGGCTCATAAACCCACTATGCCAACCCAGTTGGTGCCATCGCAAGCGTACATCCAGTGGGAGCTGTTGTCAACCAAAGAGGTAATCGTCCCTGTTTGACAAGGGTGCGTTTGGACTGGTGCATGCCATGCCTTGGCTTCTGTTGGAAAACAGACCTTTAAGAAGTTAGGAAAAGTTTAAATGGGCAATTCAAATGGGAAGGGGAGGGCTGAAGAAAATGAATTCCAGGTGCAAAGGGAAATTAAATGGAAATAACAGAGCAGATGATAATAGAAGAGCAGAAAATGAACTGTTTTCCTGAAAGAAAAATAAGGTGCTTTTTTTAATTGAAAGTGTTCCCATTCAGGTAAAGAGAAGACATAAGTGCTCATCAATTAGAGTAGTTCTTCAGGTTTCCTGTCATTTCAAAAAGACACATGGTGTGTCTATGTCTTGTATTGAACAAAGCTGCTAGAATAAGGTCTGTGCAGTCTGAAGTGAAGGATATTCAGGGTGCAGAGTTCAAAAGAAACCTTGCAACAGGAGTTTGTTGGAAACTGATCTGCAGAATAAAGACAGATTAGATGTGATTTGGGACTAAGGAGTGTTATGTTGGTTTTTTGGTTAGGTTTTTTTAAAATTTTATACAAAGTTATTGTGGTTAAATAAAATGGCACATTTAGTCAATTGCATCTTTAGGGACAAGATATTTTTCAGCCTGTTACTGCAGATTTGCACAAATGTGACAGCAAGTGCAATGTAGTCATTGGTGTTTCCTAGGAAGTCTTAAAATCTAACTTTGTGAAGTAAACTGCCCATTAAGGTAACAACGTGGCTGATTCTGAATGAGGAGTGTGAAGAAATGGCCTAAGAGAAAATCTAGTGTGGTTTCCAGTGAGGAAGGTAATAGTAAAGAACATGAATGGGATGTGTGGACCTCAGCCTTTCAGGTATGAAATTGCTCTGTGTACCTGTCACAGTTCAGCCCCAGGCAGCAGCTGAGGACCCAACACTGCTCACTCACCCCAAAACTGCACCCAGTACACAAGGTCAGGCCGCACCAGCACGGTGTAGAGCAGGACAATCCCCTCCCTGGCCTGGCTGGCAATGCTGTGCTTGATGTACCCCAGGATATGGTTGGCCCTCGTGGCTGGGCACACTGCTGGCTCATGTGTAACTTGTTGTCAACCAAGACCCCCAAATCACTCTCAGCATGGCTGGCCTCCAGCGTCTCATCCCCCAGTCAGTATGTGCAGCAAGGATTGCCCCTTCCCAGGTGCAGAATCTGGCACGTCTGGTGTACATGCAGTACATTACAGCCCACATACCTCAAACTGACTTTAACAAACAAACAAAAAAAGCAACCCTCAAAACCCAGGGTTAACTTCAAACTGAAAAAAAAAAAAAAGAAAAAGGGTGTGGGGGGAAGGGGAAATAAGAAAATAAATCCGCTTCCAGACCTTCTAGGTTTTTAACTCTTTATAGTATATTTCAGTCGTATTTATAAAATCTCTTTTACATCACTTGAATGCAAATTATTCTCATTCATGGTGCTTTTTCTCATTAAAAACACAAGTCTTGCTTAAGCCCTTCAGTCTACATGAACTTCAAATGTCTTAAGGACTAAGTAGAGTCTTGAGACCTGTCTCACAGCCAACCGGCCAGTGAAAAGCTTTCAGATTTAGTTTCCCTATTGCTATCCTGGGATGACAGCTCGGACAGAAGAAAGTGGGAGGGGAGTGCATCACCCTCTTGCCATAAGTTCATCTCACAGTGTGTCTCTGTCTCAGCAAGATCTCTCACATTCTGGGGAAAAAAATCAAGACAAGTTCTCAAAAGCACCGACCATCAGCATGAACACCACATTTATGGCACCAGCCTGAAGAGGAGACCTCAGCACTACGCGCACTAATGCACGCGGCAGCTCCCTCTCCCAGTTCAACAAGCGGAGGAAGCTGGGACTGCTGGGGCCGCTTTCCTCTTTGAAGGAAAGAATAAAATGAAATTAAAACCAAAAAAATTTTAAAAGTGCAAGGCCTGGGTTGGTTTCCCATTTGTGCAAGTACCACCTTTTTTTGGGAACAGCAAGGGTGTGAAACTCAGCCTACGGAGCCTGCTGTCAGCAGTGGGTGTCGCAGCCCACAGCCAGTCAATAGTCATTAGGAGCCAAAAAGGCAGAGAAACCCGGCCAACTCGAGCAAAAGATGCAGCAGCAAAAAAAGGAGCGCAAAATCCTGGCATTTACTTCTTGTGTCGTGGTCTGCTTTTATTCTGGCTGTATTAAAACTGTCATGGCTTTATGCTAATGGGGTTCATTCCAAGCCAGTGATTAGTATGCTTTGAATTAGCAGCGCTCTTGAGAGTATTTTTCATGAAAAAAAATGAGGTAGTCCTTCTGAGAAATAGGAGTGAGGGGGAAAAAGGGTTGTTCCTTGCATTAGCTCAGAGCCACGCGTGTTTGGAGAGGGTGAAGGAGAAGGGCCACATTCAGGGCTGATGGAGAGCACAGTGGGACTCCCGGAGCACAGGTCTGTGTGAGAGACAGTACTGAAATGCAGGGAAGAGCACTCAAAATATAGACATGGTTTTGACACTGTGTTTGGCTTTTACTGAACCCACACTTTGGATAAATTCCTCTTGACTCCAGCGTTAGTGCTCCTTGACTGTGAATCCATACTCATTTACATTGCACAGGAAAAGCTTCCCAGGGGCAGCAAGAGCACAAGCTGGTGTGGAATACGGGGGGTGTGAGTTACAGAAGGAGAGGACTTTTAAGGGATGTTGGTTCTCCAAGGAGTGGCCTCAGCAGTACCAGATAGGACCAGCTCTAGAAGAGGAGTTGTTGCAGCTCTTAGACTGAGTAACTAAGGCACCTGGGTAGCAGAAATGGTGGCTCAGTGATGGGGAAAAAGAGAGAGGGGTTGAGCAGCAAGAGGAGTTTCATTATGTTTCAGCTCTGTGTTTATGCAGCAGGAAGCGTAATTCAGGAGCAGTAGCGTGTCGTTCCCAGTTTGCTCAGTGGGCTGCTCCTACAGCCTGTATCCCCCCAGTAAGGCAGCAAAGACGGTGCCAGCAAATTACTTTCAGCAGCATCTCTAATAACTCACAGTGGTGCAACACAGTGGGCTCTTAGGTGCTGTAGCTAGTGGCACCTTAAAAATAGAGGTGGGGGGGAAAATGCATTTGGATCTGCATATAGAGTGAGGTGGTCTGTACCTTGTGCTGGTCTTCAGAGCTCGGCAGGTTCCAGTGAAACCGGCAAGTGCAAGGAAGTTTCTGATCTCCTCTTCTCTTTACCCACACAGTTTGTTCAGCATAAACCAGGCCATTTCCAGCCTTGTCACGGTATGTCCCAGCCCCTGTACAGGACAGAGCCTTGTAATGGGTTTTCTGTAGAGGAAGGTATTTCTCTAGGCAGTCGGGCACAAAGAGCCAGAACGGAATGACATGCTTTGGCCAGACTGTCTTTCTTTTTTCCTCTGCTCTAAATGGAAAGATGTTCTCAGAAATGTCTTTCTTTTCATTACCCCAAAGAATTGTAAGTAGTTTTTAACCATTTCCAGTGAAGCAGTTGGGCTCTCTGTATCTTGCTGGCTAGCTTTTTCTCCCTCTGGAAAGTTACAGGCAGCTGTATCAGGCAGTGATATTTTAACAGGGAAAAGGATTGTGTTGCCAATGTTAAAAGCAAACAAAACAGCAATAACAAAATACCCAATCCTCTAGCAAAAACCTGTGGGGCTCAAACAGCATTTCAGTTCTAATAATGGAACTTCCTTTGCATTAGAAATGCATCTCTGGCTGCTCCTGTGAAAACCCACCTAAATTTGGCATGCTTTAAAACCTCGGAAAAATTTCCATTGAGACACATAAGAATTTGCCAGCCAAAATCTCCAGCGATTCTGTCAGCATGGAGTAGGTGTGCTCATCCCTTCAGAGCGATGTTCTTGCTGGGGTTCCCGAGCCTGTGCTCACAGCTGAGGTTAATGCTTAATATACTACAGGTGAAATAGAAACACCGGGCTGCTGTCTTCAGAGAGGGAGTGGTGACTATCTGTGTCCCGTCTTTATGAATCCAGGCTCCGTGTGTGTGCAAACCACTCAAATCAGTTTTACTGGCAGTGTTGCATTACCACACAGGCCTGGGATATTATATCACTTAAAAAACGCCACCAATCAGCAACAACTTGGAAAACAAACCACAAAAATCCCTCCTGTATGTTGATTGAATTGCCCAGGTGCTTTTTTTTTTTTTTTTTTTTTTTTAGGGAGAGGAGAGGGGTTGCTTCAGCCCAGGGTTGGGAGAGCTTATTGCAACCTTGGGAGCCATGGCATGGGGAGACCCTCTCTCCTGGGCTACTGCTACCTTGCCCTGTTGGTGTTTTCCTTTGTGGTCATGGCTTATCTCTCTCTGTGCCTCTGATTGTAGGGATGTTGTTTCTCAAAACTATCAGCATCCATTTTCCCTGCAAATAAAGGGGGGCAGCTGACAGGGGGTGGACCATGCAATGTAAGTTCGACGAGTAACCACCTTCTCTTGCTCTCATCGGGGAGGAAGAAATTCTTAGGACTTTTTTTTAAAGTATTGAAACTATCATGATGTATTACAGTCTAAAGGTTGCAGAAAGCTGAATTTTTTAACAACAGAAGCTCAGTGAAAATGTGTAACCCCCTCCAGGGAATTCAGCCCGAAGCGTGGACTCTATTAAAATTCCCCAAGTCCCTGTGTTAAAAGACAAGTATGAGAATAGGAGGGGAATGAGTGGGCAGGAAAGTGGGACTGGAAGGAACCTTCTGCATTTTTAGCACCCTTTCTGTCACTTGGAAATTTCTCTTGCAACCCCTTTCGTAAGCCAGGCAGTTGTAATGGACGTGGTAATGATACCGGAGGGTCTTTATTAGGGTCTTTGTTCTTGATAAGTATTAGTTCATGGAAATTTCTCCACTAAAGAGGTTTTCACTATTTCTTCTTTTAAGTAGTATTGCATTTTTATTTTTCTTTTCCCTGAGCTTTCTCTTTCCCAGTCTCTGTCATACTTCCTCAGGAACGGCTGGTGGATGGACTGCCAGCTGTCTAAAGCAATGCAGAGCGATCTGTTAAAGATTATAACTTTGCTATTGTAATAAACTGTATTCCTGTCGAACCCATTGTTCATACTGATCCTTGCAGCAGCTCATGGATCCCACTGAAAGGAAAGAAAATTGTTAAAACTAATAAAGATTACAATTTTTTTCCTTTTTTTTTTTACTCTTGTCTGTAACCATGAAAAAATTTGACCATCTGTGTGGTTCTCTGATAATTTATTAAAACATGTATTTCACTCCCTCTTTTTTTTTTTTCCTCTTCTTTTTCTTGCTGAAACTGCAGCTGAGGAAGTGGAAAGACTGGCTGCAATGCGTTCAGATTCTCTAGTACCTGGGACTCACACGCCTCCCATCAGAAGACGAAGCAAATTTGCCACTCTTGGAAGGCTTTTTAAGCCATGGAAATGGAGGAAGAAGAAGAGTGAAAAATTTAAGCACACTTCTGCAGGTAATCATGGCGGCCGGGTTGGTTGGATAGTCTGCAACTGTTTGCTCCACAAGGCTAAAAATTTGTAATGCAGCCCAAATTTGTGCATGTTTTTAAGGCTGTTGGAGTATATGAGAGATTGCTCAGATTCTAAAAGATCTTTTAACTCTGTTACTAGTGTGTTCTTTAAACAAAGCCCAAAGGATGTGTTGGGCACGCTACAGTTAAAGCAGCAGCTCGACAAGGGTGTATATTCAGGTTCAGCTACTGGAGCTGGAGTGTAACCCAGAAGAAACCTTGATGCGTTCATTTAGCAGATTATGGGTGAAAGAAATGGCAGTATGAAAAGACAGTGCTTGTGGAGGATTTAGCCACATTTGAATTCCTGTAAGTGCTAATAAAGGAGCGAGAAAAATGCATGACAAAGGAGTTGATGTTGTGTTGAGTAACTTGCACAACCATAACTTATTTGTTCCATTGGGCAGGAAAGATGTGATGTGTGCTTTCTGAGAAAAGCAAATCTCTCATCCTGCCACACCCCTCCTTCTGCCATTGTTTTCCAGCACTCCTGGTTTAAGACTTTTAATTAAGAAATAGGTACAGAAAACTGCAAAAACGTTGTTTTATGTTGTGAATTGGTGTGAGCAAGAGTCCCAGAACCTGGCACTGATGCATGGGGTAGACGGCGTGTTTGCTCTCAAGCTTCTGCTTAGGTATCTTTTCTTTGTTCTTCCGTGGGGACTAATAATTGCTACGTGTGGTTGTGCAAGTCTTGAGCCTGGATTGTCTGTGAGAAAACATGACTTTTCTCCTGATTTCTTGTTGCTCTCACTGGAACTAGAAAGAAAGCAGCGAGGATCTTGCTTAAGTGCCAGAAGAGGCTTGAGTTACAGCCCAGTTGCTCTCTGACCTGTTTATTGCACAGTGGAAGCTTTCAGGTGGAACTTGACCTTACCTTCTGGCACCCCAATGCCTGTACTCCTGAGCACAGCCCGTATTTGCATGAGAAGTCTCATTTAGCTAAGTGCAAATTCTTACATGAGGTTAAATGCAGAATAAGAGTTCTCCGGGTTCATATCTGAAGGTGCTCTTTACTGCGTGCTGTTTAAGCTGCTCTCTGGTCTGTCAGGCAAAGACTAATGAGTTGGAATGGATGGCTGTATTACTCTGAGTGATGATTGTATTTTTTGACTCGACAGCTGAGAAGCTTATTGTCACCGAAAATGACATGTTTATGCAAAACAAAAGGCTGGTTGTCTTTCATGTTCTGTATCAGTCATAACCATAGTGCTGTCTGGCTGGAATTCCATGAAAACTGTGTAGCTCTCAGGGGTATATGTATGCTGTGGTGACAACTGCTTTGAAGCTAGTTCCAGCATGCTAGGTTAGTTGGTTACAACTAGGAGGGTAACTATGTTCAGGACTTCCCATGGGTTGCAAAAGCCTGCCTACTATTTCTAGCTCCAGGAGCCAGGGCTGAGCTGCATACTGCTGTAGCTGAACTGGTTCGTTTGAAGGTGACTGCAGAGACCACTCTGGGCATTACAAGAAGCATTACATAGATTTGCCCCATTTACCAAAACATTTGGGAAATGTGCAGTGCTTAAAACCAGAGTAAAAACATTTATTTCCTTTTCTTAGAGGAGAAGGAAGCTTTACCAGACATGCCAACAGATCTCCTCCCCTGCTAAGAGTGACTTCAGAGTCTGAAGAACTAATTTCAGAGCTGGGTTTCCAGGTTGCAAGCAATGTTTGTCAATGCAGTACTGGGTTTGATCTCAGCTGAATCCAAAATATTTTCTTCTTTTTTTCTTTTTTTTTTTTTTTAAATTTTCAGTTCTTGTAAGCTAACAGTATCCTGCAGCTGCTCTGCAAAATTGGTATTCCTGTCAGCTCCCCTGCTACTAACTGCAGCAAAATTGACAAGGATATCAAATTTTCTGAGCACCCTGCAGGGGTCACTGGGAGAGATTTACCTCTGGTCTGTGCCAGACCTGGAGACCCCACAGTTTCCATCATCCCTGACCCTGGGGAACAGGAGTACACCACGATCCTACCTGATGCCCCCTGGCAATTCAGCAGCGTTTGTTGAACCTAGCATGTGTAAGACAAAAGATTCTGCACCAGAAAACTAGCATTTTTCTGCCAGCATTTTCATGACCTCCCATTTAATACCTCTGATCTCACTGAGAAAATATATTTAATTTTTACAATAAATCAAAGGACAAGCTTATGAGATGGCATAATGAGAGCCAGCATGAAACTTCCTAATACAGGCTTATTTGCTTCTAGTGCACTGATAAATGTGATGCTTGGAAAAAAAAATATTTCCCATTAGTGTCCTACAGGCGTGCGACAAGCTTTCCCACCTGCACAGAACATCAGTAATTATCAAAAAATAAATACTAATACAAGTATTTTATTAGGCTCTTACTTGCTGCAACAATAGATTCAATTATTTTAAATGTTGGAAGTGGTAAGGGTCAAAACACATGACCTTATCTGTTGAAACTTCCTTTGAAATTAGTGGGAGGGGTTTTTTTCCTGTGAGAGGGCTAGAAGAAAAAGAGAGTCAGGCTGATATTTAAGGGTGAAAGGTAGGATTTTCTTTGGTTTGTTTTTTTTTTGAGATTTCCAAGTGCTAACTTTTTGTACCCATATCTTTATCAGAGTGAAAGCTCTGATTACATATTTAGAGATGAATGCTTTAGTTCAGTGGTCAGTAAGCAATAAAGCAGAAGTTATTTTCTGATACCTGATAATTGTGTAAGATGAAAAATACATCATATGATTGATGGAGGACCTTATTGTTATGCAGTTGGTCTGTCTGTGAGCATCATCACAAGGTATTTCGTAGAGTCACCAGAGCAAGCAGAAAAGCTCATGCAGTGGTGTGTTGGTGCTGATGGTAAGTGCCAGATGAACCCACATCGGGGGTTTGATTTGAATGATCTCTTTTGCTGGAAGGTGGAGTATTAAGGAGGCTGTTTAGGACACACACCATGAGTGACGGATGGGCTCCACCTGTGGACAGGCTCACTCTGGGAGCAAACGGGAAGGGAGGTTATACTGGGTGAGGGACACTGGTGTACCACAGCAGGGTGAGAAACGAGTTAGTTCTCGCTGAGTCCTCCTCCTGGACAGAAGCGAAGTCTTCTCCCAGCACAGCTCATTTGTCAGTGTCAGGATTGCAAATCATTTTACCACAGAAGGTCCTAATGAAAGTCCTTTGATGGACACTGAAACTCCCACAGTACAATATAAACACTCCTGACAGTGAAGTTATTTATACAGGGAGTTAGAGAAATTAAAGTTGGCCACAATGCTATTCATGCTGTAGTCTAAAGTGTGGGGAGTTGGGATTTTTTAAACTCGCCTAAAATTGCATCTCGCACAGAAAGCGTGGAAACCTTTATTACCATGGAGGGCTGAGGGCCCCTCGCAGCAATGAGCAGTATGATAAAGCTGACAACTCCAACTTCGGGAGCGCAGGCAAACTTCTAAATGGCAAGATTATATCACTTGATGGGACAGTTTCTTATAACTGATAAGAGCCAGTCTCATTTATGGCAGAAGCAGCAGAGGATTTTCTTTGCCCGAGCACATTTGCTTAGGTGGATGAGGTTGGGATGGCTCCAGCAAGACACACGAGGATTTTAAAGCCATGCTGGGCTCTCTGGGAATCAGCAGAGCAGATAGGAAGAGGGAAAGCAGACTGTCTTCTCAGCCAGACCTTTGACACTGTTTTTAGTACCTTGATCTTGTTCTCCTCGGCTTGATGCAAATTTGAAAACAGTTCCTGGGTGTGCTGCTGTTTCATGTCACAGTCGTACACGTGCTGGTGAAATGTCATTTCCTGGCATTGTTTTGGAGAAGGAAGTGCTTCTGAAATAAAGAAGCCTGAGGGGAGATAGGTTCTGGGCTTACTTGAAGTATTATTAAAGTTTTCTATCACTGTATTCATCAAGCGCCAACTGCTTGCGTCCTTTCAAAAAAAAAAAGAGTATTTCAGCTGCTTGCAGGAGTCTGGATTGGGAAAAATAGCTTGTTTTGCCATTTCACGTTTTTGGTGACCTTCATTTTAAAGAATTGGTGTGTCCTTCTTCCCCCATTCTTCCTCCCTGAGTTGCAGGGCTTAGGCAGAGCAGAGAAGGAAGCACATAAAGTGTGCCTGGATGAAGATGGTTGCACTGAGAAGAGGAAAAGGGGAGATGGTGAGCAATTAAGGGATCTGGAGAAAACTCCGTAGCGAGTCGGACAGGCAAGGGATTTGGCAGTGTTTGGAGTAGGTACACAGGTACCCTGTGCAATGAGCAGAGAAAGTCCAGTGTCAGAAGAAAGCTTCACAGGACCTCAATGGCTAAGTAGATGGTTCTCTGAGACAGTAATATGAAAGAGATAAAAGGAAATCTGTTAAACTCAGCCCTGCTACGCCTCCTTGGACTTCTGAAACCTCTCTTCATTCATGTCCCAGATCCACCTCCTACAAATACTTACAACTTCTTCCATGGGGCAGTGGGGATGGATCAGTCCCCTGGTGAAGCAGCTCCCATCCCTAAAACCCATGGTTGCGCTACCAAGCTGAGTGCTGTTCTGAGGCCACAGATGGACTTACCAGTGACTTCCCAGCTGAGTGCTTTGGGGTGCCCTCATGAGAACATGGAAGTCCCACTCCTGCCTCATTTAAAATTTCATTTGTTAAGTGTGAAACTGTAGAGGTTGGTGTTGTACCTCAAGGTGTAGGACTGGGGAGTTTGAAGGGATAAAGACTGGGGCTGAGCAAAGCAGACCAGGTTATCAGATGAGCCAAGAGGCAAATTGGTATAAGCCAGGCATTTGGGTAAGGGAAGGTTGGGGACTAGAACTTTCAGGGCAAGTTCATGGGTTGCCTGCTACCCAAGGACCGTAGGACTTGCTAAAGGTGGTTGTCTCTACAGAGGGTGACGATCTTCTCTTGCTAGCAGTTACTCTGTTAAACAGGAATAGCCAAGATGTGCACGCTGGATCTAAGGATTGCAGCCGAGCACTATAGTCGGTTCCACAAAAGGGAGTGTCTTTGGGGAGGGCATACATTCTCTTCCATTTACTGTGACTCTCGCTTAAGCCATTTAAAGAAAATTAAGTGTGCTGCAACTAAATCCACTCGTGCAACCTTTAGCTGCCCCACTTCCAGACTCTGCAATGAAACAGCCATTCGTTTTGTGCTCAAATGCTATTTTTTCACTTGCTAAGCCTCAGTGCTTTGGTTTTTCCAACCAGAGTTAAAAAGAAAAGTGCTCTATAAAAATTCATATGTCAATGCATTTATATAAGTTAAGTCTCCCAGTTAGCAGAGGGATTGTTTAAATTTGGCAGCACTTAAAGGCAAGGACTTTCAGTGTTTCTGATGAATAACAAGAAGAAAACAAAATGTGGTAAATCTCTGCAATTAGAGGAGCTGCTATTCATAAACCATCCCCAGATTTTTTTTATTCCTACTGCCAATTATTTCTAACTACAATAGGTAAATATTTTGAACTTTGCTTTCCAGAATATTCCAATGGGTAGAAATTCAAACATGTGTTGCCAGTACTGCTCTTAAACCTTCCTACTCCCTGCTGCTTTGCCAACAATTGCCTCTCCTGTTTTCTCACGTAAAACTCTCGGGACGTTAAACTAGTTGTGCTATTTGGGAAAATCTTTGCCTGGGGAGGTGAAGGAGAAGCTGGGCCTGCAGATGGGCCTGCCCTCGCCTCTGTCTGTACATTTGGGGAGGAGGTCTGGGAGCAGGGAGATATTTTGGGTACCTACTAAGTTATTGACCCGCAGAGGTCCTATTTTTTCAGCCTGTACTTTGAAGCAGTGGTTTTGCCTGGATTGTTGGCTAAGAGGAATAGCTGTGTTTTAAAGTGCTTCATGGTCCCATTCTGTTCTCTTGAATTTTATTTAATAACTACTGTGATCCCATGTGAAAGGTATCAATATTTCAGCCGCAATTCCTCTTATACTTTCAGGCCAGACTATCTCCAGATTTTTAGGTCCAAAGTACTGAGGTAATCATGTTCCTTCTTCTTTCTCTCTCTTAGTCTGATGATGTGGCAATATAATTCTGAATCAGCACTGAGAAAGAGAGTGGGGTCCCCCCTGCAGTGTAGCTGGGTCTGTAGTTACCCCAAAGTCCAAAATACCCCAAAGTCCTGTTCTCATCCTTGATGAAGCCTGTTAATAAGACTCTCTAAAACCTCCAATGGCCCTTTCGATGTGGGACAGTGATCAGGGCATACAGATGCTGGCCCCAGACAGGGCTTTTGCTGTGCTGGAGCAGCTTATAGAGCATTAATGCCTTGATGGAAATTACTGGTCCAGAGATTTTGGGAGAAGACTTCCAAAAAGGAGCTCTGTTTTTGTGAAAATCCAGCAATGCAACCACTTTTTGGAGTTGCTCAATACTTCTTTGTTCATTGTTTTGTGGGTTTTTTTAATTTTTTTTTTTTGAGGGAGGTGCAAATTGTCATTCTCTGAAGAAAAGCACTGTTTTTCAGGAACTTAGACTGTTCATGAGTGCAGAGTGACATAAACAAATGTTTTTATCTGAAGGAAATTCCAGAAAAGAAGCCTATTATGTTTCAATATATTCTAGATTAATTTTAGAAGAGTTTTTCTTCAAATACAGATTTCTATTTCAAATTCAAATGATGTATCAACAAGTGTAGTGTTCTGGATATAAAATGACCTGACAGGCAAACATCTGTATTTTGAATCTCCTGAAATATTATACTATTTGAGCTCAGGGCCTGAATAAAAAAATTTAAATCCATTTTTGGTTTTACCTTTTGCATGATCCAAATTTGCATGCTTTGATATATTCTTAATTTTAGGAGAGAAAAAAAAATTGCATTCTAGGTCTAAAAGCAGGTTTCCTGTAGCTCCTCTTTGCATGTGCTAACATTTTCTTAATGTCTTTTGAGCAGCTGGCCAGAAGTTGCACCAGAATTCTTTCAGAACTATAGGCAACTTTTTAAAAAAATATATACCTTTTGCCTTTCTGTAGAGGGTGCAAAACTAGCCTGTGTATCTGCCTACTGCTGTGGAACTAAAGATCCCCATTTTTTAAGCCCAGCGGTCATTTGCAGCCAAGCAATTAGATAAGCAGCCCAAAGCTGATGGTGTTGGAAGGCACTCCATAGCTAGGGAAGGCAGTGGTGTGCGTGCCATTTGCTTCTTGATCACTGGAATTATAAATTATCAGTGGTTTTAGATTCCTCATTTGAAGCAGATTAAAAGAATTCAAACGCATTCAGAAGTTGCAGATCTGATTTGCACACAGAAGGCAGTGAAAGCAGTTCTCTATTTTTATACCTGAATCACCAAATGGAAGCTCCTGGTTCAAAAACAGGCCCCGGGGGTATAATCGCTCCCCCAGCAGCGTGTATTCCACTACAGAGCGGCATTATTGTGCCTGCTTGAGATCTGCAGCAGAACTTCTCCAGGGTTTAAGAAGTGGTCTTTGCTTAGCTGGACTGAAAAATGCATTTGGGATTGTTCTAGCCCCCGTGCCAGCCCTAACGGAACATGTGAGATGCCGCCGCTGCCGTTAAATGTGTCCCTTCATACAGGAAAAGGGATGTTTAATGAGGCTGTTTGGTTTTTATGCTAATTACATTTCCAGCTGCTGCGAAGATTATATGAGGCCGCTCAAACTGTAGTACTGCAACATAATTCTACAAGAATGCATTCCTGTTAAAATAATATAGTAACACAACTAATCCATCAGAGAATTTACTGCAAATTTGGATGACTGCAAAACAGTTGCTGTGAATAGCATAAGCTTCTGCATGGTATATGGGTTAGGGAATGGCATCCATTGGAGATGTTCTGAGAAGTGTTTTACCAACGAATCGGCAATAATGGAAAATATGGTTGGGGGCAGAGAGAGAACAAGCATGTCTGGAAGAAGCTCATTCTTGTGTAAAAAAAATTGTATATCTTCAGCTGCTGTTGCCATGACTCATGAGTGTACAGTCTTCATCAGACTGGGTCCTTACAGATTATTTTAGAACGCTTTCATTTAACAACAAAACACGTTGAAGCTGCTTTTTATTTTTAGGTTGCATTTGAAGGAGTGAAATTAGCGTTTCTCAGACTGTTGGCTTTTTCTTCAGCTTTTTGCTGCCCTTTTTTAAAGCTGCAGGGAGGGGGGAAACCAGCATTTTGGAGCGTTGTAGAGCCATGAGGCATCTGGTCTGTGACAAGAGCAAAGCCTGAGCTTTGTCCAGGTAGTGAACAGCTGTAGTGTCAGGTGATCCCAGTGACCCAAAAGGCCACGGGTCCTTTCCATCAGGATGCTGGCTGGTCGCAGGATCCTACTTTTCAGCTACTCACGCTTGAGGTCAATTTTGTTATTCCATCAAAGCAACGACCATTGAACATTGCCATGCAAATTTGTCATCAGTCAGTAATCTGTGTTGTGCAGGTGGGTGTTTGGAGACTTGGTGGAGTCCGTTGGTGTCACTGCAGAGGGCGGGTGCTTCAGCTGGGGGAATCTGAAACCCATTCACCCTGCATTTTGGTCAGAGATGAGTGGGGTCCTCTTGCTCCCAGAACAATGGAGAGGAGAATCTTCCCTGCTCCTGGATAGTTTCTGAAAGGAAAATTTGTTAGTTGCCTTCACTTGGAAGCACTGCTGAGGAAGTTTTATTCCTAGAATACCGATTTGCTCTCACTCAATGTTTCCTGCGGGGGTGAAATGGAGCAGGAATCCCCGAGGCCAGCCTGACGGTACCTTGAGTGAGCGCGGCCGTGTCACTGACCCAACTGACTTCTGACCCATGTTGTGACTGGGAAACAGGTTGGCATGCTGATGTGGACATGCAACCCAATGGTTCTAGTCTGATGATAGGAGTTTTTAATCATGGTAGTTGCCCTTTATTTCCCTGTCTGTGAATTGTGCTCGAAGGGCACGTACGGCTAGATGTTATAGGGCACTGGCGGTGGGGATGAGAATACCAGGTCCACAGGGATCTGAAACATGGATGGTAGTCACCCAGAAAAAAACATTAGCTTTATTGAGCTCTTTTCCAGGGCTGCTGGGGCTAATATGTTGAGGAATAATAAATAGTTGCTAGAGAGAGAAACTTAATTGCCCTGTGTGTAGAGGTTTACTATGAAAAATCAGATTATGGAAAAGACTAGGAAGGAATAGGGAATCAAAGAAATGTTGATGAACAGTTTCTTAGAAGTCTTGGTCTAAGCCTTGTTTATACGAGGGCGTGTTTATACAAAGTAACCTGATATTTTTTTGAAACTGTAAATATGAAACAGATTAGTTATATCGCCATAAACCCTTGGGTGGATGTTTATTCGGTTCATAAACTCATTCATTTTATTTTAATTCATTAAGGCCAATTCAGTTCTGAATTAAAATGTCCACACAAATGTTTAATGCAGCATTAGTGATCCTCCTTGAATTAATTAATTCAGATTGCTTCTCCTGAGTGCCCGTGTAAGTAGGCACAGGAGCTAGTGTGCAGGAGAGCCGACCTGATAACTACCTGTGCTGCCGCAAGAGATGGTATCTAGAGGCTCTGTTCAGTGCAAGCTACACCTGGTTACCTGGACTGACCAGGGGCAGCTAGGCAAAAGAAGCCCGAGGTGTGATTTGAGAATTTAATGAAGGGATAAAGTTGTTCTCTCTTCCAGAGGCTGCTACTAACCCATCCCTGTCTTGTTGCACAAAATGCCTATGCATTATTACACTCTTAAGTACTGCAGGACTTGATGGCAATATCAGTAGGTGTCCTCATTTTTGGGGTCTGTCTCTCCTCGTGTAGGGTTTCTTCAGAACTGCAGTAAGTGAAGTCATAGAGAATCTTGGATTCCAGTAACAAAAAAGGATCATTAAAAACCCATATGGCTGTAGAAGAAAGTTTTGGAAACTAAAACCATGGAGGAAAAAAAATCTGAAATTATTGTTAGAATTTAAACTCACTATTTCACCAAACGTAAGGATTTTCTGAATATTTATAATGTGCTTTATTGATACCAGTTACATTTTCAGATTAATGTTTCGGTTCCATAGTATACTGTTTGTATAAAGAAGATTGGAGTAATTAAAAATAAGACTTAATTTGGTTTCCATTTATTTGTATAGGCCAAAGATACAATACGATCTGTTGTTAACTGCATCTGAGATGCCCCACACTTTCAGATAAAATTAGTGGTAGAACAGATCTATAACACAGAACATCACTCCCTATTCTTTGTGTTCTTGCTGATGCTGCAGTTACATGTGTCTAGGCTGAAAAACTGAGTATCTCAGTCTCTTATTTTGCAGCTGAGTATGTGCATGTAGATTTTTGAAGGAACAGACCTTAGTTCCTCTTAAAAAGGTTTTAATTTCATGATTAACGCTCTTGGTCTTTTATATCTTCAGAGCTCTATATGCATCTCTCCAAGTGAATCAGGCAATTACAAACAATTCTGCTTATCAAAACAGGCAATAAAATTCCTACTTGTGCTGTGGCAAACCTTACTTTTTCAACTTAAGCAACAGCATTATTTGCCTGATCTAAAAGAGAAGGGAATTTATGTTTGCCACTACCCACTGCTTGCATCTGAAAACACCAGTCCCTCACCTCCCTATGTTTTGTAGGAAGCTCGTGGTCTCCATGTGTTCTTCATTAATTCCTTAGTTAAAAGTAGCATGGGGCTGACAGCTGAATGAGCAGAGATAAGCTGTACTCTGAGGAAGGTCCAAAGAGTGCCCAGATATGCTTTTGCCTGAAGGCAATGACATGCATTTGTGCTGAAAATGGCTGACAATGGGTTTGATTTTCTTCCTGCTGAAGCTGATGAATTCTCCCCCTGTCTTCACTGGGGGCCATGGTGTCTGGCAGGCAGTTGCTGAATACCAAAAGCCTTTGCTCATATGGACAGGCAGGGAGAACTCCTGCCAGCTGCGGTGTCTCCCTTCTGAGGTGCTTTGTTCCCAAAAGACAACCATGGGACTTGGTGGGTGCTCAGCTCTTTGCAGTGTTAAGCAATGCATCTGCAGGCCAAAATGTTTCCAGGATGTGCACATGTACTCAAAATGCACCCTTGCAGCCTTTTCTATTTAAGTTCTGCCTCAAGACACTTGCAGCCCATGAATTTTCGATCACCATCATCAAGAATCAATACTGCATTTACGCTTCTGTGCTGGCACTTACGTTTTCAAAACTATACACGTACCTCTAATGGCCTGTGTGCTTTATGGACCTGATCGAAAGCCCTGTAAAAATGATTGTTGGAATCTCTCTAGGTTTCATGGGCACAGGATTGAGCCTTTATTAAGTAGTCATAGTAGCGTTCCTCCTAATTTCTTAACTAATGAGAAAATATGCTATAGGTAGATTAAATGTCAGTTTAAAAAAGGTGTAGTTGGTTGTGAGTGAACTATTCAGATGGCATTTGGACAGAAGTTTCGATACACCTGAATGGTGGTGCTTTTTCTCACCAGACGGTGGCTTTTTGTACGTTCTCTCTTGTGTTTGTAGTCATGGGGAAGAACAACGCTAATCTTATGAGCAACAGAACGCAGGAAACCCGATTTTATGTGAGTTTCTCCTTCCTGGTTCTTTTGCTGTTTAACCAGGATGCCAGGGATAGCAATGTGCATCAATTTTCTTTAACCAGCTTCCCAGTTGCTGTGAAGTTTAGAAGCAACAAATTTACGGTCTTCTGTCCTGCCACTAAAGTTTCCCGAAGTTGGAGACAGGTGGTGAAGTTGTCAACTGGCGCGGGGAAAGACAAAAAGTACCACTACCATGAGAAACAGGCAGGATGGGGTGGGAAAACACAGGCATTGGATGACTGATATAGAAAAGGGTACCTTGGCTTTTCTGGTTTTAAACTGGGTGATGAGTTTGGAATGGTAGCAACACAACTGGTATCCTTTTGCAGCCTCAGTCTTGACTACCGAAGTTGCGGAACACCTTTCATCCGATGTACTTTTGTGAGGAAGGCAAGGATCAGGACATGGAACTTCTAAGAAATTGCTTATGGAAATAACTTGAGGTCTTATAATTGGCAGAGAATCCTTGTGTGTCTTCACCCTTCCATTTGCTTTGAAAAGAGGGAGGCAGGAAGGAGAAACTATTATTGACACGGCGTGATGGAGCTCTGCAACACCCCTTTGCCCTGCTTAGGTTGTAAAGGGGCTGGGATGTAAGTTTCCCAAGCCCCTTGGTCTTATGCCAAGGTCACGAATGCAGAGCGGTGGTGGGAGTTTCATGTGTTCTCTGTGAAGCACGGCGAGAGGGCGGGTGTCGGGCAGGGTGGCACAGAGGCGTGATAACTCACTCATTTCTTCTGATTTTCCAGTTGATTTGGAGATTGGTAGAGGCTGTGCCACAGCATCTAGAACTGTTTGTGTGATACTCCTTGCTTACTAATAAGCAAAAATGTATTTCCTCAGTCTTCTCAGTAGCTTACATAAAGGGTCAGGCTTGGACCATCCTTATCCAGGTTACGTGGGACAGTATCTTAGAAAATGGCTATATTTTTATGGTTCTGTGATGTATTTTCAAGAACTTACAGCCCATCCCATTAGCTAGGAAAAGCACAAAATCACTCAAGATCTAAGATTCTGAATTGTACAAATAGATGATGCTTCATGGTATTTGATCCTAATAGGTCACACAGCTTATTACTTTTTGGATAGTGTCACATTCAGCCCTTGAATTAATAGTATTGGAAATTTCACAGGGGTGCTCTAATCATCTTGGAATGGACAACATCAAAGCCAAGGAGTGTCTTGATTGTAGAATTACTAACTGGTCTACTTGTTTTTCACAAACCAGGTGAATGCCCACCATAACCCCTGCCAGTTGCAAATCCCCTACTACTGCACAGATGTTGTATTCTCTGGTGATGATCTGATAATTGCAGAACTCTGTAAATCTTTTCTGTTTTTTATTATTAACTTAATCCTTATTAACTAGAGGATAATTATAATTCTTTATCTCTGTAATCTCATTCTGCTTTTGCTACAGCTCCATTTTTTCTCTGATTGGGAGTAATTGCTGTATGAAGAGCTCTCAGACCACCACCATAGCAAGGAATAGGTGTATTGTAGCAGCTTCAGTCCGTCCTAGAAGGGAAGCTCAATGCTACAGAGAATGGTTTCCTTCCCATGGTATCAGGATAATTCATGGTGGTATGCACTGGCCTCTGCCAGGAGCTAGTCCTTGTTGTTCTGCAGAGAGACAGGGTAGGATTGGAGCTCATACTATGTGTGCTTACTTGGGGTACATTGGCACCAGTATACAGCATGCATCTTGATGGTTCACAGAACATCACTGCATTTGCCTGTTCAGGGCAAAAGTGAAGATGATTACAGAAAATTAATTTATTTTGGTTTATAAAATAACAGAATGCAATCAATGGCAGCTTGTCCTCTTAAGGAGTGATGGGTCTAAACTGGCCCTACAGTCAGTCAGTCGCCCACCGTTGATCTCCATAACACAGGAGTCTATCACGTTGGCAGCACTGATGCAGGAGCTCTAGCACACATCCTCATCCCTTGTAGTAACCAAGGCCGTACATGATCTTTTATTTAGATGTGATGTTTACGCCCCAGAAAGCTTGTAGCTTGGAATGGCTACCTCTAAATATTGATGTTGACTTTCTGCATCTGAATCTGCAAAGGCATTGTGCTGAAAGGAGAGGCCAGTGATGCTGTGGTATTTCTGGCATTAATGTGCAGACAACATTCCTGCAGGCTACAATGCGCTGCAACTAGCTGACAAAACCAATCAAAATCCCCCCATTTGTTAGTCTAGCAGGTTAGTACACTTTGTGATTTCACTGCAAGGGTTGTGAGACTGGCTTAACTACACCACCCTCATTTGAGTGACTGCACATAGATCAAAGCTAACCTCAGCTAGCTGTCATAGTGCTGCACCTCCTGAACTCACACAGCTGAAATGGAATTGGTGCCATTGAATTAACAAATTCAAAGCTGTTTCACATGTTGGTCAAGACATTTTTGTTAGGATCCTTGAATCTCCTGAGAGGTAGTTCACTGACCTCATCTTGCAGAAGGTCATGAGCCAGCCAGCCACCTCTACCTCCCATCAGCTGGGAACCACTGACAGCATCTCATGGCCTGTCCCAAGTGCTGAGGCCTGCACCTTGTTTTCCAGAGATCCAGAGCCCCTGCTGCTGGTGAAGAGGTAGCAATTTTACAACTTCTTTCTTGTCTTCTGGCATCAGTTCATTTGCTGAATCGGACTGGCTCTGAGCTCTTCAGGGTAGACATGACATCTTCCTCCTGGGGTCCTGATCATCAAAATGAGAAAAAGAAGTTGTATTTGCCCAGAATCTTCAGGATTTATCTCTGGAATTATGTGCCCTGAGGGAGAGAATGGCTTTTGTGCGTGGTATCTGTTGTCTTGGCAACATGGTTTCATCCAGGAAATACAGTGTGTGTTCGAGCACCCTTGATACCCCACCCTGCAATACGAGTTATATCGGTCTGTTTTCTTTCCTTGCATCCCTAGAAGAGGGGACCATAAAAGCGAATGCTGCAAATACACAGGACAGAAAAGCCACAGGGGAAGAGAGCTGAGACGCTCCCCTTCTGTGCTAATTGAAAATATGCCAAATCATAGTTCACTGCACAGATAAACGAGAGAAACAGAAGAAGGGCTTTGAGGATTGTGCTATCTAATAAACCCCAGCATATCTCCAGGAGAGCAGAGCTCGCTCTTTGCCAGTGTTAGAGCAAACATGGCACTGGCATGCATATTATGAATAAATTGGTGTGCATTCTTGGTCTGAAACTCCCCGTAGGTTAAGATGAACAAAGCAATAGCAATTCCAAGCACATGTGACTAGGTATGGGCTAAGCAAAGCACTTCTACTGCTGGTCTAATGGTGTCTCTTGCTCTGCAAAGAACCTGGATAAAAAGAGGGGTAATTGTCAGGAGCCCTACATCCGTATTATAGTTGATTTATGGCAAGTAGGGTAAAGGCTCTCCCTATTCATGTAACACCTGCTAGTTCTGTACAACCTTTATGTAGATATGCTTATGTCCTACTTTTCTCCCCTAGAAATCTATACATGTGTTTGAGCGCTGTCCCTCACCACATTGCCTCCCTACAGCGGATGATGTAGGGCGCTTTGTTGTCTATTAAGCTCGGTGGTAAAAATCCCATCGCCTTTGGTGACAACAGGCCTGACCCCCTGTAAAAATGTGGTGAGGGCGGGAGGCTTTCTTCTGCGTATCTAGGGCACTCTAGTTAGTGAGAAGCACATTTTATGTAATGCTTTCAAGGAAAGAAGAACACAAAGAATGTACACACTTTTATTAGAGGAGATAACTGTGGAACAAAATGACGTTGTTGAATAACAAAGTGGAAATCGTTTACAAAATGCTGATTTCTGGGTCATCATTTGCTTAATTTTTCCTCTTCCGCTTTGCTTGAATAATGAAAATGCATCGGTCCCATTACTCTCCAGATGATCTTTAGTCATTTCCATTTGTTAGTTGCCCATGTGAGTATTTCCCAAAGCCTTTTGAAGTGGGACTACCTCTGTGTAGGAAGAGATTCTCAGGAGCCACCTCTCATCCTGTTCCTGACTCCATGGCATCCCCATGGTAATTGAACCAACTGCTTATGTGGAAAAGTAATATGAGGAAACCACTGAGGCAATTTTAGCTGTCTCTTAATGAAATGTAACAGCTGGAAATCAGGAAGAGCACGAGCATCATGGGACCAATCAGCCCTCTGCGGAGAAGCAGCAAGTGCTGTGTAAACCACAATCAGTATGTCTCTGACGAGAGCAGCGCTGTACGGAGTGGGTAGCTAATACTACAGTGGAATGCTTAAATCCAAACACCACTTTAATTAAATTTCACTAAGTATTGGGCCTAGGAAAAGTAAATTAAGCAGTCGACAAGATTTTAAAAGATCAGAACCAATCCTGGACTGATGTGAGCACACTGACCTGAGTCTTCTTGCCATCTGCCTGGGATCATTTTCATGCTTTAGGATATCCTTTCCAGACAGTGGTCTACTGTATTTTACTAAAACCTGGGCTGTTTTCCATTCTTTCAGTCCTGTCTGCTTTGAGATTGCTCAAAGTGTGCCCCTGGAGGATTTTGGTTTATTTTTTCCATCCTTCACATCACATGAAAATCCTTAAGTCAGATAGCAGCTTCTTCATCACAATGCAAGTTGTGTCTCCAGTTCTCCCTGCCAGAGATACCCCTGTCAGCTGCCAATGAAACAGACAGGAGGAGAAGACCTTACCCATGGCAGGAACAGAGCATGCACAAAAGATGTGGGATGGTTCATCACTTGCCTTTCAGCCCTTTTGCATCAGGAAAAATGCTTATGGAAGTCCTGGATCTGCCCAGAGAATAACTTACATCGTGAAGAAACTCTAAAAGACAACCAGGGGGGCCTTGTCCAAAGCTGTGCTCTGCAAACACTTGCCTTTGGGTGTCTCAGGTGGGCAGCCAGTCCAGGGCCTCGGCTCACAGGATTTTCTCAGCTTGTCTTCTGTCCTGCAGCCTGGTGGGCAGGCTAGGAGAGGCTAAAGTAGGCACCATCTGCCTTAAAGTCATGCCTGCCACAGAGCAGTGCTAGGCTAAAATTTCACTTCATTTTGTTTTGCAACATCCTTGATGACAGCTATGTGTGATCTCTCTCATTTGAAATAAATATTTATGTATTTATTTATTTAATATAAATAAATATATAAATAAATGTAATATAAATAAAGACATAAATTAATATCTATATATTTATTTGAAATATATCTTTAAAATATTTAGCACCAATACCATCTAGGTAATGTAAAGCAGCAAATAACGATTGAGTTTTGCTTACACAGGATCAGATTTGTCTGTGCTTTATGCCTTCATTCCAGATATCTCAGATCAAGCTCCGCTTGCAGTTATGTCTAGATATTTCCTCTTAAATCCATCAGGTTGGGTGACACTGGCATTGTAAATAAAAACATAAATTTTGCCCCAAACTGCATTGTTCATCTGGTCCATTTTAGTCTGGGAAATGCAAATCCTGACAGAGTTATTTTTGTGTATCACGGATTTTTTTGTTGAGTGTGTGTGCGTGTGTTTATATATCCCACTCCCGCTGGCTGCTGCCTGCTGCTGTTTACAGCAGTGGGACAGTTCGGAGTGATTCCGTCGGTAGTGAAGTTACCTAAACCTGGTCCTGATGACTCCAAGGAGGGGAAGTAATTCACAGTCTGCCATTGCTTCAGCCAGGACAAGGGTGGACGGGATTTCAGGAGCAGCCATCCCTTTGGCTCTAATGCCTTCCTGTTTTGAGAACAGCAGGGCTTTAAAAATACAGCCCTAGGTGTGGTTTTGTGGCATTAATTTTTAAGGTATAAGATGTAGGTACAATTAATTAAATCACTTTGTTGTTACTGAAATGCTTCTGAAATGCTTGGAGAGCTTCTTCTATGATAGTTCTGGTTAAAGTTCCTCATGTACCAGGTGCACCTGAACCTCAGTCAAATGTATTGGGATCAGAATAGGTAAATTTGATGCCCCTTCAAAAAAATTCATTAAGGTTTTTCTGAGTTGGGTTTATCACAGTGTTAGCAAAACATTTTCAGGGTTTCAAACATTTTAACAAGGATCTTGTATTTGTCACGGCCTTTCTCTTCTCTGTTCCACTTAATTACAGAAGAGTGAAGTGGAAGTACTGTCTTTGTTTACATCTCCGTGTCCCGTGTGAGAATAAAGGGATTGCTTTGGTGTACTGAGAGCAGTGTCTGACCAACAGTAGCTGCAATACCATCTGCTAATTAGAGGATTTGGCAAAATAATTGCAATTTTCTACTTAAATTAGAAAAGACCTCTTAGTAGAAGCTGTGACTCTTCTTCAGCTTGGGGGATATACAGAAGGCTGCATCAGGACAGGCAAAAGCTGCTTGTCAACAAAGCAGGCTGGCATCAGAAAGACAAAAGCCACAGTTCTTTGTAAGGAAAAAACCCAACAATACTCTTCTCACTTGGGGCACATGGTTCTCTCTGCCCCTCTACCTCTGTAGACACACACCTCACAACTTTTGCCTCTTAACTGTGTTAATACTAGTCAATAGTATTCCACAGAACAGCAGCAGTAGGGTTGTTTGAGAAAAGGACAAACTATTATTGCAGCATTTTATGAAGAACAGCAGGAGATCACAAGCCACTTAAGTTTCCATGCCACAGAAATATGATTATGTATTTATAAAAATTAATCTTTAATAATGCTGTTAGCTGCAAATGTGCCTAGATCACATGGTTGGATACAAACATTCCTTGAACTCTGGCAAAGTTCACTTCTAAATTCAGAACAATGAGATATGTACAATATTCCAGCTAGGTCTGGAATGTACAAAAATGATGGATATTCACTTACTATAAAGTTTTCATATCTGATTGAATATTACTGGGACTTCTGGTGCTTGTTAATATGTCTTGCTAATTTCTTTTGATGTATTGTCAGGATAATGCTGATATTGCAGAGAGAATTTTCTTTAAGTGCATAACTCATGATGGTGCAGAAGTGGTATTGAAAAACCAGAAAAACAAATACTCATAAATTCATATGCTGAGCGTTACCCATCGAAGCATGGGCCCGGATGGGATACAC